>LS495404.1:149881-215026 GCA_900490845.1 Pristionchus japonicus
AATCCCATAACAGCACTCCTTTTTTAACCGGTTTCAATAAATATTTCACCGTGTGATAGCCGTTCGTTCCCCGGAATTGGGGGTGGACAAAAAATATGAAACAATAAAAATAATTTTTCGTTGTGTATTCAGCGATTGCTCAAAATGTACAAAATGTACATAATGTACATTTGTTCGGAAATGTGGACGAAGTACGATAGATTCGTATAGTTGGGTGTGAAGAGAGTGAGAATACTCTTCTTGAGCTTTATAGAATTTCCATCAACAAATATCATTATTTTTTAGCGTTAGAGGAGTCGAAGTTGTCGAGAAACAGGTTTTTTTGGTTTAGTGTCTCGTGCGTTTTACATCCATCTGTTTTTCACTTTCTTTCAACATTGATCATTGTTCACCACAAATTCTCCCTCTTATCTGCATAATCTCTTATTCAACCCTCGCCGTCAAAAGGTTGACAAAAATACCTCTTCGTTTCTTTCATACATTTTAGCAATTTCATATGCTCATTTCCGTAATCATTCAACTTTGGTCATTTGTCTCATTTTCAGATGTTCCATGACCGATTTCGCTTCATTCTCTGCTTGATTTCATTTTTCGCCCTCGCTTCCATCTACTCCAACCTGATCATTATCAACTTCACGTTTATCTGCATGACCAATGATCAGAATGACACGATTGTGTTAGAAGACGGGGTTTTGTCATTGGCATCACTCGATTGTCAAAACAGCATACTTTCAGAATATCAGACAACGCTACAACTACACAACAAGTGAAAAGTCAAGTATTCTATCCTCGATTGGTGTAGGAACACTTATAGCCACTTTCCCAATCACTCATTTGATTTCGAAAGTTGGAGCGAGGTGATTTTAATGGAGTGCGAGCTATATCTTTCGTAAATTCTCAGGCATCCGTTCTACTTCTTTGGTCTTCTATCTTGTGCGATGACGGCGCTTATTCCTTTGGCTGCACGTACAAACTTCTGGTTACTCATTGCCGTTCGATTTATTCAGGTATTTTACGTTTTCGAAAAGTAATTAATATAAAAATCATACATGCAGGGAATCGCCTATGCTTCTGATTTCACAACGATCGGTAAAATTTGTGTTGAATGGGCTCCGCTGCGAGAAATTTCATTCTTCATCGGATTCTTGACAGTGTTCAGCATTTGGAGTTCCGTGATCACCAATCCTGTTTCCGCGTGGGTAAGAAATTGAATTATCATTCCGTTTCTTGACTCTCTCTGTTTCTCGTGTCACGTACTTCTAATCGCAATCAATGCATTTCAGTTCTGTCAAGATGAATCAATGGGATGGGAATGGTCTTTCTATGCACATGCTTTGCTTGGATCGGTGATATTCACTGTTTGGTACTGGTCTACCAACATATCCCTATAAAAATCAGAAAAGTCAAGGTGGCTGATCTACATGTATCACAAAATATTTCAATCGTTACAGGCTATAATCAAGAATAAGACTATCATTGTTTGCTGGATATCCGCTTTCCTGGACATTACGTCTACTTTGCTACTGATTCAATATGCTCCGACTTATTTCAGTAAAGTAAGAGATTGATATCTTCGTTAATTTCGAAGCCCATTGCAGGTACTAAATTTCGACGTAGTGACTACAGGATTTTTAGTATCTCTCGTTTCTTTCTCTCAACTTCCTTTCAAGACCATATTCTGCATGACTAGTGACAGAATGAGGTGATCAGCTGATGTTTTTGCATCATATCTGTGTAACAGAAGTGTGATACCAAAGATATTCTTCCTAGGTGCATGTCTGAACGGCGGAAAATGCTGTTCTACAACTGCTTTGCTTTCGTAATTTGTGGTATGGTTTTACACTTCTAGTGATTGATCGATATCAGCCATTCAGGCATAATCTACGCATCATTCGCATTCGCACCATGGAGAGAGGCTAGTTCTTTCCTCAACTTTCCTCCACTTCTCTCCTAAAGATTGTTTAAGATAGTCGTCCTCCTATTTTGTCTCGTATCAATCACAAGTAGCGCCAATTGTGGCAGCTTCTACAAGTGTGCCAACTTTGTTGCGCGGTAGGACACTTCGTTCTTTCATTTAAGACTGGGAATAACATCTCCAGAATATTTGAGAATGATTACATTGTGGTAATTTCAGTCAGCATGCCCACTTCGTGATCTCTGCCATTCAATTCACCAAGTGTCTTTCACTCTTTGCTGCTCCGGAGTTAGTTCGGTTGATGGTTTCGAACGACGAGGATAAACACGGATGGAACAAGATATTCATTGGATTCGGAGCTGTACTTGTTCTGGTAATTTCGCAATCTCTCACCGCGTCAGCATTCAAAATTACAGACTCATTTCGTCTTCTGGGCAGTGGTCACTGATGAGCCAGCGGAGTTTACGAAAAGTCGAGCTGAACTGCAGAAAGTGGAGAAAATGAGAAATAACTCAAAAATATACTGCGCATCAATCAAGCTCTGAACACAAAGCGAGATCTGAAACTGTTTGAGTGAGAAAATGTATAAATAATGTCCAATGTTAACTCCCCATTATGCATTACCGACTTAGATTGTTTTATTCCGCTCATGTCTATTTATCTGCCAATCGAATTTTGAATACTATGTTATTTTTCAACAATTTCAAAACATTCATGGACGGTGATGTTTCTCCATTTGCATGTGAGATGAGTTGATCGTTCCATTTTCACACTGAAAATGAAACGGGTCGTAAGATTTCGCATTTTCCTTTTCGTATTTGCTCCAGGATAGAATAGGCTGTCGAAAAATACCAGCAGGAAAAGAGAGAGAATACAGCTTTGGTAGTCCCAAGATACAGGCTTTATCTTTCCAAATTTCACTGCACCTCTTATTCTTGACCAAAATACGTAGTCTTTCAATGTTCATGCCATGGAATCATGTCCTGGAATTGTAGTACTATTTAGATGATGACTCTTTCTACTCCCCACTCTCCCCACTTCTCATCTCTATATTAATTTCTTGAAGACTCGTTGTAGTGTCCTGGCGTATTTGTCTCCTACCTATTACTACTACTAGTTCACAAGATCATCCTCTGCCCTTAGTTACTCTCTGCGCGACTTCACTCTCTCTCTCTCTGTTTTCCTCTTCCATATGAGATCGTACGAAGTGAGAAATGCTTTATGTTTTCCCACCATTATCACTTTCAAAATTCTCTTTTTTTGTCATTTTCGACAACCCAGGAAATACTGCTATCTGATTTTTTGAGGTTTCCTGCTAGTTTAGCTTTCAAGATATGAGCTCTAATTACTTGCATATTGTTCAATTATTGATGTTCGGAATAGGCTGGCCGTTTCCTCTGTCTCTCACTTTCGTCCGTCCACTCTGCATCTTTCTCGCTGAACGAAATCTCGATTTATGTGATCTCTCATGCCATTCTTACTTACAATTATTCAAGAGCGGCGTTGTCTCGGCATCTGTGAACATGCTTGTCTCCGAAACTCTCATTACTAGATCCTTATTCAATCTCTGGCGCTGGATGTGACTACGTTGTTTACCCCCTGCCCCTCACTTATCTGCCTCTCCTCTGCCCACCCATTGTCTCTCTATTTCCTAAAGTCATCCTTCCCACTTGGCGCTCCTAATTGAGATTATTTGCACGATTTGTCGGCATAATTCATGTCATTCTTCCTAACTAGCATCTTCTTGTGAGTGTCGGTCATTCAAATATTATTAGCCCTCGGTTGGATTGAAATATGAAAACCTACTGAAATGAAACCTAATGAACGTGATAGTCAATCCTTACGCATGAAATTTGAAGAAAATATCATTTTGACTGAATTCCACCAGGGTTTCGTCCGAATATGAAATATAAATTTTGCGATAAGACACGAATCACCTACGCCATGTGCAATAAGATTTCGTAACGCTTCGTGATAAGAAATCTCGATTTCACTTTACATCTTTGTTTTTATAATTTGACCCCCCAAACATCAATCCATTACGCATGTTCTCGAGTAGTATTTTCTCTTTTCACTTTTGATGCTTAATTTTTCTTGTTGAGAAAACGAAAGCAATGGATAGAGTCGAGAGCAAAGCCGGTAGATACGTGACTATCCGGATCGTCAGCATTACCAGAGTCCCGGTAAATGTTCAGGATAACATATTTCGAGTAGCTTTATAAGCTCAAATTTTTTTTGTGAATTCAGATTCCATGGACACGCATATATAAAGTGAAGAAGATAGCTCCGATGTCAGCCCCAATCAGTGCGTGGGCATTGAAAGCGGAAGTTCCGCAGATTGCGAATCTCGAGTTTATTTACAATGAAGGAACAGTCTCTCCTGATGACACTCCGAGTTCTCTTGGAATGCGTGGATTCAAAGAGCATCTTATCAAGGTCTATGATAAAAAGGTATGAACATTTACCTTAACATCGGAAGTTTTCACTTGTGTAGGAAGAAATGAACAACTTTTTTTGACAGATGAATTTCATTAGGAAAAGCAAGATGTCGTATGTAAGAGTATTCGTTAAGGCTCTTGCACAATGGAGACTTCAACGAATTCATCAGGAACACGACTATCCGACAGCATTTATTGCTGCCAAAGAAGAGGTCCTCAACTAAATTCTTTATTACGGAATCACAATTCTTCCATTTCTTCTCGGCTGTATTCTTCTAACTTTGGACTACGATCATTATGTCTTGCCGGATATATTATGTGACCACATTGCGCAGTACAATATAGTGCAATATTTGTTAACCATTCTTCGTAGGAAGATCTCAGCCGTTTAGAGTATGGCTTGAATCATATTGTTTCATATTGTCCATTATGATATGCCCGTTTTGAATCTTTTCCTGTATCACTAGATTGTAACGATAACTATCGAAGATTGCCTGCACAGAAGATCACATCACTGTATCTTTCTCTCTTTTTTCAACGCTTCAGTGAGTTAAAAAAATTTTATACTGGCAAGGTCTGAGTAGAGTCTGACAATTACACTCATTCGTGTGTGAGACAACTGTGAAGAGCGCGCCGAGGGAGAGGGAATGACAGTGAGGGAAGAGGGGGGAAAGTGGGTGACCCCCAACGGCAGAAGCACCAGTTTATCAAACAACGGGAAAGTGCTTTTAAAAACGAAAATATGGAGACAGGCGAAGTTCTGAACATATGAAAGCAAAAACGGCGGCTTGAGAGGATGGATGGAGAGTAAATAAATCATGCCCGAATGCCGAGAGAGGAGAAGAGAGAAGGAAGATGGGAGAGAGAGAACTTAGTGAGCGCGCAAGAGGATCTCAATTCTCTGAAAGACGAGAAAGGGGCAGAATCGAGAAGTTGTTCCTACGTCAAAATGCGTCCAGCAAGTTGAGTTTACGCAAAACGTGAACTACTTAATATTAGATACTTATCGTTGCATGGTCTCTTGTATTACATCTATTGGTGACCGAGACTAGTCAATAAACATATAACACGCGTTTCATCTAACGTTTCACTGAATTGGGCAGGCTCAGGACTCACGCCTGAGCTGACCCCCCAATTTCTCTTCGGTTTTCGATAGCCCTTGGATAGGCCTACCCTGACCCCGAGTTAGAGGGACGGTCGATCAAAGGCGGCTTCAGGAGAGGACGTCGAATATCGTCTTTGAGGCTCGGTTTTTCGCGATTATCTCGCTTCAGAGTGAAAATATCGAAAAAGTGATGAAGACGTAAAATGTAGGTTTTTTCACGACCTTTCAGAATATGTTATGGGTGTTGGGGTTCTACACATTTTTGGAGGCTCTAGAGACGATCTCAGTTCACAGATATGGGAGGAGCTAAAGGAGAATGCCATTCGATGCGCCTCGTCCATAGCTTTCGAATGAGCATTTAAAATCGAAAATCGGTGGTGGTTTGGCTGACTTATGACCAAAAAACGACTGCAAGCCACGCCAGACAAAGGGAATCGACAGGGAAGGAGAGAGGCAGGCTTTGATCTACCTGCCTCCCCTCTTCCCTTCCATTGTTTCCTCTCTCTTTTGGAGTTTTTTGGCCATAAATCAGCCAAACCCCCACCGATTTTCGATTTTAAATGCTCATTCGAAAGCTATGGACGAGGCGCATCGAATGGCATGCTCCTTTAGCTCCTCCCATATCTGTGAACTGAGATCGTCTCTAAAGCCTCCAAAGATGTGTAGAACCCCAACACCCATAACATATTCTGAAAGATCGTGAAAAAACCTACATTTTATGTCTTCATCACTTTTCCGATATTTTCACTTTGAAGCGAGATAATCGCGAAAAACCGAGCCTCAAAGACGATTTTCGACGTCCCCTCCTGAAGCCGCCTTTGATCTACCGTCCCTCTAACTCGGGGTCAGGGTAGGCCTACCCAAGGGCTATCGAAAACCGAAGAGAAATTGGGGGGTCAGCTCAGGCGTGAGTCCAGGGAGCAGTGATTCCGTAGATGAAATGCGTGATAATTGTACACACTTGTTTTGGTTCATGTTTTATCGTGAGACTAATCAGATAAAGAAGTATTAATTTAGAGAGATGCAACAATATCACGAAGTAGTTGAATAAAAAACAATTCTAGAACAGGATCGGATAGTAATCCACTCATTTGTCTTCGTCTGGGTAGAACTCAGTTCTTTAGCATTTGATGATGTAATCTTTTTCTCATGAAAATTGGATAGAAGTCGATTCCCATAGCAGTCTACAGAATAACCAGATGGTATGACCTGAATAAATACAAGTATGCCTTCGAATTTTACGTAATCCAGAATTCTGCCTCACTTTTAGTAGTAGTGATGCATCTGTTTGAAATTTACAGCTCGAAATACCGGAAGGAACCAGTGTAGATGGCTGAAAGGTGAACGGTATCAAAAAGGCACGTAGAAATGGAGGAAAAGAAAAGAAATGAAACGAGGGTTTTGTATAGTGAGAAAATGTCTTCGTCTCTATTGAGTGAGAGGGCGGGAACTCCATTGCGAGAAGAAATTGGGAAGGAAGAGAAACCATGTAGATTCTGCATGCTCTTTCTCCAAACATAGTATTTGGAGAGAGTACAAAAGGAAGAGAGCTAAGACTGGCTTTCAGCGTGCAAGAGTAGACATGAAATTGGATGAAAGGACTGGATGGGGGAAACAGAACATCGTGCCTAGAGAAAAGATAGAGCAGAGACACAGGCACTTTCAATAGAAAGTAATTTAATTTGGAGCCAGTTGTTTGAGACGAACTAATTTTTTTGAGAGGGTGTTTATTACTGATTAGTACTGAACTTCTTTATTTGAATGAACTCTTGTTTCTTGTGGACCCTGCTATTCAAACAACTCGGCTAATTATTTATTCACACAACAATATTCACAATAGAGAGAATGGTAGTTGCAAGTGACTAGTATTGTAAAAGCACCAGAACATAGAAATCGTATTTCTCGTAGATACTCAATGTTCGTTCGCTCTACGATGTTGCCCTTCGATTTCGAAACTTCCGATGGGTCGTTGAGTGGCAGAGTGAGAGAGAAATTGTGTCTAAACATGAACGGTCGGAAACCAGGTGAAACACGTTCTCACCTGTGTAAAATCAGCGCTATCTAACGTTCCGAGACATGATTAGATGGTGATGAGCCAGAGTAGATGGCTGTAATGGACAAATCACTGTTTGCCACGGAACCACAGAACAATGAAACGCGTGTGGAGAACTCGAGGAGAATTCATATAGTTGAGAGATGTTATCTTCTCTGTTGAATTGAAGGGCGGATGCGCTCTAGGGAGTAATTGCGAAACTAGATAAAAGGACTGCACGGGGAAGAGGGAGAGAGAGAACATCCAGCCTACAAAAAAAAGGGGAAGGGAGAAAAATGGATGAACCGAGTGGAGTAGGGAATGGATGGGCTCAGTGCGGAAGAAAGGGGCAATGTGGCGAGTCATAATAGTTGACTCTTATGCAGGTAAGAAAGGTAGAAGAGAGTGGGACAGTGTCAATCAAGTGTGCATTATCGCCCTATATAGTAGTGTTTCGCTCAATGTTTCGAAATGTCACGAAAATAGAGAGACATGTATTTCAAAATGTGATCTGCACATTCTCTCATAAGCATACGCACGCTAGCAGGGATTGGCCAGTGGTGCAAAGGTGTCGGAAGGAATGTGGAGGAAGAAGTCGGAAGAATTGTGGTGAACGAGGTCGGAAGGATAACTAATTGCTTTGCGAGTTCGGTGCTCGCAAAGCAATTATTCAATCGTTTGTCCTTTCTCTTTTACCTCTTAAAGATCTTTCTTCTTTTGAAATCGTGAAGCTCATGTGACGCGAGTTTTGAAACCCGGCTTATCTATCAAAGGTAAGTCAGTGCCATGAGGAGAAAGGAATAGTGGACGAGTAGATGGTACAAGCGAAACTTTGCTTTCCGAACTATTTACTGTTAGGTGCGACAGTAATGGTGATATGAATGATTTTGAAACGACCGCGAGTACGAGACGTATTCTTCGAACAGAAATATTGGTATGAAAATCGACGAGTTCTTCCTCAACCAATTCCGACAAGTCGCATACATCACAGCGTGCTTAACAACTTGATAGCGAGAGAAAGTGGACTGAAGCTGAGACGAAAGCTTAAACATTGAGGGTACAACATGTAGCTCAATCCTACAAGTCACCAAGATTCCGATTACACGTCAATTCAATGCATTCCCGAAATGTTCAATGAAATATGGAACGTCATCACATCTAAAGATTCATTCCTCCACAATCTTCTCTGAAGAGAAGGAGTTGACGTTCGATCGGAGTGATTCACTTCCATTCCGTCCTTCCGATTCCTAGAATACGATGTTTTGTCTGCGATCGAACACTGAAAACGCCGTCACAACTGATATAAAAGCGGGAGAGACAGTATCTTCCTCAGTCAGCGATGATTCTCAATCTTCTGGTGAGTTTCTTCCTTCCTTCTTCTAACCACATTTTTCATATTTCAGTTGATCTCGTCTCTGGCGATTCATGCATTCGCTGTTGAGGTCAGTTTGGATACTTTTAACGGTCATAATCCTTTCTTGCAGGTGTCAGTTATCAATGGAGTGCTAGATAACGATGTGTCGAATGATCCTTCATCATCTCAAGGTTTCACTCACGTTATCCTAGTTCACTGGAGAATGCATATTCAGGAATTGTCACGGTAGAGAGAGATACCGATAGCAATTCTCTTGAGGCATCGGATATCGAAGGTGATTCACTATTGAAATGCTTTGGTTACAAAATCGTTTTTTTATCTCCTTTCGATGCAGAATATCAGTCTACTTTCAGGTAGTGGAGAGGAGGGTGGCATTCCTACTGCCCCAGGTCTTGTCGAAGGTGATTTCAAAATCTTTCGAAATCAGATCTTGTTAGTTGACTGCGAGACTTGTAACCTACACAAGCCCTCGATCAATTTCAGGAAGTGGATTGGATGACGAAATAACAAAACTCGACGAGAAGTCGTGGGAAGACGTTGAGAAAGAGATGGATTGGGATCAGAGAAGGAAGAGGCAGACTGCGGAGGACATGAATGCTGTGCAGCAGCCTCCGGTCGCTGCTGCAGTTCAAGAACCAGTGGCTCTCGCCCAGAGAGGACCGGGTGAGTCCGTGCTTCGCATGTTGCACACATCATCACGCTCCGCAGCGATCTGCCCTCAAAAAAGTAGAGCATATCATCTTGCCAATTCTTTTTTGGAGAGAATAATGGTCTAAACGTAATAAACTAAGGATCGTGAGTAACGGGCTCTTTCCCTTTGTCCCTCCTATTAAAATCGAGATGTCTTTCTAGATGACGATCGTCGCGGGCACGGATCGAACTCTGATAGTGAGCACCTGATTTCATTTTTTGCTCTTTCAATCATCTGTTTCTGAATCTATCGGCACGATATAGATTGTATTCATTATGTGGGGGGAGATACTCTGCGGCTTTTGCTCCATCCTGCTGAAATAGAGAAGAGTTTGGATGACGTAATCTGGTTAACTGGAGAAAGCGTTTGATGAAAAGATTGGGTTCCCTCAACTTTCCACTCTCTCCTTATGAGCTTAACTCGTGACTGAGCAGAAGGAAGAGACTTCCCATTGCAGATGAGGATCGTGAGGAAAGCGGTCGTCATCCTCATCGACCCGATAGACCCGATCGCCCTTCCTGCAACACCGTCAGATGTACCTCCGGAACGGAATGCATCATGGAGAATGTGAGTTCGGTGTAATCGCTAAGGAAACACTGAAACACGCTAAATCAGCGTACTAGAGACCGTATTCAAAGCATCGAACAGAAACTTGCATAACTCAGGGCCGCCCAACCTGCCGTCCCATCCGTCCCGAACCCTCTCGCTCTTGTCGTGATATCAACTGCCCCAGAGACTCGAGATGCCGAATGGAGAGGGTGAGACATGAGCTATACTTTCCTCCCCTTCCTCTCCCTTTTTCCGACCACATCAGGGATGCAAAAATGTTTATGAAGGAAACAGCACATGGTAGATTGGGTTTAAGGTAGTTAGCAAAAACGGCAAAAGCTGCCAGCCCGATGCGGGGCTCGAACCCGCGACAGCCAGATTAAGAGTCTGGTGCTCTACCGACTGAGCTAACCGGGCACACACGCAGATGAAGAGCGAGTGTGTATAACTGTTGCGCAATGGCGAGAGTGGCAGAGAGATTCTTTGTGCGCGTGACTCACTCGATCTGCCATTCACAGGGTCGTATTGAATCGGAACTTTTAATGATTGGTGCAAATTCTCCGTATTCCTTTCCTCTCTTTGCCGAACTTACCACTGCCGGCTCCTAAATACCCCTCTAGACTCACTCAACGAATTATGTCGCAGTTGTTCTCTCAGACATGTGATTGGCATGCGAAAGGGAGCGAATGAGAGACGAGACGGCTCTAGGGCTAGTGCATTTGTCAGTATGCGAGTTTCAAACAGTCCCGAGCCTATCCAATTTCTGAAAAAGAAGTACCTCTTACAAAGCAGGGGCTATTCTCAAAGAGAACAGTTCTGAAACCCCACTATTCAATAATGTTCTCCCTATTCAGGATCCCCGTTGTCGCGACCGTCACTGCCCCGACCAGCCAGTGTGTGTGAGAGAGAGCCGACCCTCGTGCAGGAATGTGCAGTGCCCCTTCGGAACGATATGTCATCTTGTGGAAGATGTTAGTGCTTGTATACTTATGAACACTCCCTCATCTTGGATACACATTATTGGCATTGATTGAAACGAGGTTGTTTAGAGGAATTAATTTCCTGAATTGGCTTTCCTCGTTTCGATTCGGTGTGCGATTCGCGAAGACCTGTGCGATTTGCAGCAATTCTGCCGTCACCGTGACTGTCCCCAGGTCATCTCTTGTGTCCCTGTGTCCAACCCCAACTCCTGCCAAAGAGTCAGTTGTCCAGTCGGAACCTTGTGCAGAATGGACGGTTCCCAGCCGACTTGCGTACCTGTCGGTCAGTCACTTCGGTTTCTTTCTTCCTGTGATACGAATCGGAACATCATTTGTACTCTTAAGAGCGTGATGTTCCTTCTTTACCCATGGTTTGCTGTCGAGATGGTGAACCAGACCGTTTCAGTGATCGACCAGTGCATGCACGTCCGTTGCGCGCCCGGGTTCCAATGCCGAACAGTCGACAATCAGCCTCGATGCTTCCCCGTGAGTTCGCTATAGTTCCTGTTATTTCCTCTCTCTCTCTGCCCTGTCGAATGAGGGAATGAGAGAACGAGCAGGAGTTTTGTCATAGATTGTCGATCATCTTCAGACCACTCCCTTCTGCGGGCCGAATCAGGTGTTCGCTCAGTGTTCTTCCCCGTGCGAACCGAGATGTGGTCAATCATTTCCTGTAAGTACCGTCAACGTACTCCTCTTTTCAAGTTTCTTCAAAACACGCCACGATCCTCCTAACAGATTGCCACTTTTTAAGATTTTATGACAAAAACCCATGATTTCAGACCTTCTGTCCCAATTCTTGCAATCCCCCGAGATGTCAGTGTGCACAGGTTCGTTTTTAGACTGGTTCTCGCCATTTCCCACGCTCTCTCGCCTTTTCTGATCTACGAGAGAGCGTGTGGATCGGAGAAACCATGTGATTACCAGAATATCCAGTAATTGGACGATTGAAGGGTTTCTGGCGTCATGCGAACGGCTCTTGTGTGGAACAGAGACTGTGTTTCTTCAGATAATGGAGTTGTTGATGATAAAGAATTTCCTGTTCGTTGTGCATTCTTGAGACGGAACACAAACCCCCTAAGTGGTTTCACATTTTCAAGTAAAATCGAATCTGAAGGCGAGTCTATTCACATTTTCAAGTAAAATCGAATCTGAAGGCGAGTCTATTCACATTTTCAAGTAAAATCGAATCTGAAGGCGAGTCTATTTGACCTACACACTCGATCCTTTTATGGACCACCTCCCTCTTCCTTTCCCCTGCACTGCACTCGTTCCCCGCAATAATAGATAGTTGACCATTTATAAATTATCGCCAGGCAACTGTTATTCGATTGGCGCACTCTCACTCGAAGGCTGCTCATCTATCATTGATTTGCCCTCTCCACAAGGGAAGTGGGCAAGTACCTCTACTTCTCACTCGTTTCGATCACTTCTCCTCGAGTAGCGTGAAAGTGAGAGAGAAGAGAAATTTACTCCTACCTTCACTTACTCAACAAGATCTAGTATTGGAATGAGGTGACTGTTTGTATGTACAATAAGGAAAGGCACATGCAACCCCTCGCCCCTTGGTATCTTCCTCCACGTCGTTTGGCTCTCACTACACCATCCATCGATTGCTCCCCCTCTCTCTCTTATCACTATGTACGATTCCACGTCCCTCTCTCCTACTTTTCACTCGTTGCATTCTCTTCCACTGATAGCTAGTGATCTTTCGCCTCTCTCCTAACGCTCTCTCTATATCGACCAGCAAATGATCGCCTTTGCTTCCACGAGGTCACTTGACTTTTGACTTGTTTTCGAGCATGCTGAATTACGCGCGTTAGGTGTGATGTTCTGAGCGGAAGAGAGGCCAGGTGAGAGGATGTGGGCTAGGAGCAGAGAAGGGAAGGTGATCGAAGCAGGCAGTTGGCCTGATCGATCTACGCTGTGGTGCAATACTCCGTCACTCGTTAGCTCGCACAAACGCGTTCTTGCTTTTCTGCTCCCCTGTGTTACCCTTCTTTCCCTTTTTATTTCTTGACTTCTGGCTCGTTTTTTAAAGCACTTCGATTGGAAAAGAACGTTGACTTGCCACCCCTCGCTCTGTTCTCTTAAATTTACCTGTGTGCTTTCTCTCTCTTCGTGATAAAGTATAAATTCTCTCAGGAATGGACCCGCTCGAGTCACCGTTCGTCCGGGATATTCTTCTCTTCCTGAAGGATACTCCACCTGATGTTGTGCGGAAGATAAGTCAGTACAGCTTCGCCTTGCCGTGAGTATTACTCCATTTCCTGAATCATGTTGATCCATTTGGCTTGTTTGTGAATATTCAAGCTGCAAACCGCAATGCAAAAGTTCCTAAAAAAAATATTATTTCAGGACTTTCGGGGGCGATCTGTGCACGGCATTCCACAACTTTGTCCTTCTCATTAAAGAATTGAAGGTGACTTTTCCCTTGCCCAATAAGACCTGTCGGTTCTCCAGCATTTCGATTATGGGATCTGATCACATTAGAACGAAGTCAATGCC
The DNA here is from genome assembly GCA_900490845.1 of Pristionchus japonicus. Taxonomy (NCBI): domain Eukaryota; kingdom Metazoa; phylum Nematoda; class Chromadorea; order Rhabditida; family Neodiplogasteridae; genus Pristionchus; species Pristionchus japonicus. Next base: position 163,475 of record LS495404.1, read on the forward strand.
TTCAGGCTGAACACTAGGTTCATCATGGGCTAAAGTGGAGACGGATGTTGGAAACGAGAGAGAAATGGAGTTGTTATTAGAAAAACATGCGGAGTAGAATGGGCAACTATCATATCTTATTTACAAAATATATTTCAGGCACCTTCGGTTTCTAACTCTTTTGCGACTCCTAGTCCCGCTGCTCAGCACCGCACATCATCGACTACAGGTGCGCAAATCAACGAAACCGTCGTAAAAAATCAGTCGTCGTAAAAAAAGACATATACAATGATCGTGGAATAGCAGAGATCGGAGATCAAAATAACGTTGTGCAGCAGTACCAGACCGGCACATCACGGATGCAATCGCCCCCGCTCGAAATGCAGCCGTTCCTCCCGTGGTTCCCGCACTGCAACTGAACCGCTTCCCATCAGGTACGCCTTTGTTGAATAAGATTATTAAAAGAGATTAATAGAAGGTGATTCCCTCAGGAGAGCAGCATCGGAAGGCAACGAATTCGTCCGGGACCACTCACTCTCCGCCTGTTCAAACTACCGGAGGTGAGAAACGTCGATTCTCTTCGAGTGCTTTAGCAGGTACGCCGTAGAGGATCAGATGGAAACGGGTACAAAAACCGAAGAATTATATTTACTAACAACCATTAACTAACAACTGTCGATGAGAGATCAAAGATCATTCCTCAGGCGACGCTGATATCGTCCAACCGGCTGCTATTTCAGTGCCTCGAGGAGAACAACATCGCCCCGCACCAAGAGATCCAGGTTCGCTTTAGTGCTCGAAGATCAGAGATCGAAAATCAGTCAAAGGTGTAAACTCAGATTATGGTAGTAGGAAATCGAAGATAATATCTTCAGGAGCGCAGCATCCCATGCCCAACAGACGACCCTCTGGACGTACTACGTTTCCCGCTCACGTATTTCTAAAGGACATCTCCTCAACGAGACCAGGTACTCCTTCGTAACAACAGATGACAAAAGAGAGAACCATTTGCATCCCACTTTGCATCCGCAACTTTCTTTCCGGGGCATGACCGAAGTTTGAATATGTTTGCAATTTGTTGTACAATTGAGCACTTTATGACCATTGGTAGTTGTTACCATTAGGGAATCGATATAAATCCAAGATTACTTATTCAAAACATGGGGAACGCACGGCCACACAATATGGTTTGACCTCCCCTCCAACATCAGATTCGATTCCTGCTAATGGCCATCACTGTCCCTCATCTGGTGATGCGTGCCCAGGTACGACACTTGACGGATCATCTAGGGAGAACAATATTCTTGTTTTGCTAGAATGGCCGTTGTAATCAGTTATTACATCCCTTCAGGCGACCATCGCAACGAAGTTGCTCGGGGTTCGCCGCCTGCTGTAACTGTAGTGCCTGCTGCAGTTGGACCTCACTACCTGACTTGGCGCGAGGTGCTTCCAGGTACGTAATTTGGCATTAGAAAACGAAAACAAAAATTTGAGCTCATGAACGAGAAAGATGAGAGATCGAAGAAACAAAGATCGCTCTTTCAGAGGTTCTGGAGAAAATCAGAACCATCCGCGAGGCACAAGAGCACAGTCGGAGATTGGAGGCCGGTGGATCTGCAGCTTCGTCGAATATCGCAGTTCAACAACCTCACCACTCGTCGAGTGCAATCCATGCGGGTACACTGTTGTCTTCTCAGAAATTATATATCTATACAATCCTTGTGGCTAGAGACAGGAGTATATCGACTAGGGGAGTGATCTAGGGTAATATATTCACTGCCGTAGTGTTTTTGTTACGAAGTTGTCTGTCCTTACTCAACGAGCATAAAAGGAGAGAGCTTTATCAAGCAACCAGCCCAGACGGGCGCGTAAACAAGAAGAACAAGGGGAAGGAAGAGAGGGGCGAGAGAGCGTGCTCTCTTCATGCAAATCGGCCCATGTTAATCGATTGAGCTAGAGAAGCGGGAAAGGGGAAAGAGGTAGATCACTCTCTAGGCCAATCGCACGTAGGCAACAAGGGGAAGGGAAGAGAGGGGATAAGAGTGATGCAATAGGGTAATTGGCTATGAGGGGAAGAGGAAGCATCCCTCAATACAACAGTAATCGATAGTCGAACGACCACCGATAATCCTTTCAGAGGAGCGGGGCCACAACAAAGCCAGACACTCTGACGCCACTCTATCTGGAAGGGAATCTTCCGATGGACGAATCCGATCCTCACAGAATGTGCTCGTGTCAGGTATGCTTTTTGTGAGGAACATCAATCAGCGTAGCTGGATAGTATCCATTTGTGAGGCTGATTGGACGTACGATATTTCCGTACCGTAATAGATAATCTATTATAAGTAAACATTTTTACAGAAGGAGAGGATCTCAACAACTCTACAAGACAAGCCGAGATCACAGGACCAACCATTGATCCAGCAGACGATACTCGTCGATTCTCACGAGATGTATCAATTTCCGGTACGCCTATTAGTTATTAGAAAATGTGATACTGTGGCGAACATGGATAGACTTATTCGCTCTCACCATAGGGCATTGAAAACTATTGTTGCCATAGACTCCGAAGTGTAAGCGACATTCTGGGGAGCAAAGTTCACTACCAAAATCCAAAGGATAATCAAGAGATCATAGATCATTACCGCAGTGTCAAGGGCATAACATAGATCAATAATCAATCGAGAATCGGCAGGTCGAAGTTGATTACCAGTAGTTGCATAACAGTGATATTCTTTTTACAAAATGAATACTAATAAAAATGAGTGCATGATATAATTCAGATGAGCAGCTGATCAGTGACGATGAAGAGTTGGATGACATCGACGGCATTCCCATGGACGAGGATGATCCAGTCGTTCAAGAGAGTATCCAAAAGGAATCTCCCTCCGATGATGATGTAATTATAATGTTGCTTTTTGACTATTTTTATGACAATAACATAATCAGTTTGCAAGTGGTAATTGGAATTTTTGAGAGGATCGAACTGAATGTTTGATTTTAGGGGCTTTCGAAAGTGCAACACTCTGTTTCATACATTACCTATACGTATTGTAGGTTCAGTTCATCAAGGTAGTGGTGAAATTAGAGCCCGTAGAGAGAGAGTACGAGGTCATCGAGATCTCTGACGACGAAGATGAACGACGTGAGAGAGATGCAAGGTCAGTTATTTCAGAATTCCAAACTGAGCCGGGGTCTGAGAATACATTTTACGCTGCCTGCATGGTTACTGATCTTGGGCAAATTTCTAGCCATTTTCGCCTTTCTTGATGCTTCTTTTCTGATAATTATTCCAACAAAACCAAGCACATTCTTCACTCAGGTGGTGTGCGGAAGTGCGCAAGCGACACGCTGAGGAACAAGAGAGACATCACTCTGGTACGATAATTATTTGTTTCAACACTGCAAACTCCAATTGTAGTCGACAGAAGAGAGTCGTCTCTCTCTCCAGTGTATCAGTCAAGAAAGAGACACATCGGATCTCCTCTCAACTTTCCGCCCTTTCCTCTCGAGCGGATCTTTGTCAGCGGTCAGTTTTTTTTTTCCTACTTGAACATGTTGGCATCGGACTATGGCAGATTGTTGTCATGTGCATATAATCAGAATCCGTACTCTGATATTCTCACAACGCGCAAAATGCATGATGGGGCATATATCTTCGTATTCCAGAGCTCGGATATCACGTCTCATGCGTCTTCTGCCACTCCCCTTGGCACAACTCCGCCGACTGTCAAGTGTATTCGACTTTACAGCAGAGAGAACAGTTCCGGGAGCATAGGGGACTGTGAGTGATGTTACGATGCAAATTCTAAACTCTACTATTCGCAAATTATGGCGAAATTAGCTGAGCGGAAAACCTAAAAAGTACTCAAAACGGCACTGAAATGATGTACAATAGGCGCTTAAGGCCGAACAGACCGATTCTCTTTCCAAATTCAGTCTTTCATTCAGGTGTTGGCACTGTCTTCGTCCCTTCCATCACGAGTTCTGCAAGCTGCCATCGCATCAGAAGCAGTGCACCGTGAGACACTCTCTGCTTAGTACTTACCAACCATTGAGTCGACTGGATCTTGTAATCCGGCTTTTTATATATCCGCTTCGAAAATCCTCCACGATTCGATAACTTTCAGAACTGCGATCATGGGCATTTCTGCCATCCCGCGTTCTGCAAGAACCCGAGAGTGAAAAGAGATGTCGTGCCCGTCACTTTTCCAAGGAGAGAAGAACTACGAATTACAGAGGAAAACGCCGGAAAGTCGAGGAGATTCGAGGGGAATCTCCCTTTTCCCACGTACCCCTTTTCAGAGCGTTTCTAGGAGCTATTATGGTATTTTCACTCTCTTCATCGGCTCTTTCATTGAAGCTACCCAATTATCCAGGCTATCCACTCTCTCTACCCTATTTCCTCAATGGCCACTTTGCAATAGCTGTTAGAATCAAGTCGGGTTATAAATCGAGCAGGAGTGAATATCTTACGTTCATTGATGTTTTGCTGATGCCGAGTGTGCAAATCATCCGCACGATCCGAATTGAATTCTTCGTCATCGCCCATATATCAACTCGTATCGCATCCATTGTATTATTGTAATAACCCGTGTAGTAGCCCAGCCCGATCTAGCATTTACTCTGTCGATGTTGTACTTAATGTCTAACTACGTGGTTTACCCAAATCACCCTCTTCCAAAACTTGCTCAGTTTCCTATTTCGTTAAACATCAATTTTTTTCAGTGGCTATAAGATATTTCGTAGCTATTCTCACTGACTGCAGTCGCGCTGTTTCTTACTGATTTGTTCAATATTTCCATTTAGAACAGCATAAAATCACCGCCAATAAAATGTTCATCCACTACCATTTACTTTGATCGGCGATATGTTCTATCCAATAGTTTTCACTCGTCTGTTGTAGCCCGTCCTACCATCATCACTTTCCTTTCTTAGCATAGTGATTGAGAAAGTCATCCCAACCATGAATTAGTTATCGCTAATTTCTACTCGCGAATAGGAAGTCAGAGGGAACTGAATGGAAAAGATTTCGGATCTCTTTTCGGTATTTCTTTGTTTCTCATTTTTGTTTTGTTTGTCGATTTAATTTCAAATAACTTTGCCCCTTCATTCCGTCAAACGCTACAATTAGCGAGCGCGAAGAGAAAGTTAACGAAAAGGAAAGAAAGTATCTTCTCTTTTCAGCTCGCACTTCTCACTTCGTCCACTTCGTCCGTCCTTTCACAATTTCATCGCACTTTTGTTTCAGACTTTTACGTAGTCTCTCCAACAGTGTCACGAATCTCGCTATTTTGTTTAAATTTGTCAAGGAGAAAGGTTTGAAGGTGTTCGCCTATTTTTTGGAAACTCGAGCTTCTTACTCTAGTGAACAGTTGAGAAGTAAAAACTGAATAATGAATTAATAATTCTTACAGATCGCCCAATCTCACTCCTTCTCACCCTCTCTTCCTCACTTGATAAGTGTGTTGGCAATGGCGAGTTCGAAGAATGTGTTTCAAGCCGTTCATGATTGCTAATAATCAAACCATCGTCGATTCGTCTTCTTCTTCTCGTAATATTTTGCGCATTTGCTTCAATAGATATGATAAATATCTAAGTTCCTCTTCTTGAGTCAGTTAATTAACCAGTGAAAGAATAAAAGACACTGAATGCTCAATGTTTCAAGCAGAAAAAAGAAAGTAAAAGGATGAAAGGAAAAAGAAGAGAGGAGAGAAAGGAGATGCATGTATCAATTAGTCCGCGTTGCAATAGTTCACCTTATTTTCTTCTCATTAATGCCATTGTTTTATTCGGAATTCTCTCGGGTTTAGGCTTCTAAATAGCCTCGATCAAAAATCAATCGGCATCAACATGCATCTCTTCATCTCTTCCGAATAAGCAACATAACGGTTAGTAATTCAAAATCGTGTTTATTTGAGTACAATCGACGTTGGGAGAACATTCGTCACTGAAATTAACGACTGAGTGGTTAAGTAAAAACGTTTACAGATCGTCTCGAATGCATTAAGGCTCCAAGGGAAAGGATTCAACTGTATTTAGCGAAATGAGCGAGCTACGCAATTCGAAACACTCACACGAAGCTGCAGGCCTGAAGATGATCCAAACGGAGAACTGTTCTTCACATATAGAGCAAGGCGTACCCCCATATTAGAATGTATCTTTGTCGAACGATCTTGAATATGGCCGTCACATGTGATAAATGTACAGTGTCCAGCCCACGCAATTATCGCAATAATCTCCACGGAAATCTCCCAATCTCTCCCATTCTCTTAAATGTGCTCGATATGCACCACATATTGCGCATGTTCCATTGAGGTCGTCTCTCTACTTCACACTCGTTCTCTTGCTCAGCCTGACGAGAGAGGGAACGCATTGAATCGAGAGCGTCTTGGCATTTCCGTCTAAGGAGAAGAAGGGAGATCACCGTGGAGACTCAGCAATCGTTTATGAGCCGTGGACCGCTTTCTTGGCTGAGAAACGGGATAAAGTCTTCCTCCCTTTCTCAAGACACTCCAAATTTCGCGCTTCTACTACTCCGCTTTTCTCTAATGATCTGATTGACCAACGCCTTCAGACAGCCTCAAAGTTTTCAGTGTAATCTTCCCCCTTAATTCTCTAGCACTGTTCAATTGACAATTGAGCATCGAAATCTACGAACGTCAGAGGCTCCAAGACTTATACTTTGTGCGTGATAGGGAGAGGTGAACGGAGCAAGAGAGAAAGAGTGACAGAGATAGGAAGGGCACGCGAACATCTGATAAGTCACATATCTTCTCGTGTATCATTGGTCTTGTTCCCTCCCTACGATCAATATTGCCTTGAAACTCGTACAAGTCCATCCATCATTCTGTTTTTATACCATTAATCTGATATGCTGATATCTTCTCAGCGATTACTGTATTCATCATTGGCATTTCGAGAATGCTATCTGGTTCCGCCATGCCCCATCTCATTTGTCATCACACCTCAACCGGCACCTCCAATTGCTATGTGTCTCGATCGTTGTCTTTTCGCATTCCATTTTCATCCCTTTCTCATTCTCCCATTTCGAAAAGGATAGATTCAGGCTCACACCTTTCTCTTGGTCGAGATGCCCTTCCACGTTCGTACGCCCTCTCTGAGTGAGTCAGGGCGTCGTCACAGGGCGTGTGGTAGCCTATCACTAGGTAATTGATAACGAATCTATTATCAGGTGGATCGAAATCTTCGTCCCCTAAGACTCCGAAGACTCACCACTCGCAGTCGCTCTCCTACAGTCCGAGATCCGCCGCTGCTCAGGTACTTCACTTTCCGCTCCCATCCTCAGATTTCCTCACAGACCGAAGAGCGAACTCTGAGTGATGAAAACTAGATGACACAAAAGCTAGTTGCTCATTGGGTGCCCTACGATTGGCTGACTTTGCGCTTGCATCGTATTATTTGCTCATCTCACTCTTATTGAACATTCTGCGGCAAACTTCTGCAGTTTTCCGAATCAATTCGCCAGCCAAGCCTCTCATTACTACTTTTTCTACTGGTGTTGCATGGCCAGACTCTACACGGCTCACAAGCTCACAACCTAAAGGTAGAAACTGCGAGAAGGCGTGCGAATTGTAGAGGGTGAGAACATTACGCACACTACAACGCTTCCTGACAACGAGCAATCGTCCGAATCTCTCCATTTCCCAAACTCTATCCTCATGTGTCTAACAAACTAGAGAACATGAACAATCGAGAGAAGCAGACTATTGCTCCTGGCAACGGGTACAAACACATTCCCATTTATTTTTTTATTGAATAGGAGACTCTCTTCATTCTGCAGGCTATCCTTTTGTCATGAGGATAAGAGAGAACGCGGAACGAAGAGAGTCTCTATCTGGCTTTTAATCGAATCGGAATTGCACTTCTTCATTCTCATTTCCCATTTCATCCACTTTCCAATCAATGGCTGTATCAAAAGCACTCTCTCTCTCTTGAGCTTCAGAAGAGCGAAGAGTGGTGATTTCAACCTGCTCTGGCCTTTTCTCGAATTCTCGTGTCCCTCCACTACTTTTCGAATCACACTTTCATCTGTCACCTCGAACTTCTCAGCTTTTCCAGACTTTGTTCTGGAGCAACGACTTGTTTTTCTTGATTTTCAATGCCTTCTAGATCATTTGACTGCAAATTTATAGAAGGGAGAGAGCCATTACTGGTTACGATAATATTCACTTGTACTCGCTCTCTTTCTATCAGCAGGAATGAGTCAGAAAAACTTTGGCCAGCTTTCTTTCCACTCTTGATAGGAAGGTACGAGAAGTTGGGTGGTGAGAGACAACGGAAAACTGAGAGAGATTCTTCTTCTAATTGGCACTCTTTCAGTATCCCGGGCAACGGGTGAAGAAGATGGGAAAAAGTTTCTGACATTTTCCCCTTTGGTGAGCATCGGTGTTAGACGGAGATACGGCCTACTCAGAACGAGACCTACCGTAGTATCATCATTTTTGTCATCACTTTTCTCATCTATTGTGTGAGAGATAACGTGAACTCATGAGCGATTCCATTCAATTTTTAAGACAGTTGTCGAAATAAATTTTACCTTACCCCGCTCATAGGTCCGAAAATAATGCGTAGATCTTCGTACGATCTCATTCACCAGCTATCGGTGTGCGTTTCTCCTTCTGCAATAACTAGGAAATGGGCAGAGTGATCTCTATTTCTCGCTTTATTCACCGTCTTGCTACAAATTCTTGATCTTCTGATCTCCACAACTCCCTACAATCCACCAATTCGCAGTCGTTTATTGGGAATTTCTGACGGAAGCTAGGGAGACGCATTCATTTCCCACCACGCTTTTGCTGCTTGCGGAGCGAGAAATCGAATCATACGTTCATGAATCTCGGTAGTCGATCAAACCTCACCTGATGTCTTATCACTGTTGTAGTCTTATGCGAAAAGAACCTTTAGCGGGCACAAACTAGAGTCTCTCTCAGATATACTTTCCCTCTTCCACTTCCTTCGCAACTTCTTCCCACCACTTAGTTTCCAATCTAGTTTTCGTCTTGTTGCAAAGTGAAATGAAGCCATTACCCTCGGATTGGGTCCACTTGCGTTCACTTGTTCCCGAATCTGGGAAGTCTTTCGAAAATGCATGTCTCTGTCACTTTCCAATGCTCTCTTGTTGCTCTGACAAGTGGAGAGAATTGATCATTGCTCGACTCTTGGTTCTATATTAAAAATACTCATAATCATCCCCATCAGTGACCTATCCGCGAGACCTTCACGCTCATTTTTCTGAGAAGGAGAGAGTGGGAGCCAGCCCTTTCCACCCCGCCTGTGTTCACCTATCCTTATCACACCACCTCCTAATCATGCCTAATAATAATCATCTAATCATCTTTCCCTTCATCAGCTGCCTTCGGTGCTCGCTCGAACTTCGAAGCAGCAGAGCAGACGTCGTCACACTCTGGAGGAGAGAGAGGAAATGGACTCGGCAAGGATGAGAGAGCAGAGAAGAACGGGAAGACTCGGCAGTCTCCCCGTGCCCAAGGTGACTCATTTTGCGTTCTTTTGATAGATTTTAGAGCATTTTTGCTCAATTTTTTCTTTTTTTTGTGCTCATGATTGAAGCAATTAGTAGCCGAAATGGATAGACAGATGCAGACGCCTATTTTGAGGTACTCGCTACATTTTACGCACAATCTGACGATGTCGGATCTGTGAAAAAGTGTGCAAAACAGAAAGAAACACAGGGGCTTCAGTCATGGTGCGAGACTCTCTCGATGTCAGACTTTCTCTCAAAGTATTTGGTCCGTGAGAGAGCGTCGGAAACGGAGAGACTAGTGGGAAAGGAGTGAAGAAATTCGCCGAAAAGAGTCGGTTTCAACGGTTTTCAGAGCAATTAGAGGAAGGCGAAGTAGAAGGGTAACATCGAGATACCTGCAAGTTACCTAACATCGAGTTTTTGATATTCGTTTCACACACTCTCTAACAATTCCGGACTAGGTAGAGAGTGTAAGGAGTAAAGAATTAGCCCTTGATTGCATGCTCATCACTGATATGCGGATGTTTGAAGTCCGCGAAGAAATGTACCATGATTAGACATTCACACCTGAACTGGGGCAAAGGGAGTAAACATCGAGAGGCTATTTTCGCTCCCCACCCACATCGACAGGTGAAGTTCGAGGTATCAGGTGCACAATCAATATAGTCAACATCTCAGATTGTAGTAACCGCCTTCTACCTCGCAGTGGAAAACGCGCATTTGTGATGTGTCTAGTGATTAATTATCTAGATTCATGTGGCTTTGAATCAGTCAATTTTCGACTGTCAAAAGCTTCGCAGATGCTGAATGTGGTTGTGATTGATCTCTTTATCGCCCTTCCACATGGTCTCTTCCAGTTTGAAAGAGTGAAATTAGTAGGATGCGAGGGGGAGAATTACAATCCCCCTTTATTCCAAGTGGCAAACTTGAGGATAAGCCCCCATTGCTATGGCGACACAATGGATCCCGTAATTCCGTCATAATACCTTCCTACCGTCAACTAAGTCACTGTGGATGCCCTCGTTAGTTCCTCTCGACAAACAGCGCTTCAGATTCACTCCATTCTGTCCACTATGAACGACGAGAAAGAATGGGAAATGGAGAGAGTTGACATGGTCACAGTACTTGCCCTCGTAATGAGATCTTTAGTCCACTCGAACGCTCAATATTCGCAATGAACTTAATTATTCTATCAAAAAGAGTGGATACGTCCATCAAAGAGCCTTTTCATTCACTATTGTTAGATTCTTCCTTGCCTTCTTAGAGCTTCCTCCAACTTTAGCATGCATACAATTTCACGCATGTCCGTTAGAGTGGGCGATTTATAGTGAGAGCAGAATAGTCATACTATGTAGATGTCTCCATTCCGGACAGCCCTGTAGTGCTCTTGCTTTGCAATGGAGACCTATCCGTCAAACAGTCCGAGTAGCAAGAGACCATTGATGGAGATAGTGTATCATGTGAGCTTCTTGTTGACATGCATCTCCTTCCTTCCTCACTCATTCATACCTTCTACTACCGAGTAGCTGAGCCACTCAAGCTACTTGTTATGGTTTCAATAAGTTCCCACGTAGACTCCACAAAACTTACCCCAATTACTCGCGCAAATTATCTAGGAATCGACGAACCCGCGCTATGCCAACACTCTTTTCTCTGATGCGCTAGTGAACAGGAGGTTTCGAGAGCCAAACCGACTCAATTACCGGCAATTTCCTCTCTCTTTTCGAATCTCCTCGGAAATCCCGGCTCTCATGCGGTAGTTCGAGACAATTTCCCCGTTCCCTGCGAATAAATTGCTTTTAGATTACCTCTAGGAAAAGACTAGTGCGTTCTAAGAAGTTGCCACAGCCCACACCCAGGCATTCTCTCGTTTTTTTGTGATGAAGTTGTGCAATCCAGAGGTGGCCATGGGAAGCTACTGTGTCGCAGAGAATCATATCTAGCTTGATATCACATAGAATTCTCCCCCGGCTCATCATTGTCTCGTGATATCTTGTTATTCCCTCGGAGTTGTGGGATGAAAACATCGTTATCTCCCCTAACGGCAGTGATAGTAGCCATCTCTTCCTTCTAATAAGATGTTTACTTGATATCTGCTTTTGTATCACACAGGAGCTTCGCTTCTTCAAGCTTTTTGCATAGTGTGCAGTTGCGCAGCTGAAAGTAAATCGCATATGCAATCAACTCCTCGATTCTTCTCATCTTACTAAGGCTTCCAATCTCATACCTCACTATGTATTATTGCTCATGTGTGTGCTTTTAGCAGCTTACATGCAAGGCTTCCCTGATTTGTCGTGGAATTCGTGCATTTCATCCGATGCCCCTTCGTTCCAAACCCCAGAGTCCAATTAACGAGGGATTGAGGTGCGAGAAATAGATCGATAGGAGGCTGTAATCCGTTTTAGATGAGAATTCATCTTCTTCTCATCTCTTTCATTCTCATTTCTGTGCAAGCTTCAATTCCGGCTTCATTTCTCCTTCCTAGTACGAATTCATGATCAGTTCAGATGAGAAATGACTGGTAGTATTGAGAATTCTCGCCTGTTGACGCACAATTACTCGTACTTAGCACCTGGTGGTTACCCTAGAAGCGCATCGTGTCATTAGAAGACTCATCCTACAGTATGCGGCTGTGAACATGGCTGACTACCTTTCGCTCGAATAATACCTACCGTAACCCAACTATCATGCTTTTTGTATTCCGATAATTCACCGAAACCTAATCCTGCTTAGTCACCTTCGCTAATTAGTTACCGTAACTCCCTGCTGTTATTGCTTCTCAAGTCTACCGTCTTATTATCGTTACTGTACCGTAATTCGATCGTTTCACTACCGTAAACACCTACCGAAAACCTTACCGTAGTCGTCACCATTCCTCGTTCACCGGCTCGCGCTTCTTCTCCTCGCCTTCGCATTCCATCGCCCTTCAATCGGATCATTTCCTCGGGCAGGAAAGACTCGGCAGGCAATGTGAGCCCCAAGGTAAACACCTGAGTACGGCATTCCAATTAGGTTTTTGAACTCTTTTACAGTATCAGTTAACAGTTCATAGTCGTCCAAGTAGTACTCCATATGAGTCTTCCTCACAAGGACAGTTGTCGCGTGATTTGGAAAAACCAGTCAAAACATTTACATTATATCGGGTTGAGGGCATTCGCCAGTAAGATCACATCACTCGTGCGATATTGTATGGCGAAGTCATTGTTAGATTCCCCCGTTTCCCTTAGTCACCACTGTTATCGAGTCCCATCTCTTCTTTGTTATTGAGTCTGGTGAACTTTTCGCATCGAGGGGATGATGCGAGTGGTTGGGGAAGGGGAAGAGAAGAGGAATCTTGTTGCCTGGGGGACTGGAAATGAATTCCGCCATGAGACACTCATGTGTCGATGAGAGAGGTTGACGAAGTATCAGAGGGCGAATTATAGATTGTAATAATGCCCTGGTAATCATTAGGAATGGAAACACACTAATTGGAGGAAAGTGTTTGCATAAGGAGGATACTGACGGGCCTCCTGATTGCACTCATTCAGTCGTAATCATGTTTACCCAAATACATATCTCAATCCGAAGCCTCTCCCTCTCTCAATCAGTTGTCATAGCAGTAAGGTGTGACCATCCCTCTCCGTAATGAGCCCCTTCGAGTAGTCTGACTCTCCCATTTGGAGTAGTCTCTCAACGAGTAAGAGAGCATCCAAATTGGAGAGAGCCAGGTTCATTTCCCCTGAATACACTCGTGATCCTACCTTCACTTTGACTCGCAGTAGTCTCCCAAGCATGCCCAAGGTGAGTGAAACAAACTCTGAGTGTATAGTCTTGATACGTGTTTTAATGAAACTGATCGAGTCAACAATTAAAAACTAAAATCCTCAAAAATCATCAAAAAGCTCCTACATAAGTTAAATAATCTCAATAATGATTCAGCTGAAGCTGAACTCGGATCGTGGCGAGCACTCCAACAACGGCCAGAATGCCCCGCTGATGAACAACAAGCTGGAGGGGTGAATCAATTAGCTTATTTTATATTGTTTTAGTAATTATATGATAATTCCATCTCATTCAGCTACACCGAGGAGGAGCTAGCTGAGTACCGCCAGGTGTTCAACATGTTCGATACTGGTGAGAAGAATCGCCATTGTCCTTATCCCCCTAAGGCAAACCACTGGCATTCTCCCATTGAGGAGTGAGCAATAGTTGATGTGTATTCCACCAGTTTCCCCATATGTTGCGATACTTGGCAGTTTAAAAATTACACCTGCTTTCTCACACTACCTAATTGGTAGAAGAGCATGAAAACTGAAGAGACTAGGGCACAAGCGAGAGTCACGGGTCTCGCAGTGATTGGTGGGACTACGGTATTCCCTAATTAGCTCGTTACCGTATGTTGATGATAAAAGCATCGCACTGGAAAGGACTCATCATCCTAAATATAGAAGAGCACGAGGGATGTCACGAGAAGCACTAGTGTAAAGGCTTCTCTCCATTACTCGTAAACGGTTTCGGGCTGGTTATACAAACAAGTGGAACTATAATGACTTAGCTTCTCTAAGCTGTACTGTCATAATTATAATGTTCACTCTCTATCAACTCACTCAAAAGTGAGGCAAGCGCAGAGAAAGTAATCGACATTTAGTAATTCACATGTCATCATTTCAATTTCCTGTATTCTACTTCAATACCACGACTGGGAGAAGACTCGTATTTGCTTTCGCAGCACGTCACTGGATTCTCAGAATCAAAGTAGTCGAGAGATTACATGTAATTGAGAGAGCAACGGAGTTGAAAACATTGTTCGCCTTCCCTCGGTTACCATAGTGGCAGGTATTTTGTAGCCTCTGAGAGATGGAGTAGAGACAGTGTGAAAAGAGGAGAGTCCATACGAGTTGTATGTGCGAGAGAGCAAGCGAAAGTGAGAGAGTTCAGTAGCAATGGGAAGTAGTCACTTGGTAAATGTCGAAAATATCGAAAGAAGTAGAGAGAGTGGGCGAGACGGCGCGAGTTTCTTAGCCATTTTCTCCGAGACTACAACTTGTTGATAAGGGAACCGATCCACATTTCACTTCAGTTGCTAGACATGCCAAAGTCAAACAAATCCAAGACTACCGTATCCCAGGATAAGACCTCTGATGCTAGCGCATCTCTCATGCCCAAGTCAATGAAACCCAAACCTACCGTACCCGGGGAGAAGGTTACCGTATCCCACCTTCTCTCTTCCAACCCCAAACCTACCGTAGCAGGGGTGAAAGATGCTACCGTATCCCTGATTCCCTGGTCAGATCGTTCGGGAGCGATCGGTCTGGAGGAGCTCGAGTCTGCCATGAAGAACCTTGGACTTGAGCAGACCAGAGACGAGCTGGACAAGATCATCGATGAGGTTTGTGAGCAAGAATCGTCTGAATCTCACCTCTATCTAACTGTATTTTACTGTTTCTTGAAGTTTCTTTCAAAAAGACTATCGAGAGATGTTTCAGTTACAATGAAACTTTCCAGGTGGACCAGAGAGGCAACCATGAGATCGACTTCGATGAGTTCTGTGAGGTGAGCGCATTACCGAAGTCTCATCTAGTCATCTAAGCCTAACTCTATTTCCTCAGGTGATGCGTCGTCTCTACGAGAAGAAGACGTCGTGGAACGAGGTCATCAAGCAGTGCTTCGACGTCTTCGATCGCGTAAGAATAGTTATTGTCGAGCAGAGTTAGCTCCGTCTTTATAACCCGTCTTCGTTATCGTTTCATTTTATTTTTCACGCAGCCTTTATCATGATAAAACATTGCAGACGGAGGCTGGCACGGTCTCTAAGAGAGACTTCCAGTACGTTCTCCGCGAGTTCGGAGACATCACTGACAACACCATCATCGAGGAGATCTTCAACGAGGTACGGATAGCTATGCATACACTCTAAATCTTCTTTTTGGGGGTAACACTCACTTTCTGTGGAAGGATGTTTCGATAAAATACTAACGCAATGCTATGCGACGTATCCACCTCCCATGCGAATTTACAAATTCTGGGTTTCCCTTTATCTAATCGATCCATGATAATGACCATAAAACTGCATTGTAGGCCCGTGGGTTGAAGGGAATGACAACATGTTATCTTCTAGGAATCGATTTTTCTACCGTAATCAAATATTCAAAAATTCAGGTGGACATCGATGGGAACGGAGTCATCGACACTGATGAGTTCTCCTACATGGTTCGCAACTACATGAACGAGGAAGACATCTAACTCATTCATCATGTTGTGATACAAACAGCGTTTGTGTGAAGGGGCGAAATCTGTTTTTTTTTTCGTATTCGCTTTGTAAAGTTTCTAATCTTCTTTGGGAGAAATACTTTCTGAGACTAGTAATTTTATGAGATGAAGATGAAAATAAACTGGTTTTGCCTCTTCACACAAATGCCGTTTTGTACCCACCAACCCCGTGATATTAACCCGATTACTCCCATCTACTCCTAATCCTATACTAAATATTCTTAATCTCGAGAATGATTGACTGTGGTTGTATATGCAAAGATTGAGATAAAGTAAGCAGATTATCTTTTAGTAAATATACAATCAAATATTTGGGAATTTGGTATTGCAAGAACTGCAAGGGTTGATGTCGTCAAGTACATGAACCTTCGCACTGCGCAACCCCATCAGCTCAGTATTGTTACAGACAAACATGCCAGCGTTTATATTTCTTTCACGAAGCTCGGGTTGTGAGCCTGGAGATCGTTGATTGTTGTAGCGATGATTCGACAAGATAGCGCGGAAAACGTAATCCTTGAAGTCGTCGGAGGTCTTCTTCGAGTGTGTCCCGATCTGCCAGCGAGGCTTCAACGTATTTCTACCAATTTCCGAGACAGCATGGTGTCATGAGTTATTTCGAGTTAAATTGCGACCATTTCCGAATCCGTATGTGACTCTCTCAAGCAAGCTGCGTTTGGAAATATTAGAAGAATGGTTAGATAAACTTCGTATGATTTTACCGACCAGCATAGTGCCCCGACCCTGTTGTACCATCAAAGCGTTCACTGAGTCTGCAGCGAGGAACAGTTAGATGAGGCGCTATTTCCAGTCTTGAGCGATCCCTGAACCTATTCACTGTAACTGAAGCCTTCGCGGAAGATATATTAGCGAGAATATCGAACAATTCTCCTCTGACTTTTGAGTGGTGATAATGAAAGTGTGAAGGGAAGGGAGATTACACTCGGTGTTCGTAATAACAGTGGTCTCTGGAAGTAGTCTCTAACCACTATTGCTTGATCTCTTCCATGTCGATATCTGATAAATGAATCATATTCGGTTTTTTTCAGTGAATATTTTTAATTTCCGAACATTTTTAATTTCTATCTAACACCTCAACACTATTCTCTAAGAATCGGGAAGAGAATTCCGCTGATTCACGGAGAAAAAACTCGAACATGACGTGAAGGAGTCAATGCATCTCTCTATATAAAAGAGAAAACGACATCATCATCGACATCCACGATGAGGATCATCATTCTCGGAATATCGTTATTCCTCGCTGTTGTTTTAGGAGCACCATTGAACGATGAGGTGAGGATTTCGTTACTCTTCAGATCAGTATGCATCAAATGATTAACGAAGAAACGCTCATTCGACCTTTTCACAGGATAAGGAAGTTATTGCTATCGAACCCACTACTGAGATAAACACAGAGTGGAGCCCGCCTTCACAAAATGACGCTCAAGAGGTGCGTACTTCGAAAGCTTCGAGCCAGAAGACCTGGTTTCAAGTTTTTTTTTAAATGTCGATTTTTTTCCGGACCTGGTGCAAGGACGTCTGAATCAGGTCTCCATGTATACATATTGTCGAAAACTGTGTCTTCAACCTGAATATCGCCTGAAACATCATATACGCCCATCTTTCTGTTGGCGATGCAGTTTTTCCAAGTAGTTATTCCCTCGTTTTGATTTGTTATCAGATATGTTCACCTCTGCTCTTCTTACTAATCGCACCCCCGGAGCTATTATTGCTTTCTACCACTCAGATTAATCAATCCATTGCTTCTATGATGATGAAAGTGATGATGAAAGAGAAGAAAACAATACAAGTTTTTTAACAAGCGTATCGTACATGAAGTTCTGATTTTATAAGAACGATAGAAGAAGGATTGCCTGCTGGCCTGCTTCTCTTCCATTCCATTAAGACTTCCATATCTGTCATCAAAAATAGGCGTTATCTAAGTTCTTCGCGGGAATATTCTCTCTACTAAAAAGGATCCGTCAGAAATCCGATCCATCAAAATCCGTCAGAAGTATCCGAAACGATAGTGGCATTTCTGATCGATCGAGAAATCTTATCTCTGTGAAAGCAAAGAAGATGATTCAACATCGTCATTCGAGATGAAGATCATTCTTGATCGCCGTCGCCTTTGTCTCTTTGGTTATTTGTATTTCAGTGAATTTCCTTCTCCTCATTATTACCGCTGAAAACTGCATAGTTATGACCGTCTTAAAAAATCAGAGCCAAGAAGATTTCTGTTTTGCTGGAACTTTGTAGCCTATCCGTATGTAATCAGCAAACTCGTGACTTTTCCATCATCGTAATGTGCTTGAAGCCACAACTAAGGAAAGCACGTCTGGGAAAAGTGGAGACTTCGAGAGCCCACGCTGAACTAGATAAAGTAGATAAACAAATCCACATTTTAAGATACAACATCTTGATCTTTTCGAAATAGCATCATTTGAACCTGAAAAGCGCACAATATACTCGTGGTACGAAATTTGCAAAAATTAATGTTGACGAAATTACTGAAGTTGATGGTATGAGAAAACACGAGCAGAAGTTGTTAACGCAGAACCGATATGCAAGACGACTACCATTTTGAAGTTTATTCTAGAGTAATGATCAGTAGATTATATTGTGTAGCGTACTGTCCATACAATAGATCAAAAGGGATGAGCTTTAGCAGCCAGCAACAAGCCCAGCAAATGCATCGTCATTTCAATTCTATCAATTCTTAACAATTCATTCTTCCCTTCCAAAAATGAAGATTTGCAATGAATCACGAGACACATCCTGCCTACTCAAATGCGACGTTTGCTACTGAATCAGCAAATATCTCGATCGCTATAAAATCTAGAGGAATGTTGCAGCTCCATCATTCAAAATGAGAATTCTCCTTGGATCTGCTTTATACCTCGCTGTCGCGTTCGGAGCTCCAGTAACTGATGAGGTACGTGTTAACTCTCATATTTTAGATAGTTCATCGGTAGAAATGTGTATGTTTTGTTCAATATTTCGAAGACCAATAAGAATCAGCTCAATGTTTGGAACAGCGAGTTAAATCTTAGAGAGTTCAACCTTAACTTCAAAATTCAGGAAAGTCCCGTGTCCGATGAGACAGAAAGGAAATCCGCAATTAAGTGGAATCCACCGCCACCATCACATGTAAGGTGTTTAGCAATTAGTTGCATAAATCTGTTGACGAGATGCAAATACGGCAAAAAATGAAGTAAAATTCGAAACAGTTTTTTTTATTTGCAGGATATAGCTTCCTTCCAATCTTGGGGTATGTCGAACGAAGCGCTCACAGAATACTATGTGAGCGAAAACATAAAAAAACAATTATTGTTAGTATAAGGTCTAATATCTAACACTTCCATTCAGATACTCTCCTTCGAGTTGGACGTCGAACACAAGTTCAACCGAATATTCGAATGGGCAAAGAAGTGGAACTTCGACTTGGTTAGTTCTACAGTGTGATCCCGTTGATGCAAAAAGTTACCAATTTGCTGCTTTTCAATGCCTAAACGGCTAGATTTTCATAAGTGTAAAATTCAATGTAGTCGTTCAAAAGTACGAATTTCAAGGAATGATGAACAAAGTGTTCACTCAGGTCAAGTTTTTACGGAAGGACATTTTCGGAGAAGAATTATCAAAGGCATGGCCTGAGATTGAGTCGTTCACGATCGAAGATTACAATAAATGTGCAATCAGACAAAAGGCTCTGGCAAGTTGAATTTCTCAATATAATTATTGGAGACATAATAAAAAAAAGTGTTTCAGCTGAACAGCCTGTTCAACCGTAGCGAAATATCAGATCAAGAGATCGATGAATATTTAGTATGTATATTCGCAAAATCTGGTAAATTATTTTACCAACATTTAGGATAGCGGCTTGAATCTCCTTCCTATTGATTCTGTAAAGTACGCCAAAATTGTTGACTGGCATAGAAGGCAAGGGAGAGCAAGAATTGATGAGGTGAGATAGAGTAAACATTCCTGAAAATTTATAAAAAGAGTTTTGAAGGGATAATATAACACTGCTTTCAGTTCGGTAGTACGATTGTGATTCAAATGACGATCACAATAGATGCAGAGGTAAACGTAGTCATTCGAACCAAAATGATAATGGTAATATCACAGAGAAACCCGGAACAGTTTTTGCCAACAGTTTTTGCCAAACCACGTTTAATCTCTAAGAACCACTGCAATCCGCTGATCATTAATGTTTACAATACATCCATATTATCTTGTCATTGAGCCATGAGGACGCCCCTATAGAACAGTGGTTGTTAAAAACATGATTATCGTTGTAATCCAACAATAAAACTCATATACAAAGGTAAAACGAAATTACAGGTACAGCAGTGAAGTTCACCTGTATTCCTCTGTCGTATTCTTCGGAATCGTTTTTCACAAAATTCAGAAAGCAATTTTCACCATTTGTCCAACAGAATTTATTTTTATGTTATGGCCAAACAATTTCGGTGCAAAAATCTTTTGGTTGCCCACCTGAACTCAGCCTTACGTCAGCACCCTCTCCTCTGTGAATGTCTCGTATTGTCCCAAAAGAACAAAGTCCACAATCACAGTTGCGGGGGTGGGATGGGACCACTTCTGCCAAATAGAGAGAGTATGTGGCATCCACGAGATCAACGTTCGGTTCGGAGCGTGACCAGGGGGTAAGCTCTCTCTCTCTCGTCTCTCTCCCCTCTGTCCTCGGGAGAGGCATGCTTTGGGGATCGGATGGAGAGGATTAGTCGAAGAGATGGAGAAGAGAGGGTGTGGGAAGACCTACTGGTCTCTTCTGTAACTCAGGAAAAACTTTTTTTTAAATAATTTAAAATCAAAGTTGAAACGATCATTCTCATAGTGATGCGCCATGACGAAAGCAGGGATGGATTGTTTATTACATAGTAGAATGCACGACAGAGGTTAATAAGGAGGAAGTGATGGAAAACTACATGGTATGGATCATAATGGCATAAATAAGAAGTGTTGAACTGGTCCGTGGATGTCGATCAATTTCTTTCCTTCGATGGCCCCTTGATTGGACGCTGATATTGATCGACGATCGATTGGCGGTTAAGTTATCACGTGCAAAAAGATGGGCTAGCGGGGATAAAATGGAACCAAGGGGAGATAGAGCGGAACGTTTAAAACGTGTGCGAGTGAGGTATGGATTTACGGATTTTTAACGTATTAAAGGATACTTATACAGTTCAGTGGTTGGCGGGATAAGAAAATATTGTTTGGAACACTTTGGTGGTCGTATGATTACTTGGATTGATAAACATGGATGTTTGTAGGACGGCACTGAGAGAATGGAGAAAATTAGAACCTTGATAATTGGTTTGAAGACATACCTGGACGACATGCTTTCTTAAGTACGTATAATTTTTAGCAGTGAATTCGCATTCACATCGGAATACAACTTTTTCCTGAAAGGGATTCGATCAATCCAAGGAACTAAAACCACAACAAAAATAGTAAATATATATAAATAATCGTAGTTTCTACTAATTGGTATGTTCCCTTCCCATACCTTTCCAGGAGTGCTCTTATGTGCCGATCGCAGATGTCTGACGAAAGAAGTTGCATTCATGCAATTCGCCTGGAATGGTAATAATTCGGACTTAAAAAATTATACCACAGTAATGGATGATCACTTACCTTGCAGCCTTCCAGCGGACACATGAGAGTATTTGGACAGTATTGGTTGTTGATGAGCTTCTTCTTGATAACTCCACTCTTCTTCTTCAGAGCAGAATTATTCACTCTAACAGGCACATTCTGCTTCTCATCATCATCCTTCTTCTCATAATCAGTGGACTTATATTCCTTCGTAACAAAGTTGCTGTAAGGCCCGCTTCTCGCAATGCGTAATCTTCTTTCAGCTCTGTTGACGATACTGTCTGTAGAGTCTCCCTCTGACAACTTGACAGTTGGCCACCACTGAAAACTGACAACGTATTTGGTATTTCAGGTATTTCTAGTTCCCACGTGAACTGTCCTTTTGCGCCCGAACGAAAGACAATTGCATAATACAATTTACGGCAAATCTGATTGCAAAATGTAAATTGATTACCTTTGCAGCTTTTTCACAGATACCATTGCTGTCCAACTTCAATAACATGAGATCTTTCAGCATTCTCTCCTGAATTGTTTTTAAAAGTAGTTGGTTGAGTTCATGAAAGAGGATATAATTTGATATTCACCGGTATGATCCTTTCAACAGTATCCGTCTCTGTTTTTCTCTCATCAATTGCTTCCATTCGACTGACAAGAATCTTATTGTCGTATTTATTTTTTACTGCAAGAATCTGCTTAAATTTGACCTGCAAAATTATTTGATAATCCACTTGAATGTACTTGCATCACAACTCACAGCATTTATTCTGTCCTTTCCGTCTTCGTCAACTCCGAATATATTGATTTTTAGTGCGCATTTTTCTTTTTCATGTCTTGAAATTGTTTAATTTTTTAAAAGTAATCAATAAAACTAGTGAAACGTACTTAAGCAGCCAAGGGCGGGTGTGATCATCCATTATTTCCAGGGTGAGGAGATGCGTATCTAAGACAAGCTCCTCCTGAATGAAATAATGATTAATGCTAGGTGAAGTTGCACAAAATAATAATTCGTGTGATATATGAGTGTTTTGTATTATTATTTTATTTTCAGAATTTCACAATAGAATGCGGATACTTTATATTTGAAATATCACAATCCGGCACGTTCAGAAGCCGAAATTGAATTCACGCCCCTCCTATATCCTGTCAATTTTTGAAATCATGGCATGCATATTATGCAAGAAAAATCCTTGAAAGGGGTGTTCTAAACAGTGGTTATTCTTTTAGAGATACCATTGTTTTTCTTGAAAATATTCATTGCTATGGTTATGTAGCCTTCATAATAATATTAACCTCAACAAGAAATGATAAAAAAATGGTCTTAAATGTGTCGATTTTGATAAATTGTGATACGCATTGTGAGAAAATTAGCATTGTATGCGCTTTTAGGATAATTGAAAATATTGTCCTATTCACAACAAATTTATAAATAACTAGTTGTGGAAAGTTGAAATGTCCCGAAGATCAGCAAGATATCCAGTGACATTTTTGAGAGTGAAATATAATAGAAATGAACCACACACGGCTTCACTCACAGGTACACATTCAGTAATTTGTATTTAAATTAATCTGATATGTATCTCCTTCAAAGTTGAATAGAATAGAATATTCACTCACAAAGGTCAACTCCCGCTGGTTATGAAGAGCTTCACCCATCCTTCTCCGCACAAATCCACGGCCAGGGACATGAATAAGCTGGTGCTTGATTCCTCTCAGCTTATCCTCGATGTAAATATCAGTATTGTCCATTCTGAAATTACGTGATTAGAGAGGATGAAGGAAACGTGTGTACGAGATAAATTTGAACGATTCTGGACATGTAGTGCGTTAAAATTGCAAAATTAAATATGAGTGCAATATGAGTTAAATACGAGGCTGAATGGTTGCGCGCGCGTGTACACAACAACAGAGAGTGAGCGAATGGATCGATATGAGGCCCATACGTCCTCCCTCTCTTCCCTCTCCCTCTCCTCCTTCTCTCCTCCCCTTCTCTCGATCTGATCTATGGTCCATGTCCCTCCCGAGGAGAGAGAGGCAGTACCCGCTGGCCATGCTCGTTAGCGATATTGTACCCACTGGCAACTACAGTACATGCTAATCGCCTCATGCATATTCCCGACCCAGCGAACTAAATTGACACAGTTGAACAAGTATCCAAATCTTCTCGTTCATCGATTTTCAGCGTATTTTTCATGTTTGTAGCACAGAGGAGTGTCAAAAGCAACAAAATATGAGGTTGTTCAACTGGGTCAACTTTAGTTCGCTGGATCAGGTGTTTTCGGAACATATTTCCAACTCTTCAAAGCAGCCTTGTAAAATTTGGATCTAAAGTGGGATCGATGGGGAATCATACGCAGATTCTGAAAATAGAGGTCACTTCTCATGGCCGTTGTTTGTTGTACCGTAATTTGCACCGGCGCAATCCGCGGTACTATCATTATGGTCATAAATTAGCCCATTTAGTGCCCGCTGGACTTCATCGGTTCATCGGTTATTGTAATAATGGAGTAACAATCGCTAGCTCGGAAGACACGGCACTGCCCTTATTCCTAACCTTTGCGGCATCTTGAGAGAGATTCACCCTTTTCGGAAGATGCGAACTGCGTCGTCAGTGATTTAACGACTTGCGAATGGAATGGCACTGGGAATCGGCTATCGTACCCCTTTGCCCCACTAGGAAGTTCATCCTGACTAACTTTCGGTGAAGCCTCTCTTCAATATGTCTAAGCGGCTCCTAATAAAGGATCGATCGATGGCAACTTCCCGCTGTCAATGCCTTCTCTCCCTTTTCGTATTACCTCTTCTCATCCTCATTCAATGTGTTAGCGCAAGTCACAACAACAGCATGTGTTTACTGCCCTCTCACATTGCCGCCTCTCTCGTTGGTCTTTAGATATATGCGTTGACCATCGATTGAGTGGGATGAGAAGAGAGGAAAGGGGGAAGAGCAGTCTTGCATGGATTGGCCTGTCAGAGTGCGCTTGTTCTACTATCTTGTTGATTCGCGTTATTGTTCTCGGGTTTCTCTTTTATCCTTTTTTTCACAATGTGTACTTCCAGTTGCATACTCCAACCCGCTCGATGTCCAGCAAATATCAAGTATTACGCCTGCTTCTTCGGAGATCCAGAGTAGAGTAGAAAGAACACGCACACTTTGCGAGTTTTTTCTCAATCTATGTATGTGAAACAATCAAGTAACTTCGAAACAACAATTGTCAACCTCCAACTTCCGCATATCCGCCTTTTTGATGGAATGAATATCAAGGGGTTTCGCGTGCTGTGAAAGAACGGAAACAATTCAGACTGATTCCCTCATCTGTCGAGGGAAAGAGACTAGTTGAAGTCATTGATGAGCTTATCGATAAATGCTTCCCTTGTTTTTTCGCCTGTGATTTAGTTAAATTATTTTCTTTGCCACTTCAGATAACGATATTCAATAAACTTCTGAAGGTATGAGTGAATTCAATTGCTCCTTTCAAGAATTTGCATAAATTTTCCCACAAATCGCTTTCCTCGTGCACTTACTCAAAGCTCAGTTTCCAACAAATCCGTATCCTCTTCTCTCAGTTTCCCTCCCCTTTCGCGCCTCTCTTTTGACACGTGCTCTCTCATCTTTCTCATTCAATCGAGCGATCGGAAGTCCCCAGAATGGGATGAGAGAGAGGGAGACTTTTCGTGTCTCCTTGTCTTTTACTATTGCAAGATTTACTTCCTAATCTTTGATCTTTCGTCCCCTTTCTTTCATCACTTTCTGATCTTGATTTTTACGCATTTTCTTTCCGCCCCAACAGTTTCTTAGTACCTCTAACGTTTTTCCTGGCACAGTAGTCCGAAAATGTAGAAAGAAATTGCGTTGTGAGAGTGTTTTCCCCTTTCCCCCTCAGATCAAGTCGTTTTGGGAATCCGAATTCAAGTTTGCCTCGTGATTCATTTCAACCTCATTGCAAGCAATCCCACTATCCAATTTTCAACGACTCTATGGCTCGTTTTCATGGCTCTAGAACACCCTCTTCTCCTCTCAGTGCCATCTACTTTTTACTTCTCTCTTTCTACACATGTTCCTTTATGTTTCCCCCTTCAATCGACCGATTGGGACCTTCTGATGGAGAGGAGGAGAGGATAGTACTCTGCGTGTCTCCCCTTTGCCCAATATACTTGTCGTGATTGCTTCATTCTCTCTTCACTTTCTCCCCTGATGGCCATCCCCCACTTCGTATTTTTGACAGATCTAATTTCTGCCTAGTATCATTTTGAGTTGAATTCTCACCATTCACAAGGAAGACCAATAAAGAGTATGACAACGGGTACGAAAACCCTGAAACCACACGATTTTCCCTGTTTTCTGATCCTTGACGGGTTTTTTCCGATTCACCCGTCGTTCTGTCTCTCTCAACACTGCTTGACTTGCTAGAAAGCATGAGAGAGTAAGAGAGCGACGTGTGATTCGGCAATTCATTCAGTGAAAGCGGGGTGAAGGTGCGGGAAAAGGTGTTTCACTGTATTCGCTTTCCGCTCATACAGAGTTCACTAGCGAATCATCGTATCAGACCCGTTTTGTCTTCTCTTTTTAAACCTCGGGAATGCAGGTTCGATAATTCAGGGAACGCGAACGCGTCTAGCTCGTCATCACTATAGAATCCAAGATCTGCGGAAGAGTCAGTGATTATTAACCACCAATCGGTTTCATGAATCCTCAGATTCTCGAAAAAGTGTCGATATTTTTTGTGAGTAATACTCAACCTATGAACGACCCATGATGATTCATATTTCACTTATTTTTTTCGATCGAGATGCAATGATCAGCTCAGAGTTTGATTATTATTCTAAACATTGGTGAATTAATTTGTAGATGAAGGAGCATAAGAAGACAGCTCGCGTCGAGATGGAGAAGGTCCTTGCAACGGAGACTGTGGAGAAGATCGTTCTTGAAACGGTTCGTTTTGGGGATTACGTCCCTGTGCATGCCATCACAAGTTAGGCGTGTTCAAACAGCAGTGTCCCTTGTAATTGCAAATCCAGTACCCCAATGGAGTCAGTGTTACCGTAATCCTCAATTGACTTTTGCAGAAGCTTTTCGAGAAGGAAGCCGCGAGAAAAGCCGAGAAGAGACTGGAGAAGAAGACTGGAGAAGAAGGAAAGGTTCGAAATTCGTGTTTTCCTTAATTTATTTCAAAACAATGTTTTTTATTCAGTTACAGGAAGAGCAGAAGGCTGAGACGATGTCTCCCAATGTGGTGAATCTCTCCAATTATGCCTCCATCACTTTTCGAGGTGAAGGTATGGCGAATACATGCATCTCAGCCGTGGATGGTCGCACAAATACGGTGTTAGTGATATTGGACTTGCAGTGTTTTTGTCAAAATATCTTCTCGGTGGATAAGAAAAAGTTTAAAACGAAAACAGGGCGGAACCATTTCTAACAAATATTTTTCAGGATTGTATGGCGATTTCCGAAGAATAGAGCTACGAAAGAGTTCACAGTGACGACGGAACGATCGGTCATCGAAGAATTCATGGAGCGAATGGTTGAGTAATTTCGAGTGTCATTTCGAGTCATCGAATGCACGTTCTCTTCTTCAAAGCCAATACTGCTTCTAGCCATTCCTGAGCGGAAATATTTCCAGAAAGCTTTCTTTTGGGATCATCTTCAGTATGAAAGATACCGAACATTTTGTCGATTTTGCTTTGAGTGCAATGATTCATTGCAGATTATTCCTCTACTTCCTTCGAAGTATCTCGTCATGCCTCGAACGGTCCATATGAGAGTTGAGGACGTCCATGAACTGGCCAAGGTGAATTTCTCAACGAAACACATGCTTTTGTAGGACATTAGAATCATCAGAAGTCTAACTCTCATTTAGATTCCCAATCTGGAGATGAACAGTAAAGTGGATGAACTCTCTGAATTGAGATCTATCTCCTCATCCCAGTCGCGTCTTCCTCTCTCTTCGATTCCCGAGGTTTGCTACTCAGATCTCTCAATTCTTGTTGCATTCGAAGATTCATAGTATAATTCATGTAGTTAATTGCTGCTTTCAATAAAATTTATATATACGAGCTTTGGCGAGTCACTTCGATGAGTGTGGAAATGCAATGATCAGGGAGTGGAAACCATCGCGTGTCTTGAGCTGTTGGACGTCACTTGCATTCCTGGAAGCATCGCCCTCTCCAATCATTCGACCATCACCATTGAGATCAAGCCCAAACAGGGTTACTTCCAGGTATAGTGAGTTTAAACTAAACAGAGATTGATTCCCAATCCTGAATATTCGTTGTATGATTCAAGAGAATACTTGTAGCACCATGATGGAATCGATATGCCGTACTGCAACAACTGCATCCTCCAGGTCGTTATTATTTTTATCAATTAATAAAATGCAGTGAACCAATTGTGAGAAGGTCATGATTTGAGGTGGAGAAATCGACGGGAAAGAAGAAATCATTCGATGCAATGTATGACTTCTGCCCCCTCGCTCTATTCTCCACTGACGTCAAGGAGCAGAAGGAGGCCATCGAAGTTGGTTGTGTTTCAGGCTTTGTTTGTTTTAGAAGATATCTTGATCTTGGCGAGATTGAATAAAGTCATCTTATTTCAGTCGCTGATTCGCGATCCGCACCGCAACCTTCGCATTTTCATGGACGGCAAGATCGTCCATTCTGACAAGAAGAAGCTGGAAAGAAAGGATCTCGAGAAGGCCCTCTATCCTCAGGTTAGTATCAATTCTTTGTCACTCAGAATAGGAGTTCATTGATTGTCGTTCAGGGCGAGTGCTCCATCGGCGATCTGGTGGACGGAATTCTCGCTGCTCTCAATGGAAAATCGTCAGATGGAGGAGATGAAGATTCCTTCCTGCAGAAACTCTTGAAGGGACAGAAGATGGACGAAGTCGGGATTGTGAAGGCGAGCAAACTGTTCGATTCTCTTTCAAAGGAGGAGCAAGCTGAGGTGAGTGCTGAGACACGATGTTGTGATTTCTTCCAGAATGTAGTAAAAGTTAATGGTTATGATGAAGTGAACACACCAGGTGGAGCGACAAGGACTGAACGGAGGACTCTCTTTCCTGGACGACAAATCGGTTGAGGCACAGCTCGTCAAGTACGCGCTTTCAATATGTCTCAGCTTCCCCAACGGATTGATTCAGTTTAAAAAAAGAGCATCGGTTTGCCAAGTCAGAATTTCAGTCGGAACATGTTCCGATATTCCGAATCCGACCCAGAAGGACTAATGCTTTCTATTGCAGGTTCTTTGTGGCGGCCACCCTCAAAGATGTGTCGATCATGCTCTCCCTCCAATTCATTGAGAATGGAACGGAAGGAGAGAGGGACGTCATTAGACTCCCGTCCAAGAAGACCTTCCTCTATTCCCTGAAGGTAATAGTTGTCAAGCAAGCTTTTTCCCACCCATTAACTCATCTTCCCTTCTCTCGCTCTATCACATCCTGCCCTAAAAATTCATATTGGAGCTCCCTCTAGCTAAGCCCTCTCATTGAAGGTGGTCGATCTCGACCCGAAGACCAAGAAGAATTTGACTTCTTATGGACGACTGATCAGAGGAGCGGAGATTCTGAAGACCATTCCCTCGATGAGAAAGCCTTGTGTCAAGCAATAAGTAGAACAGAGAGATGTTGTGTTTGAACCCATCCAATTCTTTCAATTGTTCTCGTGTCAAATTGTTTGTTACAACTGGTGTTAATTTAGCAATTCAGAGTTCAATAGCCTTGGAGGTACAATTCACAACGTAGTTCACTATTGGTGTGCTTGATTCACTTGTTTAAACTTTTTTTCAAAAATTCTGCTTACCATTTGCTGATCCAACCGATTGTCGACTACTAATTCATCGAAATATTCCAAATTTTGATGATTACGTCACTAATTACATCCCGTATTTCACTCCCTCATACCATTTCAGCTCTCCGATTTATGTTTTAATATCGATCCTTCGTTTTCTTTCGAATATTGGTTCAACGAAAACAACCGAGTTGATCTATCTAGAATATGTTAATGTTTCTTTCATGTCAAGTGACTCTTGTGGGTTCTCCCTCTTTCTTTTTTATTATTCTCAAATGCAACATCTTTCACAACTTTATAAAGTTGCTTTATAATGATAAAGAATGCATTACAACAGAATATAATAGGTTTAGTGGTTCGCAAGGGTTGGTATTAGTGTTCGAAATAGGTCATTATTGTCTGCAAGTCAATGGATATTCTCTCCTTTTTCTAAATAATTGCCTCACTTTAAAGCCTGGAAGATTAACATGACATAATCAGCTATAATGAATTGAATATAATCTTAGATTGTATGTAAAGTAATTTTTCTTGATTGAATTTCTGCACGCTCACTAGAAGAGAACGATCTGACGGCGTTGGGACTGAAATGTGCGAATGAAAAAGAAAATAAAGTCAGCTATTTACCGAGAAAGTCTGAACGAGGTCAGCATGTGTCTTCGGAAAGAAGTGTTCACAATTAACATCGTAACAGCAGCGCTGAAGCCTGAACAAACCAATCGAAATTCATCGAGAATTTATTTCAAATATGTTCTCACATTTCACGTCGATCAGCCACGAGAACTGATAGAGTATCACGATTTCCCACTCACTGGGGAAGAATTTGAAATCAAGCAGGACCTAAACATATGAAAATAATAACATTCAGGAGTTGTAGTACCTGGAGGAAGAAGAGTGGAATCATAATGGCGAAGTTAACGATTCCGTAAATGAGAAGTTGCCGCTCCTGTTGTCTGTTCACTGAATCTCCTGTGAACTTGCGAAGACTTCGAGCAGCAATTCCATACAGCACAACAATGATAACACTTGTGACGATTATCTCGATTGATGTGATTCGGTGGGTGTTGTACTGTAAATGAATTACTTCGTCTATAGTAAAATATTGGGGAGCTCACCCCAGGAAGGAATGTATTGTCTTCCACTCCAATGTACATCACATAATTCCCCATGTCAATTTTTGCGTAGATGACTTTCCTTAACATCTTTCTTATACCTGAAGATTGGGAACCTAACCGTACCTGAAAAACGAAACACCGAAGACTGCAAGCGATGTTAGATAGCTGAGTAAAATTGCCAGCGGTAGCAGTTTGTCCCAAATCTGTGATGATCTATGTAGTGGATTTTTGAAAATGGATAATCTCGATTACGAAAGAATGCTGCATGGGTCTCCGAATTGATGTAAGCCGGTTGAGTGCGACAAAGCAATTGAGAAAATCTTGAGTGAAGGGGCAGATATATGACAGCCTTCAATGTGCAATTCACCCCGCTTTGACAGTCAAACTGTATCGTGAAAATACTCACGCAATTCTTATCTGGCTGCAGACTTTACAGTCATAATCCTCTAAGAATCCATTGACAAGAGGAAAGAAGTTCAGTCGAAACTCGTAAAATGCACTAACGACCATTGTTAGGTCCTATAAAATATTGCGAAATTGTCGATATTTCAATCTCACAAAATTTCTCAATCTCACAACAATTGATCCTGAGACGAAGAGGAAATAGAAAGAACTCTTGAATGGCGATCCGGGCTGAAAGTACATATTGACGATTGAATTTAAATGACACACTTACCTTCACAACAGTCCAAATCTCTGCTAAATAAAGCAAGATCAGAGGCGGTAGATAGAAACATGAAGCCAGGAACAATATGTCTATTGGAAACATCGTCTCTCTGTAGACACTGCAATTCTACAGGTAAAGTCGATAGAAATTACATTCGCGGCATGACATGGACTCCGCTTCGAGCCAGAATGAACAAATCCCGATTCGCAGTGATGGAAAGACTCTACGTTCAATAGTACATTTGCAGAAAAATGGCTCGGAGTTTTACGACTTTTTACGCGAGTCATGGGGTTTGCTTGAAGGAACAAGAATTCAAGAGCAAAGAGGAAAAGGAAGAAAGGGAAGAATAAAGACTAAGATTCACGTGCCATCCGGAAGTACAAGCTCTTGAATGACTGCGGAGTCGCTAACCTTGAGAATACGTGACCCTCCTCACTTTGGCTACAAAATATGAAATGCTGATGACGCCCCCTCAGTGAAAATAAGGGAAGTGTACGAATTGTACTCTCCAGCAGGATATCAGCAAAACACGCATTGAGAAGTGAGGGCAAATATATGCCAAGGAGAAAAAATAGAAAAAACGGATCGTTCGGTAAGATCGGCTCTGGTCGGATAGAATAGCCCCATGACGTTTGGATGAACTGTGACATATGATGCTACTGGCTCAACCCGATTTCGGATTACTACTTTCATATATGTTTAGATTGCGTAGTTGCGAGAGTCGAGGCAAGAGCAGTGCTTCTGCGTTCAGGTTTAAGGACTGTGAGCTGGTGAACATGGACCGGGTTTTGGTACTGGTTCGGCGACGGGATAAGGGGAGAATGGATCATTTATTCTGACGGATTTGGGGACAGGGTATTTTGCGCAGATAGCTCGGTTACTTTCAAAAGTTCAATAATTCAGAACTATGCGACCTAGAAAAAGTTTGGTTGTATTTATAATAGATAGAAGAAAAGCCTCGCGTTCTCGCATTCCCATTCGTCATTCTCCCGCTCGTGATGGACAGTTGACTCACACCCCGCTTTCTCCCACCCCCAATCTGGAGAATCCTCGTCCGTCAGCTTGGGCAACCGGAAGAGTATCGCCCTCTCGGAACACTACAAGAGGAGGACCCAGGACTGTTCCCAGTGACGGACGGTCGACTCACACCCCGCTTTCTCCCACCCCCAATCTGGAGAATCCTCGTCCGTCAACTTGGGCAACCGGAAGAGTATCGCCCTCTCGGAACACTACAAGAGGAGGACCCAGGACTGTTCCCAGTGACGGACGGTCGACTCTCACACCGCTCTCTTCCACCCCCAGTTTGGAGAATCCTAGTCCGTCAGATTGGACAACCGGAAGAGTTGCGCCCACTCGGTACACTACAAGAGGAGGACCCAGGACTGTTCCCAGTGACGGACGGTCGACTCTCACACCGCTCTCTTCCACCCCCAGTTTGGAGATTCCTCGTCCGTCAGCTTGGGCAACCGGAAGAGTATCGCCCTCTCGGAACACTACAAGAGGAGGACCCAAGACTGTTCCCAGTGACGGACGGTCGATTCTCGCTCCGCTCTCTTCCACCCCCAGTTTGGAGAATCCTAGTCCGTCAGATTGGACAACCGGAAGAGTATCGCCCTCTCGGAACACTACAAGAGGAGGACCCAGGACTGTTCCCAGTGACGGACGGTCGACTCTCACACCGCTCTCTTCCACCCCCAGTTTGGAGATTCCTCGTCCGTCAGCTTGGGCAACCGGAAGAGTATCGCCCTCTCGGAACACTACTAAAGGAGGACCCAGGACGAATCCCTTCGTCTCAAGTGATCTACCGTCAAGAAAGGCAAAGAAGCCTGCTTCTGTGGACTTCGGCGTCTGGATGATCTACATCTACTTATTCCCTAAGCGATCTCGATCAAGTGCTGCTATCAATTGGGAAGATACATGTTAGAAGATTCCATCCCTTGACCCAACGACACTGTGAGTACGCAGATACCTATCCTCTCCCCTAAGATATCGCCCTGCAGGTCCACTGCCTGATCTCAAGAAAAATGTATTTAGAAAAAACAATTAAAAGAACTAGAGAGAAGTGGAAAACAGATTCCAAAAGGAGTTGTCTCTATGGCTAAGTCTAAGTCTCTATGGCCCACAGAAATTCACGGGTTCGCCATATTCGACAAGAGCCGTAAGAAGGCTACAAAATGGCCCTAAAAAGTTGTTGACGCAGGCTGAATCTGAATAATGAATGAACGAATGGTAGGTGTGAAGTCAACCTCGAGTTACACGCGCTTTTCATTTCATTTGATGCCTAAGAACCATTTGATGCATTGGCTTGCTCAGATTACTCAGATTACGGGGCCCAGAAAGTTATTGAGATGGAGATAATGTGTAAAAAAAACTTCAAAGGACTTCACGGTCACGATCAATTATTCGATAACTCAACATTTGGCTCAACATGGCGTTTGTAGAGAATCACTTCGCGGTTTAACAACCTTCCTCTAGTTCTGATTTAAGACTGAGAAGAGAAAGAGATAAAACATACTCAGGACACTAAAAAATAACTGCCTACGGGGAAGTGTGTGTGTGATGCCGGCCAAATTCAATCACAGCTCACGAGTTCAGTAGATTGCAGCGTTTAATCACATCAAAAGCGCTGTGAACTATGTTGAGAAATACAAATTGCTCAATGAGAGTTCGGTGCATTTAATACATTGTTCAAGAGAACGTTATCAGAACCTCCTAAGTTCATGAATTTGTCGAGTGGCGCAATTTTGAACTTGCAAATGATGCTGCGATGGTACTTCGTGATTTGACAAATGGATAAAATAATTTATACTCATTTTTGAATCTTCATCGTCTTCTCGAAGTAGAATTAACGTTTTGCGTAACTAATCTACAGATTGCTCATCTCTCCGGTTTATCTTCATCCTTCTGGTCATTCCTTAGGGTTGAAGAAATTTGTACAACTCAAGTATGCAAATATGAAGTATAAAACGGAGGGAGAGGGAGATCATTCAGACAGCGAGGAGCGGAGGACTCAATTCCTTGTTTGCAGTGCACGCCATTCGGACCGCCCAAGTCGAATACGGAGCGAAAGGGTGAGTGTCGCGAACCCCAGCCTGCGGTATGCATCTCTAGAGGATGAGCGTCTGCAGGAAGCTAGTACTGAAACTCTTTCTATTATTTCATTCCAATTATATAATTTCATAATTCCAACGACCAAACATTCATTCGTGACGTATTCCTTCCCCTTCCACTCTCCGTTTACACTCCGCGAGATGGTCCCGTGAGTACGGAAAAAGAGAGCTTCTGTATACTACTGAGTCATCCTTTCCGCACTGCAAACGAAGAGAGAGTCCTATATGACGTGGCACTTCATGAAGGAATTAAAAAGGAAATGTTCGATTTGTACACTTAACTACAACGACCAAATTCAATTAACCGAGTTGAGAAAGAACAGATATTTACCGATGAAAAATCATGTGAAAGCACCGGTTCGTTCAGTAAGTACGGCTACATATCGTTTCATCTTCTGTATAAGAACAATTTGTTGACGCAGGTGTAAACTGAACGATGAATGAAGTTAGTAGTTGTTTACCGACCAAAATTTCATTTCCAAAATACGAGACCACTGAACGGGAGTAGAGCCGGATGAAGCAAGGATATGGAATGCATATTTACTCCCAAGTTTCTGTCAAACACAGGCTTGTAGCAGCGATTTTAACAAATTTTGCGAACCCTTTTCGCGATAAAAAACAGCCTCAATCATGCGCGCGATTGTAATGAGACAACCTGACAGCGTTAGAGTTCACGTCGAAAGTAGAGGAATAGTGAATTTTGCAATCGTTTTGGTTTGAAGTCACACGATAATTCATTTCAAATATTTGAATACGTAATTCGATCGATCAATCAAACACTCGTGACGTATTCCTTCCCCTCTTCTCCTCTCCGTTTACATTCCGCGAGAAGGTCCCGTGATTGCGCAGAAAGAGAGCTTCTGTATACTACTGAGTCATCCTCTCCGCACTGCAAACGAGAAGAGATGCTTATGCGACGTGGCACTTTGTGAAGGTAATGATCGATTTGTACTCTTGACTGCAAAAACTCCCTTAATGGACAGTGAAAGGCACAGTAATCCGATGAAGTGATAGCCGACCATATAGAGAGTTCGAGGAATGTAGAGAACACGTCAAATCAGCAAAATAGTATTTCTGAGAACTGATAAAGAGAGAAAGGACGAAGATTTCTGTTGTATTGTCTGTATGTCAAAATGACGGCGATATAATCAATCTTTATTTAGCATAATCACTCTGCGAGTCATCCCTTCAAACTCTCTCGAAGTATCTCTTGGCGACGACTCCGTTGTACTCCAGAGTCTAAAGACAATTCAAAATATAAAGAGGTTAGTTGATTTCGTCAATCTTTGAGTATTGGGAATCAGGGCGTTGTTGGCCCCGATAAAAGGAGAAAAGGACTGAAACAGCAACGAACCTGGACAAGTTCCTCTCCATCAAAATGGAAACGATACTCGTCTGCCTTCTGAGTCGCCTGAATATTTGTATTGTAACTTGTTGTAACTTCGATTGAATCGCTCACATCGGAATCCGTCGGAATGTGCTTCTCGTAGAGAGTGTTGCCTTTCATGTAGAACGTTATCTGAAAGAGAAATTCAATGGCGTTACCTATTTTCCAATTTAGATACCTTATGATCCGATCCATCGAGTGACTCTCCGATAAACTCCTTGCCAAGGGTGATATCCCTGTACTTGAGATTCTTCTTCGTTGTCAGATTGTCGAAATTGAAGGTATTCGTGCCAGTCTGAACGGATTACTTCGGACTTTAGAGGGAAGGCGACAGAATACCTTAGTGAAAACCTTGGTGACGCTTGCCAATCGAACGAGCTTACGGGTGAACCAGCCGTAGCCTGAAATTGGAAGGGGAACATTGAACCAAAGGCTCGCATTCTCTTCTTACCCATCTCCTCCATGTATTCGTCGAAATTCTCCGAACGATCATGCTCGAAACTCCCGAAGAATTTGTCGGGGAGATTATCAGCAGCAGCAATGGAGACGATGGCCAGCAGGCAAATGAGAGAGAGAACCTTCATCCTGAAAGGAGGAGATTAGGAGAGAATAGAGGAGAGGGGGACCGTGTCCCCCTGGAATGATTCTGCCTTGAAGCGCTTCAGTTAAATACCCAAAATGACCTACAAAAAGTAGTCCCGTGTTCTAAACAGTAAACGGTGGACAGGCCTTGCTCTCTTCATTCTGCACACTCTCCCGGCATTTGTGCCTGCTAGCGAGTAGGAAGAGTAGAGAGAGAACAGGGAGGCATGAGATAAACTATGCGTAAGTGAAACGTCACGAGAGCGAAGAGTCCAACTCGAAAGTCCAAAGGTGAAATAATAATTATTAGATGAATAAATAAAGTTGCGTAGTCAATATCGATAAAAACTAATGGAATTCAAGTTTTGTCATAATTTGAATATGAAAAATAGGGGTTTTACTCACGTTTTTATACAAAGTTCACTACCCAAACCCAAATTATATGAAAATTCATGTCGAAGAAAACTCATAATCGGAATATTATCACATCAACTTTGTTTTCCCAAAGTGGGCGATAATCTCAATAATTGCTTTTTACCTTCAGCTTTTGAGCACATAATGTGATGGCTCAAAATACGCTCAAAAGATTGGAAAATGATTGATGTTATATCGAATTTATGAATATACTGATGTATTGATGAACTATATGAATGCATAATTCCATCGATCAAACATTCACTCGTGACGTATCCCTTCCCCCTTCCCCTCTCCGTTTACACTCAGCGAGAAGGCCCCGTGATTGCGCAAAAAGAGAGCTTCTGTATACTACTGAATCATCCTTTCCGCACTGTAAACGAGAAAAGATTCTTATGCGACGTGGCACTTTATGTAGGAAATTAGACACTTTATGTAGGGCCAAAATAGGCTCAGATCGGGCTCGACGAGAGCTTTCGATTGATATACTGAACACTTTACTTTAAAGGAAGCTCAAAAGCACTTTCGCCCGAAAAACGAGAAACGAGCCGTTTCCGAGTTGTTCAAGAGGAGGAACAGGGGTAGATCAAAGGGAGGTCACGGAGGGACGGAGGGAAGCGCATTGTTGTACCTCATTATCTGGCTTCATTAGAAATAACTCTTATTAAACCAGTGCGTTTGCACTCAGGATATACAGGCGTAAACAGTTTTAAAAATGTAAAAATTTTGAATTTGAGAGACTTTTGATTGTGTCCTCCCTTTGATCTACCACTGTCTCTCCTCCACAACATCTCGGAAACGGTTCGTTTCACGTTTTCGGGCGAAAATGAAAATGAACTTCCTTTAAAGTAGGGTGTTCTGTGCACCAATAGAAAGCTCTCGTCGAGCCCTATCGAATAAGCGCATACATTAATTGGTCCCGTATTTGTGATGATAGATAGATGAGAAAAAGACTTGGGTATACCTAATCGGCTTTCGTCCATTTCCCTGATGAAGATCGACTAAAACACGAATTTCCAGCTCATGAGCAAGTTTGTAGCTCAACCTACAAGTTACAAAATGAGAATAGAAAATAGAAAATGAGTTTTTCTCAAAATCTTATGTCAGTTCATTGTCTGCATCGGCTAACGCCGTAGCTTGTTTGAACTTTGAACTTCGACGTGACATCCTGGAGAGGCCTGTGATCTACCAGTTCCCAAACTCTGCCTCAGAAGTCCTCTACCCAGTGGTTATCGAAAATCAATGAAAAATTAGGGAGTCAGTTTGCCATTTGCCTTGGTGCCTTGGTGATTCCAAGACGAAAGGCGTGTAATTCGCTCTACAAGGGCTGCCAACAAGACTGTCATCAGCTGTTAATTTTGAATACTGATCTGACAACATTCTCTGCATGTTTCTCAAGGGTGAGGGGGGAGGCGATTGCAAAGTGATTCCGTTGAAATATGCAAGTCATGAAACCGATGAGCAGTTCGTCGTAAGCATTGGATTTGGTCTTGCCGGATCCAAGAACGTTCGCATGCCTAGACTCGCGAGTTCAATTCATTCGAGATTGTGCCACTGTTCCTGGAACCTGGCTCAGTTTCTTGGAATCAGATTGCCCATCGACGATTTCCAAACCAAAAAGTGCCACGTCGCATAAGCATCTCTTCTCGCTTGCAGTGCGGAAAGGATGACGCAGTAGTATACAGAAGCTCTCTTTTTGCGCAATCACGGGGCCTTCTCGTTGAGTGTAAACGGAGAGTGGGAGAGGGAAAGGAATACGTCACGAGTGAATGATTTATCGATGGATTTATGTAATTGAGATTTATTGAGACATTTTATACAATACAGAAGAAAAAAAGAAAAAAAAGTGACCTTGTTTCCCTGGTCCACCAAACTCATCCCTATTTTTACACCTTCAAGTGAAGCTCACTCTCATCTCTCTTTTCACACACGAGAGAGTGCAGGTGGAATGGAGAGATTCGTTGTTGGCCTTGAAGTCTGAAGCTAAGGAGATCGTGAAGTTCACGAGATTATTTACATGCAGTTTCTTCCTTTTACGTGCGTGAAATGTATCAAAAGCTTCTGTTCGATGATCATTGTAGGCAACAATGAAGACACACTTCCGTGGAGATGAATATCACAGTCATATCACACTCTGTTTTCCTCTTTGGAAGTCGTTATCTTAGCCTAGTGAGACACCCTATCATATCCCCTTCCGATACAACGAGGATTTCGAATCAAATGAATATCCGTTCTTGTTTATGATATTTGTTTCTACTCCGGGTGCAATTCTCACAGATTTGTCTAAAAATACGTTTGTTTGTCAGAACAAGCACCTGCTAGAGTTTGAGTCTCAACGAATAATTATGGATTCTCCATCCAAGTGTACAATCTGCGCTGCACCAACCCATTCGTGGAGATACGGGGTATTATTTCATCTTTTGGCAATCTTTGAGAAAACAATTTTTGAAGATATGGAAATAACAATTAGGTAAAAAGTAAGTTAAAAGTCATTCAGGTGCTTGCTTGCAATGTGTGCGCCAACTTTTTCCGAAGGAACCTTACGAGAAATAAAACCCATCGAACGTATTGTGTTCGTGGGGGAGAGTTGGATTTCAATGAGTGCTGTAAGTAAAATCTTCAAATATTCAAAGTTTTGTTAAATGTCCTCAATATTCAACATCTATCCTTCTTTAGACGTGAGAAAGTGCACAGAATACATCAGTTATCGTTTTCCAGACGCAAAATCTCGATGCAATGCTTGTCGTTTAAAAGTGTGCGTGGCTGTCGGAATGTCTGAGCAAGGTAAGACAATTCATTGAACCATTCCTATCTCACACGAATCGCTGCAGCTTCGATGCATCAGAAAAGCGGGATTCCAGAATATGGCGTTATTACATAAATTGCAACGGCGATTTTTGTACGATTTCAGCCGTGCTGCATAATGCAGAATCCCGCAGGCTTTCCAAAGCAGATGCAAATAATTCGAGAGTGAAGTTGCCAGAAATAGATAAGCAGAATGTATGTTTATCTGCATCTTACTAACAGTGCCAAGCATGCCACGATTTAGATTCTCACCAATCCTCCCTCTTGTGAAATTGTAATTGATAGAGTAGTGGCGAATTTGAGAAGAGTCGAAGATGCGTTTGACAAACTCAGGTAACTGCAAATAATGTTGTAACTTACGGTGCACGTTGAGGAGCATTTCGTTGAGAAAGAATCAAAAAGGAATTTCAGAATGTCTAAATTCAATCCTCTACCTTCAAGTATTACATCAATAATGGAAGCTCTCAGTGGTTTCCCCAGGCTGTCTATAAATAATGAGGTGAGCGCAGAGAGGACATCGATTCTGATCTTATGGGATCTCAGGAAATGGAAGACTGGCCTCTCAAACCGGTCGAAGGCTATGAACAAATCCAAGGCAATTTCTTTGTATGTTATCAAACTTTGATTTGAAAAATTACCTTCTTCATGGCAGGAAAATGCGTTCGCTCGTATTCGAATCGGATTGCAAAGGAACAACTACGAGAGAAATAGGAAATCTTGGTACTTCTGCAATGCGATTTTTGCGATTGAATATTTCAAGACCTTTGATTTGTTCTCTCGCCTCAGCTCAAGCACAAGGGTACTGTTGCAAATTTCTACTTAGCATTTCCGCTTCGTTTTCAGAGAATTCTCGCTGGAAAGACATCGCTTTTGAATTCATACTTCACAAATTACTACTTCTCCATGAAAAAGGACAAGTTGTACGTAGTCAGTCCAGACGGTACGGAACCAATGGCAGGAATGCAAAAGTAATCTAAACTCCAAGTGGACACTGCATTGTTTAAATATATTTTAGCTATTTCCCAAACGAAATGGAAGGTACTGCGAGATGCATCCAGACAATAAGAGATTTGGGAATGGATCAAAATGAGCTCGTGTTGCTCAGGGCGTTGCTGACTCATACTCCAAGTAATTCAACTCGTTTGTCTTTTCCATTTTTGTTTGTTTACTATTGGACCATACACGTGTCATTCAGCGAATTTCTATCCCCCTCTCACTGGTGAATCGAAATCTGTCGAGAAAATGTTTAAAAAGAGAGAGAAAGAGAGTTTCTCATTTTCAACTACTTGTTTTTCTAGGTCTAGAGGACGCCACAACATGGGAACGTGCACTCATTACTGAGCAGAGCGAAAACTACGCTAAGATTCTCTCTTCTTATGTTATCACGAGAAGAGGAAAATACGACGTGAGACTTATGAGTGTTTTCGCTGATGACTACCAAGAGATCAGAGAGACTCTTCCGATGACAGCATAAACACTATTCATTTCAGGGGCCGAGAATATATCTACAAATGCTCTCACTCATTGAGACGATCAATCGCATCGTTGAGCTGCAAAAGGTTGGAATTGAATCATGATGAAATCATTTTCGGTTGTTGGCAATTAAATGAAGTAGATATTGCAGAGCTCCCAAATTGCATTCGGTGCCGTTTTGATGTACCGAGATATGTGCCCGCTGCTGGAAGAAATAGTTCTAATCTAAAAATCGAATCCGACGCATCATTGAAAGTTACTCAAAATATGTACGTGTTTCTGGAAATTTCACGCTCTTTTGTCTCAATTTCTTTTCGTTTGTTGCTTTTTGTTGATCCACGGACTTGCTCAGTTTTCGAATAGTATCAAACTCATCATATTATCGTTTATTCTTGAACGGTTGGCAAAATCAATTGTCGCATTTAATGTATGTCTTGCTGATTGGATCTGAATCCATCGTGAATCGTCCTGCGTCATAAATACTCTGAATTATATGTTTTTGTTGAGAAGTATGTCATGCAAGAAATATTTCATGAATGCTATAGAAAAACATTGAATATAATGTGGGAACCATGGAGTATCAACAGAGAGAGGCACACCTTGTCTTTCGCTTCCACATAGTGCTTATCTTTCGGAACACGAAGCAATTCAATCACTTTGTGGCAGTTTTTTCTAGGTGTCTGCTTCATGATGTCGCATCTTAAGTCATTATTAGCATTATTTTATTGTCGACCCGAAAATCAACTTGTTTATATAAAGAGTAGCTTACTGTGCATGATAGGCGCCGTTCGAACACAGATCGAAGACTGGCCCAGAACACGGAAACCACGCCTCAGCGAAGAAAAGTGTAAGTCCAATCTGTAAATCGTTCAATTTCCCTGTTTCGAAAACTAAACAAACTGCTTCATCTTCCTCTCCTTCCAAGTAATACGTTCCTGCGGTTGTGGTAGTTGTTGCGTTCAGCAAGTCATTCGCATTTACTGAAGTTCACTTTTCGCACAATTTCAGCATTTCTTCGTGGAGAAAGTCATAACTCTACCAACACAAGTCCCATTCCATGAGTCTCATTTTAATTCCTGGCACCGGACGTTTTCCATTCGCAGTAATACAATCGATTCCTCCACGAACTGCCACCTTAAAGAAAGTAATTTCGTATAGAATAAGTCAAATGAGATTTTAGTTCTCTTAAACACTGGATGTTCTATAAGAAAAGTACTAAACCTTTGTTAAATCAGAGGAAACGACGAGAATAGTGGAAACAGCAAACAGAGCGATGAAACGAATCATCTCTCCAATAGAAAGAGAGAAATTTCGAGGAATTTGTATTGGTATTGCGTGACTCAGCTTGAGAGGAAAAGAAAATCGTGCAAGAATTCAAGGAAAGGGAATTGTTGAGTGAGATGAAAATGAATCCAACGGATGGACTGGCAGATGACCATCAGAGGGCAGATGATAGTGATGCGATAGAGAAGCATTCTCAAGGAGATAATCACATAAACTGTTTTTCAAGTCAACTCTGAATTAGCGTTACATCAACTCCTTCTGCATTTTCATGAGACCTTCGACTGACTCTTACTTGATCAAAATTCTTACCCATCCAATCTCTTGAATGCATGTCTATTGGACACTCCAGCTTAGAGATTGCACGAGAGTGCTGCAGGATTTATTCCTGGAGGGGTTGGGGTTGTCCGAACAGTGGAAATGCTTTTTAATGTTATAAATTCATGAATGTTTATCACACATATTAGAAAAGTTGAACATGAACATCATACTACAATGGAATACATACGATGAAAAGTGAGGGAAAATTTAATTCTTGAATGGGCTGATATTGCGATAACAATTATATCGATTCGAAAGATGTAGTGCCTGTCGATATTGACATAACGAACTTCATGTTTATGTATAGGTAAAAGAATAGAAAGAAAGGAGAGCTAGTTAATATTGATGATACCATCGATGTCACTCTACGAAATCGGAATTACGAATGAGAAGAACGAGTAGTGGTGCACACAACTCGCTACTGAATTTCCAGATTGATCGTGAGACATGGAGAGAATAATGAGTGAATCCTGGGCATCTAAACTTATAGGAAAGGACAAGGAGTAAGATGAGGATGAGAGAGTGCACCAGAAGGAGAAGAGTTTAATAGAAGAATGAATTGGGAATGAGACAACATAGAAGAAAGTGATCTAATCGACTTTCTAGCTGTTAGGGGAATCGACTAGAACGACGATGAGAAGAGAGAATTGTAGAGAGTAACTCATTGCATTGTCACTCTATTGTCCTGGAAAGTGGAGCGTCGGGTGAAGTCGCTGAGGATCTGCTTCAGTTGGGCGATCGTCTTCTCTCGAGTCATTGTGTACCCCTGCAATAGTACTTTTTACGTTAATTCTTGTATTCTTTGTTCCACTCATAAGGATATAAATAAATTTCAATCGAGTTTAGGTATCATGACTTCTCTTGAAACTCGCTCTAGAATTTCCCTAGTTTCTCTTAACCGTATTCTCCCACGGAACCTATAATTTGGTTCCCTTTACATCTAGTTTAATAATAAAAAGTATTGAAAAGAATACCTTTGTCGACTTCTTGATCTTTCTCGTCACGCACAGTTGGCAGAATACTTCCTCCTCATTGCCGACTTTCCTCCAGCAGTATAGGTTAAAAACCTCCGACTGAAAATCAATTCAATCTTCATTTTGATTGTCAGCGCTAATATGGTCACATCTAGATATTGTGGTGCTTCAGTCGTTGGGGGTCTCCCACTTTCCCCCTCTCCCCTCCTCTTCCGCCTCCCCTCTCTAAGGAGGCCAAGTCCGCGGGGGCGAATGCTCCCTTCCTCTCCTCCGATAGGAGCGCGATGGACAGAACCAGAGCAGTGTGAATCGGCACTTATATAGGCTGAGGTGGGTTGTAAATTAGAATTGCGCGAGAGAGACCTAATCTCTTCTCACTGAGTGACTTAGTTGAATTGGTTTTCATTCTCACTCATTCGCGCGCGAGACAACCGTACGGAAAGAGTCGATGGAGATGGAATCAGAGGGAGGGGAGGGGGAAAGTGGGAGCAACGGCAGAAGCGCCGACATTTTACCGATCAAGAAAATATGAAGGATAAGATAAGGCAGGAAACGAGTGGCATGAAATAATTAAGACATGCAAACCTTGCACACATAGCAGTCCTTCGCTTTTGCTTCTCCTTCTTCGAGTGTGATCTCCTTCTTCTTCATCTCTGCCCACTTCTCATTCATTATGGCGTGGCTGAGGGACTTCATCAGTATCGACTGAATGAGCATCCGCATCTGTAAGCACGATTGCTGAGCAAGTTGTTAAATCAATAACTGAAAACTGTATCTGCAAATACAGTGTTAATCTCGGCAAATGAAGCAAGCGTGCTGTAAAACAGAATCTCACCTTGTGCTCCATTCCTTGATCGTTTTTCTCCGCGAGGTTCCATACGAGACGTTGGATCGGCACGAGCGAGGGGTATTTCTGAAGAAGAAAATATTCATTATCGCTGATTTTGCGCATCAACATGAAATTGAAATTTCTCGATCAAATTTTCTAAAGCAAGCCTAGAAAGCGAAGTTGAGGCTTTTTTTTCGAATTCGTTTCACTGCGCCTTACCGTGAGGCGGTTGTACTCGTACTGACGAGTAGCGAGCGCGAGTTGAGAGTGGGTGGATGGTGCCACGTTCCACGCAACATTGTTGCACCACCTAAAATAAGTAATTTCTGTAAATATTCAATAGGCAGATGGGCAACATCAGTGCCGATGTATTCCACTGAGAGTTATTAATTATTGCCAGAATATTATTGCAAGTTTCAGCTCTTCATCATCTGGTTAACTAACCCGGTGCTCTCGACCCAGTGCAGACAGCCGGGTCCAATCCACACGAGATCGCCCGCCTTCTGCACGAATCTGCCATGAGTTGTTCATTCATTTTTTAAAGTAACGCTATATAGATCCTCGAAATAGAAGTCTAGCAAGAATATCAACACCGAGTGCACTTCAAGTTCTCGCAATGGTATTTAAGCTATAAGCGCTATCTAAGAATACTAACCTGTAGACAGGCACCCCGATGTTGAGGAGCCATTGTGCGTTCGGCCACCAGGAGCCGCTGAGGAAGTCGATCTTCTGAAAAAATAACAATTTTGTTCTCCGGATCACTTGCGATGAAATCAGATCGATGTTTATCTCTTGACACAGCTCATAAGAAAAATAAACAAAATTGAAGACTGGTGTAAGCGCATTGGAAATTATGCGTCTAAGCCACATCAATACCTGCCGTTTGCACTCCTTCTCGATGACG
Source organism: Pristionchus japonicus (assembly GCA_900490845.1). NCBI lineage: Eukaryota > Metazoa > Nematoda > Chromadorea > Rhabditida > Neodiplogasteridae > Pristionchus > Pristionchus japonicus. The sequence continues at coordinate 208,471 of LS495404.1, forward strand.
GAGTAGTACTGGTACTCCACAGCGTACCAGGTGCAGTTGCCAGGGCCAATGTTGAGGTTGACGCTGGCCACGGCATTATTCTCCACATGTCCGGGAGTTCGATTGCCCGGCACCTGAAAGTGAGAAAGACTGATGAAAGGACGCCCATACCACTTCAGTCAGCGTACACACTGCTACGTGTTAGCTGGGATCAGTCACAGTCGCATCAAGAAATCAGAGGGATGACAATGCGCAGAGAATAAGTTACTTCTATGGTAACAAAGCAAGAACAGAGAACGTTGAGTCGAGGACTACTAGTATTATATGAGAAGCAAGAATGTTGGAGAACAGCAGCTCAGCTAAATGATCCATACTACGCAATATGATCAACTAACCTTCATGTAGCACTGGGCCGAGTTCACTCCAGGAACTACGTACCCCAGCATTGAGAGAAGATCCGAGCCGTCCGTGAAGCGGAGAAAGGCGGGCATTTTCTTGAGGATCTGAAGAGAAGTTTCCATTCTCCTGCGTATAAATTCCTGGGTGCGGAAGTCACTGAATCGGCTCTGTGCAAAAGCGCTTCAAGATTTTCTTCGGTATTTTAACAGTATTTGACAGTATTAACAGTATTTCTATTTGAACGGTCACAATGAAAAAACGTACGATTTTCTGATGAACGAAGCCGCCTTTCTTCCTGATGTCCAGGTTCGTGGCAAACTTGAGCATCTGAACAAATCTGTAAAAATTTACGCACCAAGCGGACATAAAAACATTTTACAGCTCAAAATGAAATATCTACTAGGTAGATCACGGACGTTATAATAATGCACAATATGAGGCTCAAATTACCAACCTCGGGTTCAGAAGAGTCAGTGCCCAATTTCTGCCTCTTCGCAGCTGGCTCCTCGCTTGCGGACAACATCTTATCGAGAAACTCTGCAATTACTAAGTATGAATCTAAGCATAGAACAGTAAAGCGTACCCGCAACCGCCTGATCGAGAGTGTCCTTTTGGTACTTGGCACAGTCCTCGACCGACGCCGTGTCCCTGCAATGTAGTATTTTGCTGAGCGAAAGTTTAAAATTAAAATGTTGCAATGGGTGACATCAAACTTCTGCAATCAGCACTTACGCGACGCTCTGGAGAAGCCATTCGTCCTGGTTCTCCTCTGCTGATTCTTTTCGTTGAATGCGAAGCTGAACAAGATGTTAATGGTTCGACTCTTAGCTCCAAATTACATTATGGTCACGGAATGTGTTGACCATTCTTGCTTATCTTTTGCAGAAACAAGAAATACATCATTTCTGCACTCAATTTCAAGATCTAAGTGAAATGGGAAGAGACACGAATGATTCTTACTTCCATCGTCTGGCCGGCAGCTGCATTCAAGAGTTCAACTGTGGAGAAGAACTCCGGCAACTTCGCTACTGTTGGGACGATGCCTCTGGAAAAGAACTATTCATGAAGAGGGTTAGTGACAGTTAAGCCTTATTTATCCCTCCGCAGAACGTTGAAAGATAGAAACGCAATTCAGAAGGATGAGTTAACTAAGAATTATCAGGATGAACACATCCAAAGTACGCTTACCGTATACTCACTATTGGAGAGTTGTGGCAGAACTCAACAAGATTCGGGGAGTTTGGATCATCGGTGATGCCCAACTGCAACATCTCATAATTGAATGGCATACATCAGAAAAATAATCGCATCCCTTTTCACTTCACTGCACAACTGTTCAAAACATTTTCATCTATCAAGATGTGGAACTAATTCAAGTTCATCTGTTACTAAAGACTCGCCTTGACGAGAGGAGCTTTAGTGAAGTCGTCCTGCTTCTTCAGTTCCGGGCAGTTGGGAGGTCCGATTTTCAACTTCCTCTCCTCGAATATCGGTTTTCCTCGCTGTTCCGACATTGTGCACAGTTCTTCTACTGAAATTTTATCCGTTTCGTTTCAAAATTTTCTCAGTTAATATCAGGTACATCACGATGAATTCATGTTCCAAAATGTTGGTGGTACTCATGTACCATTCGTCAACTTATAGATCAGTACCCCGGTTATATACAATACCACTGAATACGAGACGCTGAAAGTAAATATTCTTGTTACGTACCTGCCGTTCCAATAGGTACCCGAAGCGGAGCAAGGAGCGATAAGTATGGAACGGGTTTCCTCTTGTTTCGATTTATTATCTCTGCTTAAAAAGATGATTTATTTGAGCGGAACTTCAAACTAAGTGGATCAGGATTCTTGCAAGAAGAGGAAAACAGACCCTCCATTTCGACGACTGGGCAGAAGTTCTCGGTGGCGAACATTTCGCCGAATTTCCTCGTCGCTTCTTCCACCTCAAAATTAATAGACTAAGTAACGTCAATACTAGAGTTCAGAGTTTGCAGATCCCGAACTGAGTTCATATCTTATTGCGTCTATCCATGCACTTCGGGACTTTTGCAATTCTTGGAATGGTCTCGAGAATACAACATTGTTCTCACCTGTTCTTTCACAGGGAGGTTGGCGAGGGTGAATTCCGTGAGGCCTTCGTCTTCTCCGTCCACCGAATTGTACTAAAAAACTCAATTATTGTTTGTTTCCTTAGATAAATTATGAGAAGATTGCCCATAATGCATGAAATTGCATCTCACCTTGTGGTATCTTTCCTTCAGACGATCGAGAATCATCTGAAGATTCCCTGACAGGGGCTCCTTCCGATCCTTTAATTAATGTATTCTTTAACTGTATAAACACAGTGAAAGCTAAGAAAATAACCATGCCTTTGACATTGAATTGGAAGCGAAATAATATCAGCAATATGAGGCCGTTTGCGTAAGAATCGAGCAAATATGGAAGGTTTGGCAAAGCTCAAAAACATCTAATATATGAAAACATGTGATTTGGGGTTCTAGACGGTGCTAATGAAGATGAGCATGCTCATTTTGCGTTTTGGGCCTTCGTCGGCATCAGATGGCGTCACGTCGAAAACAGATTCCGCGCTGTATCTCTGCACTCCAAATCGCTAAAATTAGAAGTGTGTGGCCCCTAGGGCAGAATTTGATGCTGATCACGCCTGTCAACTTCAATTTTCATGAATTTCAAAAACATTTTTTTAAAAATGGAAATTTTCGTAGAGGCCCGGGCATCCTTGTTCTTTAGCATAGATCGAACCGGAAGAGTGTGAGGATTTCAAATCTGTGCTCAGGGGAGGGATAGCGCATGCCACTTTTTCACAAATCAACTTGTAGTGTATCAGACTTGTATGGAAATCTGCACGTGCTCTCCTTGTTTACGTCATTCCTTTGATCTACCTCGAGTCTCGCCTCTCTGCCTCTCTGCGCTCTTTCACTTCCGCATGCTCTCTCGCCTCTCTAGGGGAAGAGAGTGGAGGAATGGAGGAAAAAAAGCTGAGCACGTGCAGATTTCCATACAAGCCTGGTACACTATAAGTTGATTTGTGAAAAAGTGGCATGCGCTATCCCTCCCCTGAGCACATATTTGAAATCCTCACACTCTTCCGGTTCGATCTATACTAATGAACAAGGATGCCCGGGCCTCTACGAAATTTCCATTTTTCAAATTTCTTTTTGAAATTCATGAAAAATGAAGATGACAGGCGTGATCAGCATCAAATTCTGCCCTTGGGGCCACACGCTTCTAATTTTAGCGATCTGCAGTGCAGAGATTCATCGGGGAATCTGTTTTCGACGTGACGCCATCTGAAGCCGACGAAGGCCCAAAACGCAAAATGAGCATGCTCATCTTCATTAGCACCGTCTAGAACCCCAAAACAGACATTTTAAGAGGTTTGATGTTTTTGAGCTGGGCCAGCCCTTGCTCGATTCTTACGCGAACGGCCTCATATCTGCTCAAATTCTTAGAAGGGAGGAGTACTACTTAAATGGAAAAAAATTGCCCCTGATTAAAACCGAACCTCAAGGGAGTGCAGAATGGCGAGTTCTAACTGACTGAGTTTCTTCGCATCTGCCCTCGCCTGAAAGTTAAAAGATCGTATGTAAATGTCGTATTTTCACCCACGAGCAGATAAAAGCAGAGCAGAATTTGAATAGCGTTGTTCCTCACTACTGTGAGTACAATGCTAAAGTGCGCCGCCTGTTGTATTTCGAAAAGCAGCAGTCCTTGTCTAACGTAAACAGGGCAATCAGTTTCATATCCTAACCTTGCTACAATGTGACAAATGTCTACACTAATAAAATAATCAGAGTATCGAATTCCTACTAAATATCCGGAATTAGTAATTCCTTTCCACACTCACATTCAGCTCCCACTTCTCTCTCTGTAGTCTCTTGAACTCTGGTTGATGACTCAATCTCTCCTGTCTACTTTCCGCTCTTCCATTTCTCTTTCTTTCATCTTTTCCTAGCACCTCCTCCACTTTCTTCCTCGCAACTCCATTCTTTGAAGAGAACGATGGCTTCTGCTGCAAGGATATTTAAGTTAATTATTTTAAATGATACATAGTATTTATTCTTTAAATTCAATAATAAATGGCCCGGGTTTAGAGAAAGCTCGGTGTTGCTCACCACAGTCACTTTTCTCCTCACATGTAGTTGTTCTACTGCAAGGTGTTGTTCCTTCTGATCGGCATCCCTTCTGGTATTTCTCTTAGCAAGCGGTTGCTCTTCGAGCGCGCGCGCGATTTCCTCGTCCTTTGCAAGCATTCGAGCTCTTTTCTTCTGCAATTCAGGACATTATCAGAGCCAAAATTAAGATTTTAACCCTTTAAAATCATTCTTGTTCGAAAAATGGTTAAAAATTGCTCATGTTTGAAAGGGTAAACCTCACCGCATTCGTTCTATCACTGACTCCGTCTTCCTCTACTGTCTGCTCATCTCCCTGGCGTTCATACTTTTCCAGAATTGGCATTGAATTCGCACTGAGAACATATCAAGTGTCTATCAACACATCAAGCTACAGTTTTTGTTCTGTATGTCAAGAAATGTCAAGGTGCCGTATTGCTGAACTGACAGTGACTCCACATAACATGGTCATTTTACGCTTTTTTTCTATCGACTATACTGATTGAAGTGGCGATAAACTGACATGGAATCATCATCCTCTTCCATCTCTCCATCCTCGTTGTCTCCGTCCTCTTCCTCTTCGTCCATTCCATTCTCATCCTGAGTACATTATTTTTCACGGGTCAATTTTGCAGCATCAGACCATGCAGAAAAGCATTTCTGTCCTCAATGGAAAAAGATGTGTGACTGGCCCTTGAACAAATGACTACCGTACTCTAGCTGCCATACGCATAGATGCCTACTGCACTCCAGCTACCGTTTCAAAATACTCACCGTTCTCGCGCCTCTCGAGTTTTCTCTCTTCCCGTTCTCGCCTCCATCGGAATGACGTTGGAGTGAACGAGCAATTGCTGCATCTCTGTCTTGCTGCAATTACTAATATTCGAATTAGACGATGGAGGCGAGAACGGGAAGAGAGAAAACTCGAGAGGCGCGAGAAAGTCCAACAAAAACAATGTCTCGATTGGGTATTTAACTGAGTGGAATGGTAAACCACACCGCAGTCATCGCTTCTCCATCCAAATCCATATCATCCATTCCCGTCTCGTCTTCATTCTCATCTCCACTTGCCGATGTATCCGCCCTGAGATATCCGTTTAGTGAGATCACAATAGTTCTTGATAGATTTCGTAAATTTCGCTGAAAGCGGAAAAAACCTGACATTGGTTCATCGGCATCGCTGATCACTTGTCCCGGAACATCCAATGAAATGTAATCCTGCAGATTTATCTCGTGAACAAGTGAAAATCTATCGAGTGCAGTATTGCAAATTTATGTCGGTCCCCACCTGAATTTTATTGGATGTAATTGTTAGTTTGGGATATGGGAGCAATCGGTTCAGTTACTGATATAGGCGCTGTGCCGTTGAGGAGGTCTCCCCTATTCGCTCTCTCCCCTCCCTCTCTTTCCCCTCGTCTGAGAGCGGTTTCCCCTCTCGGGAGAGACCTACTCCGCGGGGGCGAATGCTCAACTCTCTCTTCTCAAATGGGAGAGAGATGGACTAAACCGAAAACGTGTTGTCACCTCCTTTTACAGTCCGAGTAATAAATAAAACTGTGAGAGGTTACACTTATTCTCGTTTAGATGGGTGAATTGATTGAATTAGGTTTAATGAAAATAGCGCCGACCGAGCAGAATGAGAAGAGCGAGAGGTAATGATGGATGGGAAATGAGTGGGAGGGGAGAGAGGGAATAGGGGAGACCTCATCAACAGCCTCCCCCTGATATAATATATCATCATCTAAGATAGACAACCAGATAAAGTCTCTACTTTACAATTAATACCCGGAACCACCTGGTGGGGTACCGCACCAGGCGTGGTCGTCTCAAGACGACAGCAAATTCGGACTCATCAGATCAGTTTTGATCTCCCCATGAACTGCATACCCAACAATCAATCTCTACCGTATCCCCTCACCTTCTCCAGAGAAATTCTCCCGTCAGCAGCCTTCTCGACGGGGTTGAGTTCGTTGGACTTGTGAGTTTCTTTCTGGGCGGCATTGAGAGCGTCGGACTTGGCCTAGAATTTGACTTTCAGAAATCATC
>LS495404.1:217610-260715 GCA_900490845.1 Pristionchus japonicus
TCCCGTCAGCAGCCTTCTCGACGGGGTTGAGTTCGTTGGACTTGTGAGTTTCTTTCTGGGCGGCATTGAGAGCGTCGGACTTGGCCTAGAATTTGACTTTCAGAAATCATCCGGCTCTCTTCATTTCGCATGCTCTCTCGCCCTTTCTACCCATCCGTACTCATCAGATCAGTTTTGATCTCCCCATGAACTGCATACCTAACAATCAATCTCTACCGTATCCCCTCACCTTCTCCAGAGAAATTCGCCCGTCAGCAGCCTTCTCGACGGGGTTGAGTTCGTTGGACTTGTGAGTTTCTTTCTGGGCGGCATTGAGAGCGTCGGACTTGGCCTAGAAATTTACTTTCAGAAATCATCCGGCTCTCTTCATTTCGCATGCTCTCTCGCCCTTTCTACCCATCCGTACTCATCAGATCAGTTTTGATCTCCTCACGGACTGCATACCCTGCTTTCATTCTCTACCGTACTTCACTCACCTTCTCCAGAGCAGCTCGCTCGTCAGCAGCCTTCTCGACGGGGTTGAGTTCGTTGGACTTGTGAGTTTCTTTCTGGGCGGCATTGAGAGCGTCGGACTTGGCCTAGAATTTGACTCTCAGAAATCATCCGGCTCTCTTCATTTCGTAGAATCACTCGCATTTTTGGACCATTTTCACCTATTAAATCTATTACTATGTTTACAATAACTACCGTAAGCTACCAGTTACCGTACACTTTACGGACCACAAGCGATCTACCGTTATGAAAGATCCCATTCAAGAATCCTGCTTCGTGAGTTTCCTCGAAACCACGCTAATATAGACTGGATGATCTACTTCATTTGAGGAGATACATGCAAATGGATTCCATTCCTTGACCCAACCGTAAGCGAGTAATACCGGCTACCGTAATCTCCCCCAACGAACCTTCCTCTTCTCTGCTTGCTTTTCCTCGAGCTTCTTGGCTGCCGTGCTGGCCTCGGCGGCAACAGCCTCGGCATCGGCCTTGAATGAGTGCTTAGTCAGTCTTCAATCGAAAGCACTTTAGACAACTACAATACAAGCAACGGTAAATTTGTACATACATGTTCCATTGATTCTTCTAATGTCTCCATTTTGATTGCACTCTGAGCCCTGCTTGCGATCGAGGACTGCAATATAATTGCAATATATATTAATAGAGTTATTTTGCAAGTGAATTGAAAATGGACAAGATGTTTTTAAGATTGTCATGTTGCAACAACGTTAGGTGCGGTGCTGATCATGTATAAGGCTTGTTCCTAGACTGTGATACGCGTGAACTGAGCGATCTTCTCCGTTATAATTTGTTTAGCAGTTCACATAAAAACAGTTACGGTTACTTATACTGCTTGGAAACTTATTCAACGAATAGTTTTAAGCAATCCATACAGTGGGCGAAGTCAGAAATTAATTGCACAGATGCTCGAAACAAATAAGATCTCACCTGCCGTCGTCTTCTCTCCTCCTCCTCCTCGTTCTCGTCCTCACGGCCCTCGTCTCCGTGGTTTGAACCATCCCCTTGGACGGACTGAATAGAAATTACCATAGCCGGAGAATGATCATTTTAGCATAGTTCAGTTACACAACAACAAAAAATAACGCCAATGTACTTACTTCTTCCGCTTCTTCATCAACAATCTCGTTTTTAATCACTCTCTCTGTACCGGCTGCGAGCTGGAATGATGTAATTTCACTTCTTTCCGAAAGTAACCAAAGCACTGAGATGAACAATCTGTTTAGAATCATAATTTGAAGACTCCGGTGCGATAAAACACCGGCAGATCAGCTCATGAGTTTCGAATCCCTGAGTGAGCTACAACGATCTTAGATCGTCCACTCACATTTGCTGCTTGAGGAAGCTGCTGCTGCTGTTCTAGCTGCTGGACCCGAGCTTGTAGCATCATTCGCTCCTCCACGCCATTAAGCTGATCTTGGAATTGCTGATCTAACATTGCCAGCACGTTCTGCTTGTTCCGATTTTGAACTTGCATCATCTCCTGCTTCGCTTTCTCCAGCATTTCCTTCCGCATTCTCTCTATTTCCTTGTTGTGTTTCTCTTGAAGCTCCTGTGCCACTTCCTTCTTCAGATTCTGCCTAAGTGTCTCAAGTTCACGCGCCGTCATCGGCGGCGAAATTATATCATCATCATCAGATGAAGATGGAAGTGAAAGCATGGAGCGAGTGGGCAACGGTGAGGGATTGGTGTTCACCACCTATAATGTGATTAGATGCGCATTGATGGGAATGATGGAACCAAAATCAATTTTGCAATATCCGTTCATTACTATGATATTCATACGAAGAACGAGAAGCTGTTCGGTCACACGCCCGATTTGGTTGGGTTTCAAGCGGAAACGGCGCTAGAAATGATTTTGAAATGTTTGAAATGTTCGCCATCATGAAACAATATACAAATATATAAAATTCAGATCACGAGACGTTGTCCGATCGTTGAGTTTGAAACAACAACGGACTAGAAACGATTTGAGATGTCACCGCCGCATATACAAGCTTTGTTCGCGAGTTGTTGTTCTAAGCGGAAACAGCAGCGAAAAGAAAGAGTCTCCCGGACAACTTTATAGACGTACTGACGTTCGAAAACAGAGTTAAGGAAACATAAAATCAAATACAGATCAATTCACCTTGGGCTCGTTCGTCTCCTCTCTCCTTCTTACTGCATCTCTCCTGTCAGACTTCTCAATAGACTCATCTCTCACATCGCTGCTACTCATGATGTAGCTGCAAAGAGATGCAAAATCATACGAGAGAAATGGTGAATGTTCAGAAACAAATTCAACACTCTCCACGCAACGATTCAACGCCACACGAGAGGCACTCACGATTCTAACGCTGTGAGACACTATCAGCCCGTATCATAATGATGACAAGAGTGGTCGGATCGCACCCAAACACAAACAATGGCATGCACAGAGTGACGGTCAATAATCAGAATCAGAGATCATTGAAACGATTCCTGGGGACAGAAGATCTCACTCTCTCTCACCTCTCTCTAACCTGCATGACCTCTCTTCCCCACACTTTATCTACAAATCACGATTGAAACAGACTCATCTCTTCCCAGGTAACTCAAATCACCCCCACTGTTTTAGACTAGCGAGAGAATTCGAACGAGCTTTTTCCATAGTTCACTTGAATTCACGCTCAACAAAAACTAAGCGAGCTTATACGGAACGGAAAGTGACAGACCAGAATCGAAGATAGAAAGAAAAGTATACGGGGCACCAATGCCAAATAACACCTTTTGCGATGAGGAACTACTACAGCAAGCATGTCAAAGGGTTGGAAGCAGACAGCTGGCCAGAAGGAAGGAGAAGATTCTGTGAACAGGAGAGAGAGTTCGCGGAATGGCAGTTAATCGCCATCGATTTGCAAAGTTGACAGAAGGAAGGCTGGCGAGTTGGACAATGCATGGATCGGCTCAGAGCGCGCATATGACGCATCATATTCTCGGTATCCCACTTCTGAACTGATCTTCTGCACTGAACCAATAAAAAGAACCCCAGATTACATGTTTAACAAGCAGACCAAAAGTGTGTGAAGACAGAGGAAATCTAGCCCCCGATCTTCTCAGATCTCTGATCTTCCCTCTAGCCCCCACCCTCCAGTTCTTGAGCCATGGCGAATACGACAGCTGGTCATTCAGTGTGAGGGAAATTAGGAGAGGGAGGGAGGCTCTAGACGCAATTGCGGATGTCCACGTGGGGCGAATGGCAGAGAGAAAGAGAGAAAAGGGAGAATGGAGAGAGAGGAAAGAGAAAGAATTGAGGGTCATAGCCAATTGTACTGAGTGCAGGGAATGAAGGAAGCAGCTGATAGATTCGGATGAGATAGCAAACGAATCACTTGTGGCCTTCCTCCCTCTCCTTATCCGCTGATCTTGATAAGGACATCCCTCCTTCTGTTCCCCACATCGATCACTCCTGTCACCTAATCACCGAAACGCATTTGGACTGAGCTGGCATAGTGGTTTCAAGTGAGCAGATGATCCCAGGAAGATATCTCGCGTTTAAAATGATACCCCCTCCGTGGATATGAGCCTTTACCGCCCTTGTGCGCGAACCATGAGACAAAGAATCATGAAGGAAAGGAGTAGTGTGATGGCGTCGAGAGAGTGAAGAGAGCCGACTCAGAAAAGAGGGTGAAAGAAGAACGTGGATGAGATAAGTGAGTCGCATAGCACGATAAGGTCGAAGAAAACAAGTAAGTACCAAAGATCATCTCAGATCTCTCATTTCTCTCCCTCGTCATTGGATGTCTTCCCCCAGAAAAGACAACCTGCCACGAAATGGCCACTGTCTCCTATTTCCTCATGCTCTCTTGCCGATCAGACAACGAGAGATACTTCGATAGCGACTAAGATCAGGCAAAAAGCAATAAATTACGGCAAATTGATTGAAAACGATAAAGATTTCGCGTAAATACGGACTTAATCAAGTCGGAAGAGAATTGGCGCCAAGCTGATTGAGACCACGCAGAATGAGTGAGGGCTTACACGCGAGAGAGAATGCAAAACTGAGAGAGTGATAGAGCTAGGATACACGAGAAACAGACACCTCCCGTAACAACTGTTCGAAGAGTCGAGAGGGAGTAGATGAGAATGGAGGGAGATGAGGAAAGAGGGAGACTCGGAAGGGAGAGAGAGGAATTGGGCTGTGAATGATGAGGTAGTCCGAAAGGTTAGAAAGAGATCAGCAGTCTGGCAAGCCATCGGGAGGATTGACAACTCTATGCACAGCTAATATTGACAGCTTTTCGCACTCGCCAGTTCGAGTGCGTGTGATCGGGACGGGTCTAATTTCGAATGGGCACAGAGTGTCCTCCCCTAAACTCACTACCTATCGAGAAATGGCCATGGTCTCTTCATTCCTCATGATCTCTCGCAGATCCGAAATCGAGATAAGAAGCTCGATAGTTATCAAGATCTGGCAGAAAGCGACAAATCAAGGTAAATCGGGGGCAAAGTCGCACGCAAAGTGATTGGAAAGGACAAACTGGCCCGGAGTTACGGAACAGCAGAGTATGCTAATTTGAAGGGGGATAGGAGGGTGGCACATGGGAGAGGGAAGCGCGGAGCAGTTGTGTCTTGCTTCAGAGAAGTCCATAGATCACTCAACCTCACAGACGAGATAGTGTGTGGAAGTGAGAGAGCTAGGGGAAGAGAGGAGGGCAGGGGAGATCGGGGGGGGGGAAGGGATGGAGGGGATAGTCCAGCACAGCGGGAAGAGGGAGGAGAGAGAAGAGAAGGAAGGAAGGAGAGTGGGCCGAGAATGGCAATGGCATGGGGGAATAATTAGTAAAATCAGCAACAGAGGATTCAATGAGCTCTACTTAAGGGAGATGGGCGGCAGTGTGGATTTTTTCCCTGTGTTTTCCTTACGATCGGAAGGCACCAGATCAAGAGAGGGGAGATCTTGCGAAACTTAACCCGAGAAAGTACAGACAGGGACGAGATCTGTTGCTATGCGTTTCGTCTTGGTCTAGTTGGCCTCAGACTTCAGGCAAGTAGATCGTTTTGGCATTGGGAGATTCACATCAGTGACGATGCGATTCTCTCGATTCAGTTTGAGGAAATCGCGCCAAAAGGAAAACGCGAGGAATAATTTACGGGTTCAGCATGACTGTAGTTGACTGTCATTATGACTGTAGTTGACTGTCATTCGACAAAGTCAGGTCTACTCTCGTTTAGTGGTCCATTCAAAGTTTCCTGGTCCCCTCTCACTTAACTGGTCCCATCCAGATTAATCCTTTTTATAGGCTATTCGCCCTTCAGATGCCCAGAAGTTGGTTTGTCCCATTTCACGCTTCAGTTAGTACTCATCCCTCGGCCTCCATCACCGTCCCACCTGTAGCTGTTAATTACACTGTTGCAACACGCAATTCAGCAGGGGGGTAGACGGGTGCTGTAGGGATTTCGGAATTGGCACTTCCCGTACCACTACTGGAACTTCCTGAGTCGTCAGAATCCACTTGGACGACAGGAATTAGTAATAACTGAAGAGGGGACTACTGGGCTTCTTAAGGCTGAATATCCTAAAAAAAAGGTTAATATGGATGGGACCAGTAAAGTGAGTTTGGACCAGCCAACTTTGATGGGACCAGTCAACTTTATTGGGACCAGCCAAGTGAGTTGGGACCAGGAAACTTTGAAGTGACCACTAAACAAGAATAGAGCCACAAAGTCAATATTCGGAATAAGAATCGACATCTGCATTTCACTCAATTCGGTGGAAATATTGAGGAATTTTCTTCTTGAGGGAGATCCAGCGAGATCAAAACAATAGAACATCGGTCAGTTCTCAAGGTACGCTCTTATTCAGTATTTCATAATAGCTAATGTCAAAGGAGCTCATCGCTGGATCTTGGCATTAGATCTCCAGCTTGCAGATCCTGGTCTCGAATTAATCAGTTTCTTGGCTAACCAATTACTAATTAAAGCTTTAACGGACGGTGTGATTTGACTCGTACTTTTATCACCCGTTGCGTCTGGATTTTCGAATAGGTAAATATATTTATGGCGAGTTAATCGAAGTTGCAGGGCGACCACAGAGTCCAACATTTTTTTGCATGCGTATTGTTTCAGAAATATTCTCTGCAGTTACAAGGCCAATTGCACACGCAGTCCAAAATGCTCAAAGCAGCGATGAATCTCGAATACTCGACAGGTCATCACAATATTTTTTATCTCACGATTAGTGCACCTTGAGCTACTCACACGTTCACACATCAGTCTCAAGCCATTTCAAATCGACTCCTCTTTTCCCCCGTCATCTTCACATCTGTGGACTATAATATCTCCCACTTCAACATCTCCTTCAATTACTTTGACAGAATTCTTGTTCTTCTGCATCTTGCTTTCCGCCTCATGACCGTTCCCGAGAACGCCGTCGTCGATTCGGTCCTGAATATGATGGCCTCATGATATTCAAGCTTCCAGGAAATGAATCTCTTTAACAATCATTTAGGTATTCCTGAAATAAACTTGAGTAAAGTCTGCTCACAAATTGCAGAACTTCCTCATTCTCGTCGGTGTATTCAAAATCGGCAGTTTCCAGTTCATGATTAGATTGGGAAAATTCTTGCATCTCGATATCCATTGGCTTGGCTTCCTTCGGAATTTTCTTCTGAAATAGTCCAAATTGTATGCGAATTGGGAAAAAAAATAGAATATCATCCACTGTTTTAAAAACTAACTAGCCCAAACACTTACACAATCGCGTTAGCAAAATCCGATGAAGAAAATAAAAAGAATAATCACATATCCGAGAACTGTGTAATGGAGCCACGTGACGCGAATGTTTATGCCCTAAATTAAACAGTCTTAATTGTTATTTTCGAGAAAAAAAACGATAATTTCGAATTTTGATAATTTATGAACTCACCTCTTCTCCTCTCACCATCCTTGATGTTGACTGCGAGCACTGACTGATCATCCCTTCCATACACCAGTTGCTCATTATTACCGTGGGAATGCCGCTTCCTCGGTCCCTCGAATGATCCTTCCATTCGCTTATTCGCGTGAAAAAGCTCATGATCATACGTTCTTACCGTTGATGTGAATCTTGTATGCACTCACCGAGTATCACTCAGGATTTGAGAATACGCTTGATTAGAATCGCTTGCTTTTTTATTTTTGCTTTTTATTTTTGTGGCTTGACTGTGAAGTAGGATATCAGAAAATCGGAAATTGTGTAAACTGTACATACTATATCGTCATTCGCCGCTGTTTGCTTGCTACGAATCGGTCGGTTCGCCACCCATTCCATAAAGACACGACGTGGTCTACATGTATAGAACTAGTCTGCGACACTAGCTCTGCCGTTTTTCTTTGTTTTTTTTCGAGAGATATTGATCTTTGTTTGCTTGGTTTTACGGGAATGCGCTATCGCAAGTCAAGATGTGCTGAGGAGTGTCACTCGACATTGTTAGGCAGGACAACTGCAAGTCAGAGATACATGCATCAAACTATGAGCTGCCCACAAACTTGTGAGGTCCCGAGTGCTCTAGAAAGCATCAAATAAGTTCGAAGAATAATTCGCATTGCTCCTTTTTTTGCAGAACTTTCTTGATTAAAAAAACAATATTTTTTTAATTTTCGAAATATCTGTCTGTCGACTGCTGCTTTGGACTTTCCAGTTCGACTCTTCGACGATTCACTTGTCATAGTTCATCCGACTCCTCTCTGTTCACTCTATATTCTTCCTACTCGCTAGCGGGCCTACATCCAAGAGCGTGTGCAGAATGGAGAGATCAAGATCGGACCAACGTTTACTGTTGAGAACACAAGTTTTAGTCTTTTTATGGGTATTTAACTGGCGCGCCTCTAGGCAGAATCAATCAAGGGTCGCATGCACCCCCTCTCCTCTCTTCTGTCCTAATGAAGGTTCTCTCTATCATTTGTCTGCTAGCCATCGTCTCCATTGCTGCTACCAAGAGGGGTATCTTCGGGTATTTCAAGAATGATCGCTCGGTTAACTACGAGCAGTTCATGATCAAGACCACGAAATTCAGCTGGTATACTCGTAAGAGCATTCTGTTGGCTGACGCGCACAAGTATTTCTTTAAGGTACTCTGCCAATTAGGCTTGAAATTGTAATATACAGAGTTTGTTCAGACAGGAACGAATACATTCACAATGGAGAATAAGTATGCGTATACTGTGGACAACATGAGAACCACATTTGATAATCTCAAATACACCGAAGTTGAACTTGGCAAGAAGTTTACCGGCGAGACTCTCGGCGGAAGGGGTTAGAGAAACGATATGGTAAGAAGTTGAAGTGAGAATATTTTAATAATAATCATTCAGATTACGTTCTACGTAGTAGACAACGTTCTTCATGAAAGACACATTCCGTATGAGGCGATTGAAGATGTAATGGAAGAATATTTTGAGAAGTGGTTAAACTTCTAACGTATTCAGGCGACGACGAACAAGGAGACATATAGTTATTATTTCCATGGGGAAGTACTTGTGCAGGTTTATATTTCTTCTTCTGATTTAAATTCAGTGAATCAACTCCATTGAGACGTTTGATATTAATTCCAGAGAATATGACATAGCTTTTTTTTTAAATTTGACTTGCAACGGAGTTTCTGCCACGAGATGCTTCACGAGAGCATGATTGAACTCATTGAAAGTGTTTATGTTAAAATAAAGAGTCATTGACAATGTTTGAAATTCTTGCATAACATTTCATCTGCTAAATACCGCTTCAATGAATGCAAAAATATGCAAATGTTGTTCATAATTTCGCACTTCATCAAATGATACGTGATGGAGCGAAGTTTCGTTCAAGGTTGATTAGTTGTCGAATTCACGATCTCTGATAGGTACCGTAAGAATTCTTCATTTTTATATTTTTTTTCCGTTAGTCTACACAGGTTTGTGTACAATCTCAGCAGTTATACTCAATCGTACAGTAGTTTATACCTGTGTCGTACCGATGATTCTTCATTTTGTCATACTACTATTTCCAGTCATACAGAGAAGAGAGCGAAGGACCTTGAGATATTCACGATTCAGTACTGTTTGCTGACTAATCACAAAAAGAACTCTGCCTAGCGGATGCCTGTCTCTCTCCATTGTACATACTATCACGTGGCGTCTGACCTCAATAGCTCGGTACAGTTGTGATCATAGTTTACAATTCTGCCCTCTCTTCATTCATTCCACGTTGCATACCACATTATTACTCTCTATTACACTGCGCCGATTCTCATTCTAATTCTGTTTCGTTCAGATGATTCTCGATCAATTCAAGAAGAACAAGAATATAATCGTCCCACTGGCGATTGTTGCTCTCACTCTGGTTGCATTCGCGATGTGGAAGTCAAGCTCAATTGAGGAATCAGTGCAGATTTCGGATGATGACAATGCACTCAAGAGACACTGTGGATCCATTCTTGCTGCTGAGATCGCTAAGACCCTTCCTAAGTGCAAGGGAAGAACGAGTGAGTGTAATGATCAGTACTAAGAAAACTATTCTTTCAGAGAACATTGAGCATCTTTCGATGAAGTGTTGCAAGGTAAGAATAGTTCATGAAAGCATTCAATCGCTTTTGTATTTGCAGGAGCCTTGCACAACGAAGAAACTAATCTCACTCGTATGTGCGGATTAATCTCACCAACAGTCAATGTGCATCAATGAACATTATACGCAACACATATTGTTCATTAATTTATACAAAATAAACAAAAAGTTGAGAGAAAATGTGCGAGTGTGCGCCTTATGGTACCCAACTCAAGCTTTAAAATTAAAAATCGAAGCGCGATATGAATTGGGTCAACCGAAATATGCGGCACGAGATTTAGACACAATGTTCCTTCCCTCGAAGTACACCTTTCATGTCATTATTTTATTCGTACTTGTTTGTTCACATTTGTCCTTGTCCTTTGCAAATGCACACACAATTATGTGCGGATTGATTCGAGTCAAACTTCTCTCAAATTCGTGCCTATTCACGTTACTATCGTAGTGTGAAGAAAAATAGTAACGTGCGTTGAATCGAGTCATTCGTGTATCGGCATGTAGAGACAACTCATCCTTCTCCCGCATTTGACTCATCTTCCGCTTCTCCTTACGCACTTTTCTTGTTGCGTTCACTTTCTCTTCCATCTCTGCTACTACTTCCCTTTCGAAATGAGCACAATTCCACATCACTTACCCCACATTCTCTCGCAGTTTTCTTCGTTCGAGCGTTAGAGTCCAGTTGGAGAGGTAGATCCTGGGATAAGATTGACCTAGATTGATATTTCTCCGTTTTTCTCACTCTTTGTTCGTTATCATTTGACCCTCCACTAAGCCAAGTGTTGATTTCCATCGCATGCTGTGCCCATTTCACTTTCTTTCTATTTCTTCTGTTTTTATTTGCAATCCCATATGCAATCACATCCCATATGTCAACCCACATTATTCGCCTCTTCAGATAACTCAATACCTAATTTGCAGTCATCTAAATTGACTCGATCGTCTCAAAATGATCAGGAAACCGAATGAGAGTACCCAGCAGCGAAATGGAATTCAGCTGTTCGCATCGGAATGGGAATGAGTTCAACAACAAGTGATTATGTCAAGGTAAATCGCTTACCATACTTCTCAATAATCTGTGTACATTTAGGTCTGGTAGACAATCCGAATGTTTCAAAAACCGAGAGGGTAGTGACATTTTTTTCCCTACCACAAAAAATATCATGTGAGATAACGAAGAATCAAGCCATTTGTCAGATCTCGTCCCTTCGACAGATTTCTGTTATTTCGCACCTTAGCTTCTTGTAGCGAATATTGAACTATTTGCATCGGATTATTAATTCCAATGACTCCGTTAAATTATCAATGTTACTGTGTATATCAAAAAGAAAAACATTTTACATGGCAACTACTCCTAATGTTTCCTCTGTTCTGTTCACGATATTCCATTCTAGAGAGATGCCCAACCCAATTTATTCACTGCTCACTTGTTGGCAAATTCTGACTTCAGACCCTTCAACCCTTTGGATCACTCTATAACTAGATTATCACTTGCTCTAGAGCATGAGCTTGTACTTAGTTTTTTCAATGGCAGAAGCGGTTATTCGCGATGTCCGATCTGAAATTTTCCGGCCAGAGACCCTTAGGGCGATGATTGTCTTTTGGGAGATGCTACAAGAGAGTTGATGAGAGATCTCTATTGATCGTTCTTCTTGCGACTAGTGTTGTGGGACTATATGGCTATTTACCCCCTGGCCATGCTTGTGTGAGAGGCAGAGGTCGAGGCCTAGGAGAGATTCAGAGTAGGAGAGAGTTCAGAGAACCGAGGGGGAACGAGATAGTACACGGATCGAAGAGAGCGGACGCGGTCCTACCACGAAAACCAAAGTAGGCTGTTATTTCGCGCCATTTTCTCACATTCGAACTCTCCAAACTCCCTAATCATATTTATTTTGATTATAAATTAATTTGTTTGTGTTTCGTGTGCACATTTTTTACTCCTTACCCAAAATACACCATTCCATTTCAGATTTATCTCGCTTGAATTTCTCAACAATGTCTAATCAACCAAAGAAAGCAGGTCGAGGAAAGAGAGCAGTGGAGAAAGACGGTGAGATTTATATACAATTACTACGCTTATCGCAAGTATGATGGACATCAAGAATGATAACGTTTATTGTTGAAGATGATGCCGGTTCATCTTCCACTTCCGTCAAACGTTCTCTTCTTACACACGATGACAAGACCACTAGCCGCAAGCAGAGTAATGAGGATGTGAAAGGTGAGAAAAAATATATTTAAAAAAATCATCTAAATCGGGAGGACAAGCAACAGAAAAGATATTTTTGATATTTTTTTAAAGATATTTTTATTTTTTTCTTTAAATAATTATTGCAGAAGTTATTCTTCGAAGTTCAAGCAGGCTCAAGGCTAAGGAGGTTAGCCAATTTGTTTGGGGAGAAAATACACAATTCATCGCAGGATCATTTCTCGAAACTTCCTCGAGACTGTCTCCTCTCCGTTTTCTCATTTCTGGACGAGTACGTTGTAGTTTTATTCTTTTTCACAAATATAAACAAGAAAAAAATTGCAGGAAGACACTCGATATTGTTGAATGTGCCAGTAAAACAATGATGAATGTCGTAAACGACAAGACTTTGAAAAGAGTCAAAACAGAGGCAGACGTCCATATATCAGAAGTAAGTCATCGCATCTATCCAGTGCATTTTTATGAATTGTGCGATGTTTTTGTGTCGTATATTTAAGGAAAAACTTTCAGTACACTGATGGACACTCTATCGACCTCTACTACAAACAATTATGTTCGAAACTGAATTGTTATGGACTCAGTTATTATTTCGATAGGACAAAAAAGATATCGAAAAAAGGACGGAAGGCATATAGACGCAACGAACCCTATGTGAGTCTCTTTCAACGCACCATTAAAAATAGAGCGTGAACAAGGCTTTTTAGATCTACCCACCTAGGAATGACGAAAATACGAGACTGAAGGCTATCCCAATTCAAATATATAATAATATGAATATCCTTTGCAAGAAGCATCAGTTCCTGCATATTTATCTCACATTTGTGAGTCATCTTTACCGAATTTCTTCTGAGATATATGGAGCATTTCCAGATTAAAATTAACTCTTCTTTCCTCGATAAGTGTCTTCACTGGATGAATGATAATGAAATGCATCAATTGACTTTCATTGAAGTTCATTTTGATCAATCTGTCAATAAGGAAAGGTCAGTGTTTCACGTTACAAACTTTATCGGTTTAAAGACATTTTGTAAATCAATTGAGTAAGTTCAATAAATAAAATGTCAATTGATTTTTCCAGGTTCATTGATTTCATTCGAAATTCTAAGCTCTCAACGCTTAAAATTCAATTGATTCATCAACGAACTGCAGAGTTCAATGATTTGTCAAGCAAATTCAACGAAACCTTCATTACTGAATTCGCGGCAAAAGTTACCGATACTAAACCGAGTTTGGAGGT
The DNA here is from genome assembly GCA_900490845.1 of Pristionchus japonicus. Classification (NCBI taxonomy): domain Eukaryota; kingdom Metazoa; phylum Nematoda; class Chromadorea; order Rhabditida; family Neodiplogasteridae; genus Pristionchus; species Pristionchus japonicus. Next base: position 231,102 of record LS495404.1, read on the forward strand.
AATCCTCATGGAAGATTATGAAGATTATGTGGTGAGTTAGAAATCATCTGATTTGAAACATAAAGTATTTAATTAAAGAAAGAAGATGGATGGACAGTCTGCAATCATTTCCTGCCTATCCTGTGTAGATTCAAAAGCCTCAATCTTCCCAATATGCAAATTGAGAAGAAAGATCTTCTCGAACTCATTCTGGTCAGTTTCGTAATCGATTTCAGTTTTGCCTACAGACCCTAGAATTTATTACACTGGGCATTGATGTGTCATCCAGCTTTATTAATATGCAATAAGAACTGTGGCATGGAACGCAATTCAAATGGAATTCCCTGGAAAACTACATTTAGGATTCTGTACTGCACTGTGGTTTTGGATTCTCAGTTGGACCTCAGGGACACAGACGTGAAACCTTAGTGCAATGCAGAATCGTTGGCTGAATATGAATGTTTTCGGGGAATTCCATTGGAGAACTGTTCTTGTCATTTACTGAACGGTTTCATATAATTATCAGATGCGGCTTGAACGAGATGAGAATGAATCAAAATGGACTTTCCTCTTCGCGGGTGAATTCGAATCTGAAGACTTTGATAATATCGATAAGAGAAAAGTAAATAATTTGAATTTTGGCATTACAATTGGAGTATAACTTTTCAGTACAACGTTTACGAACAATACTATCGAGTACACGCTTATTCTTATACTCACATCTATTCGATCGGCATAAGAAAAAAATCAAGCAAGTTTCGCTGCCATGTACAATTCACATATGTATCTGAAGGATTGCTCATTTCAAAACTTACCTTTAACAACGGCAAATAATTTTTTTACGAATCCGGTCATTTCCTACATATTTCTCTGATGATTTGTAAAATAATTATCTCTTCTTTTTTCGAATACCGACATCCTTTTTTTTTCTGCAATGATAAAGTAAAAGCTTGTGATTGAACCTACCATTTGAAGAATATTTATTTCCATGCTTTTTTTATGTTTCGATGCATCAATTTCGTCAATGAACTATCGATGCAGGCCGATTGGGCCATTTTTACCCTTTTTTCATTTTTTAGTTTCGTTTTTTATTTGTTTTGTTTTCTTCTTCTTTCGCGATCTCTTTGTTGCTTGATTATTTTGAGTTCCCCGTGAACATGTTATTTACACATAAATCGCTCAAGACTAGAAAGCTCATCATTTTTCTCGTCGCTCAAAGCTCTTACCAGTCTGTACACTCCTCTCTGCGCCGACGTCTCTCCGACAGCGCCAAACACAGTGAACAACTTCTGTCTGGACGGAAGGTATCCATTCAAGTTATTCTTGTATAGTTTATGTCGTTCTTCACATGCAGACTAGCGGGTCGGTGAGAATGGAAAGACAGTACTGCTTCTAGTCTTTTATTGCATCTTAGGAAGTCTCGGCATGTGTCTTTTCGAAACATCGAGAAGAATGGTCATTATGAAATAAGTATTCGCCACAGCTTACTGCACATGCACTGCACGACTTTTGTAATCTAGTGAGTCGACTTATCTCTTACTGTATTCTTTACTGTGCCGTCTATATGACAGTGGGATACAATTCATTTACTCGCTTATCAAATATCGAAGAAGAGGAGATGAAAACACGAGAATGAAACAATATTTTTAGTCGTTCTGTACTGCACTGTGGTTTTGGATTCTCAGTTGGACCTCAGGGACACAGACGTGAAACCTTAGTGCAATGCAGAATCGTTGGCTGAATATGAATGTTTTCGGGGAATTCCATTGGAGAACTGTTCTTGTCATTTACTGAACGGTTTCATATAATTATCAGATGCGGCTTGAACGAGATGAGAATGAATCAAAATGGACTTTCCTCTTCGCGGGTGAATTCGAATCTGAAGACTTTGATAATATCGATAAGAGAAAAGTAAATAATTTTAATTTTGGCATTACAATTGGAGTATAACTTTTCAGTACAACGTTTACGAACAATACTATCGAGTACACGCTTATTCTTATACTCACATCTATTCGATCGGCATAAGAAAAAAATCAAGCAAGTTTCGCTGCCATGTACAATTCACATATGTATCTGAAGGATTGCTCATTTCAAAACTTACCTTTAACAACGGCAAATAATTTTTTTACGAATCCGGTCATTTCCTACATATTTCTCTGATGATTTGTAAAATAATTATCTCTTCTTTTTTCGAATACCGACATCCTTTTTTTTCTGCAATGATAAAGTAAAAGCTTGTGATTGAACCTACCATTTGAAGAATATTTATTTCCATGCTTTTTTTATGTTTCGATGCATCAATTTCGTCAATGAACTATCGATGCAGGCCGATTGGGCCATTTTTACCCTTTTTTCATTTTTTAGTTTCGTTTTTTATTTGTTTTGTTTTCTTCTTCTTTCGCGATCTCTTTGTTGCTTGATTATTTTGAGTTCCCCGTGAACATGTTATTTACACATAAATCGCTCAAGACTAGAAAGCTCATCATTTTTCTCGTCGCTCAAAGCTCTTACCAGTCTGTACACTCCTCTCTCCGCCGACGTCTCTCCGACAGCGCCAAACACAGTGAACAACTTCTGTCTGGACGGAAGGTATCCATTCAAGTTATTCTTGTATAGTTTATGTCGTTCTTCACATGCAGACTAGCGGGTCGGTGAGAATGGAAAGACAGTACTGCTTCTAGTCTTTTATTGCATCTTAGGAAGTCTCGGCATGTGTCTTTTCGAAACATCGAGAAGAATGGTCATTATGAAATAAGTATTCGCCACAGCTTACTGCACATGCACTGCACGACTTTTGTAATCTAGTGAGTCGACTTATCTCTTACTGTATTCTTTACTGTGCCGTCTATATGACAGTGGGATACAATTCATTTACTCGCTTATCAAATATCGAAGAAGAGGAGATGAAAACACGAGAATGAAACAATATTTTTAGTCGTTGATTGATGATGAATTACGTCAGTAGTCCAAGAGGATTGAATCGATGGAGATCTAGATGATATTGACGCTTGTCTTGGCAATATTATGGCTCTCGGATACTCCGTATCGCTTCTGAAATCAATTGTTCAGATCAAATGATTGGGAAGTTCTCACGATGAATATTTATAAAATTGATAAAGGAAAAACTAACGAGCTTATGGTTAGGGCTGGAATGGACGAGGTACGAGAGGAAGAGTGCAATCTGAAAAAAAACTGAAGATCAAAGTAAGGTCAATCCGTCAATTCTAGTAACTTAGTAAGGTCTTTTCATCATCGTCATGGGGTCTTTTCGAGACAGCGAGAATAGTCAGTATTAGAATAGTATTAGTGACAGATTACTGCACAAACACTGCAAGACTGTTACTATCTCGAGATTCGACCTATCTAATACAGTACTGCGTAGATATGAAACTAAAAAAGTTCGTTTATCAAATATCGAAGAAGAGGAAGTGAAAACTCGATAATGAAACTATATTATGTTGCTTTATGATGATGTATGATGACAGTAGTACGGAAGGAATGAATCGACGGAGGTCTAGATGATGCTGGCGTTCGTCTTGCCAATATTATGGCTCTTGTATGCACCGTACTTCTTCTGATTTTAGTTGTTCAGATTAAATGATCGGGAAGTTGTCAACATGAATCCTTTTGAAGTTGATAAAGCAAAAACTGACGAGGTTGCGGTTGCGGCTGAAACGGGTCAGGCACATGGAGAAGAGAACAATCTGAAAAAAATGAGGATCGAAGTAAGGTCAATCCCAAAGACGCTGCTTCCAAAGTAGTGCATTACAGTAATTGCGAAATTGTGTATGAGAGAAAACAAATGAAATAAATTACTCACGAAAGTAACAGCGAATATCGCAATGAGGGCCATTGAGCCGAAGAGAATACCGAAATCGTCAGTCATCATTGGTTTAGGCTGCATTTAAAAGTGCTCGGCATTTGGAAGGAATGGGTGTGCTCATTTCAGAAATAAGAGTGCTTGATGGAGAATTAGTGGACCGAGACACTACAGATATCCAAATTTCAAAATAGTTTCCACTTACAGGGATCATGATGAGGAATATGAAGGAGGTTGGTGAGTGTCACTAAAATTAGCAGTTGCTTATTTTGACATCAACCAAAGTACAAATTGCTTGCGCTCAACAATTCGTTGAAATTCTACAGCGGTCGCTTAATCCACTGTTCCATGGTTCCTCACACCCTTCGGTTTTGTTTTTCTAAAGGTTCTCGCGATTACATTTGCATGGCGAAATTGCTCAGGCGGTAGAAGTAAACTGATTCACAAAAAGTTGGAAAAAAATCAACGAAAGAAAAAGGAAATATTTGAATGCGGAGAATGCGGAGAATGCATTTGGTCGTAATCGTTGTTCGGCCAAAATTGGGAATGGATTGAGAGAGAAGATGGACATAAATTGAAGAGAAGAGGAAGGATTAACAATGATTCAGTACCATGATTCATCGTCACATTCACTGTACTTTACCGGTTTCTCATTTACCGGTTTCTACCAGCCACTTCTTAGCGATATAGTGAGAACGATGCTTGAGAAAACCACTCATCGGCCACAGTTCTCAGTTATCAACCAAAAATATTATCTCAATCGTTCGTTTGATATTCGTCAACTGGCAAGTTGACAAGTGGTTGTTAGAGAGGTTTATAAGTAACAGAGAGGCGGCATTCGATGCAAAACAGGGGCAAAGATATCTCGACGCGTAGTGCGTATAAAACCTCCTTGAGGATCGGTGCGAAAAGGGAATCGCAGTAAATCTAGCTGCTGAAGCACATTAGTGATAGGGTGCCGAATAGTTGAAGTCAGAGGGACGGAGTAGAGGACGAGAGATCGGCGAAATGAAAGGAAGTGAGAATGGTTTGAATGGGTCTTCCGAGGTCCGCTACACAGAACGTCGAGGGCAAAGATCAGGGCAGCTACACAACACAGGCTCCCATACCGCCTCCTATCGTATCTGACTCGAGGGCAGCTGTGCAAAAGAGATAGAGTTGAATCACACACTTGAGTCATCCCATGTGTGATTGGATGTTTACACCATCTGGCCGCTAACTCAGAGGGTAAAATTCGGTAGTTGAATCATCTTCTGACTGATAAGCACAATGTACATGAGGGATCTTACAGATCGACGGCGTATATTCGAAAGGTAGCTTCACATTAGTGAGGAGTCGATTTACAGAGATATGGAGATGAATTTGAGTAAGATGCACACCTGCTCCATTTTAGTGACTTCTCATCAGAAAGTAGGCCTCTGTCTCGATGTTTGCTTTTCACTACTATGTAGCCGCTTCTCTACGTGACGATTAAAAGGAACTAAAGGAGGAGGAGGCGGAGTATTTACTCGTCTTCCGAGTCAAAACACTTCCTCATCTTCCTTGCTTCTCCAATATTCTCCATTTGAATTTCAAATTTGTTTATTATGTAATGTCCTAGAACTTCAGAATTTCAAATGAACGAACTACCTCTTCGAATGGCATATTATAATCTTTTCCCTCCCGGTTCTGCAAGAGGGATCAATGGGTTTCGTGGGTATGTGATTTTGGAGACAACTGACTGCTCCTGATGTTCTTTATATTAGACGTATTTTTGAAATCTTAATATATGTTCATATACCCGATTGATTCGAATCGAATGGTATAAATGCGCATACTCAGATATGACATCGATGCTTTTACTCATTTCGCACGATCGATCCATAACGAATTGGTGTTTGCAGAGAAGAAATCCACTTGTAAGTCAAGAATACTTTCAGTTACATTGCAGTTGTTGTTTGGCAATGAATAAAAAAAAAAGAGCAAACGATGTCATTAATAACGGAAAAGGAGTTGTTGCAGTGTCGATTCCATACGATCTTGAGAAGAGTCCATTCGAGGGAACACTCGGTGATATCGAGAACGGGACTTTCCTGACAAATCTGGATACAAACTTTCTCACTCCAATCAGAATTCACGCTTTCGAGTCAATCATCAGTAGAGTGGATGAGGTTAGTTTGTTCTCCGGTAGTTACTAAAGCGAGAAAGCAATTGAGTGGGAGAGAGAAACTTGACACCCACTAATTGCACATGTTTACACAGCGCGAGGGAGTTGAAGCACCCAAACATAGAAGACAAAAATTTAAAATGCTGATTATCTACAGGTGGAACTCTACGGTGGATACTCTTTCTCTCCTTCAGAAGAAGCTTCACTTCAGTCCTTCGTTGTTTTCGCTCCGTCAACACTGGCACTCATCATAATTACGCTCCTTTTGCTGCGAATCACAATGATCAGATACGGTGAGGTGACTGTGTCCCTGGTGATTACACAAATGCTGTCGAAACTAGGATGATAATATAGTTCAGTGATGATTTCATGTGCCGACATAATGAATCGCCTTCTTTTCGAGTTCAATTTTGAATATACCATCTCTCATTCAAATGTCTCGTTCTCTTCGCAGGCTCCTCTTCATTCATACTCTCCAACTTCCTTATGATATACGGCGTCTATCTCCTAGTAATCATGCATTCCTCCTTTTTTCAAGGAAATGTATCCATCCAACCACATTTGCCGACAAGGTACAAGGCTGAAATGCGTGATTAGTGAAAATAATACCATTAGCATGTTTGTGCATTAAACATTCCTTATCGTTGTAAAGATTTTCCAATATTCAGAACAGTCGAAGATTACCTTTCTGATTTGCGGTCGGGGAGAGTTAACCTAATCGCTCCGTACGAAACTATTGTGAAGAGCGACCATGTTAGTGGGTTTTACCAATTTTTACCGTACATGCATTTCATAATGTAGTGATATCCACAATAAATCCCAAAAGTTCCGGTTTTGCAATAGTTACTTCTAAAGAGAAATGTTTGCCTTTTCAGAGTTCATTTCTACTCGGCGATCCGAGCAAACTTATATTAGAGCCGAACTACGACAAAATCTTCTCTTTGCTGTGCTCGACTGAGAAGGAATCCTTGGCCGTTATTCCCGCAACCGATTTCGGAATTCTGCAAAAGCCACCCTGCTCATTGTTCAAGTGAGAATTTCAGCATTCCCATGAAAATTCCTCGACCTGACTTTGCGGAGTGATTATAGTGATAAACACTATACTCCACTCCATACCAGTAACTTTTGACATCGCAAACAGACATATATTTCGTCTAAGTAATGTTTTTCAGAGTGAATCCGTTGGCAATCGTTGAAGGAAAACTACAGAAGTACGATCTTTTCACTGCTAAATTCGACGTTTTCTACTTCCGGAAGAATCTTCCCAAGAGTTGGCTCCGCAAACTTCGCTTTCTATATGCCTCTCTCTACAACTGGGATAATGTGAGTGTTCACATCGTCTGTTACTAATTAGTCCTCTTTTTATTTTTTTTAAAATTGCCCTCGCCCTGAACTTATAACTAACATGTAGGGGCACGCATGAAACTTCTCCATTGTCCCGGATGATTTTTTTAATGCGATTTATGAATGAGAGTTGAGATTGCTTAAGACAGTATTTGTGGTCGGGTTCAATCATGGTTAGATGCTCTGCCGAGAAGTTGAAAAGTGTTACATGTATAGAAGAGTCATCCGAATTGCAGCGTCTGGGGTTGTTCGATCGTCGGTACAGCAGTGTTTCCCTCCTGAAATCAAAGGAGAGCTCGACGATGGACTCACAATTCACCTATTCATCATTCACTCTTACTAGACTCTCGTCGATTCTATATACTTTCGTTGCCCTAATGGCAGCTTGTTGTGTCTTATTCGCTATAGAGATTCTTGCATCTCTTATTGTATCTTCAATTACTTCGAAAGTTTCGATGGTTCTACCTCTATGATATAATTTATCCTGTTTTAAATTATGAACTTATCATGAAATAAATTATTTAGAATAATTGTGAACACAATTGATTCATTGAAGAGTTGTTTGTTTTATAACAATACTATGTGGTTCTGTGTTGTAAGATAATTCAAAGTGCTGATTTAAAGTGCCGTGGTGGCCTCGCACTCTATCGGTCCTCTCCCATTCATCATCTCATTCACTCTACTCGCCTACAGAGAAAGTTTATCTCAAATATGACAGAATGAATGTCCGGTGCATATATGGATATTTTCAATGAGCATCAGACTCAGCCTGAGCCGAGAGAAAGGATCCTCGATAGTCGAATCCTGTTGAGAAGTACGAAATCCCGCATAACTATTATAAATATCGTAAATATGTGGAGAGAAAAATGAAGATTAGGATAATGGGCGAGCAGAGATAAGATTGGTGAACGATCTCTGAAGTTAACAAAAAGATGTTAGATAACTCAATATTGTGAAACCTATTCAGAATTCATAGCCGTTGTACCCGTGTTACAACTTTCATTACAAGGATACACTTAGACACCTAGACATACACCGGGAACAAAGAAATTGAACACGGAACATCATAACAGAGAAACAGAAAGAAGTCTATCGAGGCTGTGGAAGGAGACAAAGTATTAATGTAAGACTCTATGAAAGCAAACTGAATGGACGAGAGGAAGACATGAGATGGGGGTAACTAGGCTCCTACTTGTCCATCGAATTCTCTGATTGACAACGCATGGTCTTTACCCGTTCATCTGCAATGATTTGTGCAAGAGCTTATCGCTGTGTATAGTAGAACACGAGACTCCGCCGGCACTTGAACCCATCCCGTGATTACTATTCAGCACATAGAAACGCCCATTGATCAAACACCTCGCTTTGGCTGTAATGCATCCAGAACAAAACAAATTTCACAATTAATGTTTTAGAATTCAGGAGAAATACAATAACTTTGCAATGGGTAAGCGGTCCGAAGACCTTACTTGAATAGAGCGTGAAGGCAATTGTAAACAATAGCAAACTTATCGGACATAGATATTGGAATCTGATCTAGTGTACAAACAATCGTGAGGAGCTATTGATTGATTGACTGTGTAAAAAGAAGAGGTCAAGAATCGATCGTACAACTGACACTCTTGGACTGGAGCTGATACGATAGTATCTGTACAATCAAAGTATAGAACAATCGATTATCAAGGAATTAGGGTGAATGGGAAGAGAATACGCGTGTTCACATTCAAATAAGATAGAGAGACACAGAAAACAGGTCGGTTGGAGATGGAAGAGGGGAGTACTGTAGTTGGAAACAGACTGAATGACACAGACGAGTAACCGCCTTTAGCCATAGGGAAAGAAGATAGCGAGTTGAAACACAACGAAAATAGTGCCTATTCAGAGGGAAGGCTGGGCGGGTCGAGCGAGAGAGGCATAGTACAGCAAGCGGACTCGAGATTGCGATGGGGGTGATTCGAGAATGGGGAAATCACACGATAAAACTGAAATGGATTCAAGTGGGTTGGGATTGGGAACTGGCTCGATTGGGTTGGGGATTCCGAAGCTCACTTAAAATCCGCTAAAGGGATTCGTGGGGGCGGGTTGCGGCTCAAGCGAAAGAGGCATAGTACAGCAAGTAAACTCGGGATTGAGACGGGGAGCGATGAGAATGGGGAAGAGGAAACGACAATGAGAGATCAATCGATAAACAGGGAATTGACAGAACTGGGGGAATGGATAGATTGGATGAGGGTCTAGTTGTTGCCAGACTGCTTTCTCTTGTACTGGAGGTTCGTCTTCGACGTATCGACCGGCTCCTTCGCCTTCTTGTCTCTGAGAGCGAGCGTCTCAGGAGGAGGAGGAGGAACACTCGCGGAGGAAGAACGAGGCAGAGCCATGCCTGAGATGAGGTGGGATTAAGATCATCGTTTTGTGTTATTTTTTTATTATATTTTTAAACTCAAGACTATAGCCAATTATTAGAGTATTATACTATTGTTGATCGATTGCAGTTGCAAAATATGTTCAATTATTTTAAACCATTTACTCTTATTAATCACCAAAGTGTTCGATCACTAGGTCCTAAGCACTCATAACACTTCTCCACTCACTAACCCGTTTCCATCTCGTGCAGCACGCGCAGCTTGCGCTCCTTCGCAGCGGCTTCCGTCTCTGGTTCCTTCAGACATCGCAGATTGGGCTTCGAAGCCTGCAAGAGAAAGGCGTGATAAAAACTCATTTAGTCACGATAGGTAGCGATGACTAAAAGGCGAAATATAATCATCATTGCTTTTATGAAATTCAACGATGAAGCGCTTTTGCATAACTACCAAACTGATACTAACTAAGCGTAGTACTGAATGAATAAATATACTCAGAGACAACTATTCAATCTTGAAATATCTAAGATCTAATGTGCCCAAAATGAGTAAAGAAAGTGGTAAAAAACTAACATCCGTATCGTCTCTCTTGTACTGCACGAGGAAGTCACTAGCTCTGATTGGAGCGACCGAGGATGAGGGAGTGGCGGGCTGAAGTGAAGGTCATTCTTAATAAAGGACAGCGGAGTCGAAGCGCGGTGTTGCTAAACACAAAAGTAGGTTTTAGTATGGTCAAACATTTTTAAAAAAATTTTGTTGATAATCTTCAAATGCGCTCAACATCACTGACAGGATCGGCGAGGAAGTGGAGGAGCGAGGATCCATCTCTCGGCTTCTGCGCCAGATGTTGCTTCTTCGCGGACATCGATCTACAATTTGCACTTGAGATGCGTATTTATCATGTGCGTAGTTGATTAATACACTTTTCCTGAACAATCCAAACAACTCCCTTCTCAAATCACCCTAACTGTTGTACGAATCAGCAACAAGATATTCTTGGTAGCAATTAAAGTAGTCATCGATATCGACAATTTCTAAACTTTCGATCGATCGATATAGTCTACCGTACTCACTGGCTGTACATGCGGGCGAATTGGCTTCTCTCGTGCGCCAGGAGATCATCATCGCGAAGAAGGACCAACATCTTCTTCGCTTTCTCACGCACGTCCATTCCCTGCCAAATTGTTAATATTGTTCAAAGAGATTCTTGTTCGGGAAACACTCACCATCATCCGAATACATACCATCTGTATTCCCTTCTATGATATCTCCCTAATTCCCGAAAGCGTCCAATAAGGGAAATACCGTTTCACCGGAAATTGTGCTGTTAACCAAAAACAATTTCAATGGATATAGTGAAATGAACAAGAATTAATGTAATCACCCTGTCGATCGTGCCCTCCGGAGACAGGAACATGTCGCGGTACTCCGTCATCATGTAGATCTTGGAGATGCATGTCTTGGCCTCGAAGATGACCTGAGGTAATGTATCGTTAATGGTGATCGAATCAATGACACGACCTTCCTCCTTCTCTACTCTCATTACCCATTGGATTTTCCCCTGTTGTACTTAACTGTGCCTGAACCTATTGCTTGTCCTATTGCATATCGTTAAATATTTTCTCGAAAATCATAAGCCAATAGGTTCAGGCACAGTAAAGGGGCCAAACTTATTAAATTGTTTCAAAAAGTCCTAATTGAGCCAACATCTATTTCATACAAAGAAATACAGATTGATTTCATGGAACAACGATTACTGTGAATCGAGAATGAAGATTCAAATCAGGCTAATTTAGGATAACGTCGTGAATTATTTAGCATGAATTAGTTAGATTACCCAGTCTGATCCGCCTCTAATCAAGAACTCCAGAAGGGTCGTGGTCTTTACGACGCTCCAATGGCGATTCGACGGAATCAGATGCTCCCATATGGTACTCATGATGGTAGGGTAGGCCGTCTGGAAATAACCGAATGGCTTTTTGCATAAAATATTCAGAAAAAAGTATATTCACTACAAACAACGTATTGTTTTGGACTAATTTTATTTTTTTCAGTTTCTCCGAAATCGCGAGTGCAAAATTTCTAAACCAAGAACCACGCTACTTCAATCAGGATAGGAAAGAGGCGTCAGGACATTTAAGGTTCCGTCTAGTTTCAGCACTGTTCAGCTCACCCAATCATGAGAAAGATCGGCGATCTCGCTCATCAGTCCCGTGCTCGGTGCCCATGGATCGTTGCTGGAAGAATGAATAGTCATTATAATAAATACTGAACACTAAATAATGCCGAATACATACTGTATAAATACAGCCCATATCTGATCAGATGGAGGCAAACGTCAATGAACATGCCCTACGCACAAAAATTGAACTAAATAGTGATGTCTAATGATTAAAAAATGTTAAAACTGAACAGTTTAATTTTAAAACCATTTTTTCGTTTGAGAAGACCGTAAAGAGCAAATGACGAAAGCAATTGAACAATTGAACTGTGTACCTGGTGGCCTCGCGGACTTTCTTTTGCGCGGCGGAAAGGGTCGTGAAGCCGAACGACATGCTGTAGAGTGGAGATCTGAGATTGAAAAATGTGCAGGATATCGCTATTTCACATGCTGAATCAATACTCAATGCCTCAGAGATAGTGTTATAACCCGAACAACGGTTATGGAAAATGAAAAAAATTCTAATTTGATTATAACTGCTTTATACAATACGATAGGAATGATGGAAATACGACTGGAAGTGAGTGGATTCGAGAAATTCTGATAACAGGCAAAACATGTCTACAGGACTTAAATACTTCGACTTAAATACGATTGAAGCTAGCACTCTTGTAATTGAAAGGTCGAGAGGATCAAGGAGTTTCAAAGAAATTGAATGATATTGAAACAATATAGTCAGGAGTGGGGACTGGTTCTAAACATTAAATATATCAGGCGAGTAGACTACAGGAATCAATCGATTAACGATGAGAAGAATGACCCGAACGTTTACAATTGGTTACAGAGAAGTGTCACACAAAAGCAGAGACATTACACGTGTTCACTTACAAATAAAATAGAGAGAGACACAGAAAAAACAGTCAGAGAGGGATTTTTTTATGGAAGAGGGGATAAAACAGAGAACTCTAGTCAGAAGCGGACTAAACGGCACAGACTAGCGACCGCCTTCCTCCATTGGGAGAGAAGGTAGTAAGATGAAACACATCGAAAATCGTGCCAACTCAGAGGGAAGGCTGGGCGGGTCGAGCGAGAGAGGCATAGTACAGCAAGAGAGGTCGAGATTGTGATAGAAACAAAAGTTGGAGATCAATCGATAAACATGGAATGGACAGAACTGGGGGAGGCTGGGTAGATTGAATGAGGGGCCTAGTTGTTGCCATATCTCTTGCCCTTGAGCTGAAGATGGGTCTTGGACGAATCGATCGGTTCCTGTGCCATCTTGTCTCTGAGTGCGAGAGTCTCTGGAGGAGGAGGAGCGATCGCGGAGGAAGAAGTCTTGCCTGAGAAGAGGTTAAGATCATCGTTTTAGTATTCATATTTTTAAACTCCCGATTATATCCAATTATTAGAGCAATATTTTATTGTTGATCGATTGCAGCTGCATAATGTTTTCAATTATTTTTAAAAATTCAGTGTTCGATCACTATGTCATAACGCTACTCTTCTCACTCACCGGATTCCTTCTCGCGCAGTCCGCGCATCTTGCGCTCCTTGGCAGTCTTGGGCGACTCGGGAGTCTTCAAGCAGCGGAGATCGGGCTTCGGCGCCTGCAAGAGAAAGGTGAGATAAAAACTCAGATAGTCACGATAGGTAACGATGACTAAAAGGCATGAAATATAATAGTTAAACTCCGAAAAAATCATCTAGCTTTATGAAAAATAAAGAATGAAGCACTTCCGCAAAACTACTAAACTGACAACTAAAGTGCAGTACTGCAAGGAATAGAGGTGAACTCAAAGGCACCTATTTAATCGCCTAGCACTCGATCCATTATTGAGTGGTCTATGATCTGATCAATCCAAATTACGTGAAAACGTAGTTGGCAGTGGTCAAAAACTCACGTCCGAATCCGCGTTGTACTGCGTGAGGAAGTCAGAGGCGGCGATCGGGGCGTTCAAGGAAGTGGGAGTGGAGGGCTGTAATGAAAAGAAGGGTGAAGTCAATTAACAAACAATTAACACTTGTTAGCAGAGCAGTTTCTTGAACCCATATGAACCTATACAGGTTTGAGTTCGGGAAAACAGAAGAAGCTGACATTTGCAAAAGCAGCCATCCTCACTCACAGGATTGACGATGCGATGAATCAGCGACGATCCCTCACTCTGCTTCTTCTCCAGTCTCTCGATCGTCGTCGGCATCGTCCTGGGATCATATAATTAAACCTATTACGCTCCGCAATATAAACAACTCTTTTGCGAGCAACCTTTCACAAATATTTTTTGAAAAGGTTAAGAGAGCATACTATCGAACTGTCAATCTGAACACGAATTATAGACGGTGAGTACCCATCAACATTAGCATGAATTTTACTACCCTTCGAGCGATAAAATCTGAACCACTCACGGATTGTGCTTGAGCGCGAAGACTGATCTTTCGTGAATGAGTCGTTCCTCGTCCTGTAGAAGAGCAGCCATCTGTTTGGCCTTCTCGCGCACGTCCATTCCCTGCGAATAAATTAGTATTCTTCACTAGACTTTTTTGGTAAAGCCACACGCTGTTGTTCATTCAACCCTTCATTAGTGAATGTTCCATGTTTCATACATTTCCTGCTGCCATTCTAGAAACCCGAGTAGTGGATTGCAAAAGAGAATATTATGCCCATATTTGCATGGTAATTCAATTACCTGATCCTCAATTGAGCCCTCCATCGTCATCACACTGTGACGGTATCTCTGCATGCAGTCGATGTTCGAGAGTCTCGTCAGCGCGTTGGCAGGGACCTTAAACGTTCATAATACATATAAATAAATGAATATTGACTTGCTGGCAGTTTTGCAAAATATATATATTATTCTGTTAAGAATGCTTATATCAGGCTAATTCTAGGAAACGTCGAAAAACAATGAATGTGGTAAATTACCCAGTCCGATCCGGCTCTGATCAGGTAATCGAGAAGCCTGATCGTCTTGACGATCGACCAGTGGCCGTTCGAGATGGACAGTCTCTCCCAAATGATGGCCATGATGAGAGGGAAGGCCGCCTGGAAATAACTTCATAATGTCTACAGTTTCACTAAAAAGTGTGTATTGCTGACGGAGATGAAGTATAAAGGGTTTAATTTTGTTACTGAGGAGGCTGATTTTTTATGAACTGTCAATTTAATCTAATTAATGTTCATCGCAAACAGTTCATATAGACTTCACTCCATTATACTCATATACTGGATAAAGGGTAAATTAGGATAGATTAGATTCCAGTTATTTTCAGAATTCTTCCACTCACCGCATCATGGCTGAGATCGGCGATCTCGCTCATCAGTCCCGTGCTCGGTCCCCACGGCTCGTTGCTGGAAGAATGGATAGTCATTATACTGCGCAAGACGTCTCACTTCCTTTTTTGTTTGTTAGCGTTGATATAAGATAAATTCTGATATACGCTAACGTCATTGAACAAAAATCTTGAACAAAATATTTCCTGATGTCAAATGTTTAAAACATTTTAAACCTGTTCAGATAAATGAAAATAAATATGTGAAGACCGTAGAGAGCAAGTACCAGAGGCCCTTGAACAATTGAACTGTATACCTGGTCGCATCGCGTACTTTGAGCTGTGCGGCGGAAGACGTAGCGAACCCGAACGACATGCTGTAGATGGGGCGAACTGTGATAGATAAAAGCTCAGAATTTTTTATTTTCACGTGCTCACTCTCCCATTGACAGCGACCAGGGAGAGAGAGTACGTGAAACGGAGAGATCGAGAGGAAAATGTGAACAGTGACACGAATTCACGCATGGAATCACATAATAATTATAACGACGATAGCAAAGATTAGAGATACTACTGTGAGTGTGTGTGGGAATTGCGAATGGAAGAGTGAAAGGAATACCGGAGGAGCAAATGATCAATTCAAATCGATTTGCGCTTTTTCTTTCGGGGCACAATCAAGGAATGAAAACATCTAACACGCAATAATATGAAGGACATTAAACATGAGTTGACAATGCACTGGCTCTATTTAACTCTTGCACTATTTAGCATTCGCTCTCACATCGACCTCAACAATAGCATAACATTGATAAGACCAATGGGCGATGGACTACTTCTATCATTTTGGCTTGTAGTGCAGTTCTGTATGCGATATACAAAAGATCGTGTCGATGTAGAGAAAATTCGAAATTATTGAGCAGTATAGTCTGTTTCCTAAAGTGAAGCACCAAAGATGCAGAGAGCGGAAAGATCTTGATTTTTACTGTCAACTCTAATCCCCTAACGTCGAGGCCTCTGCTCACTCCACATTACCGCTGACGCCTGCCCTAACTTCTCTGTTTTCACCGGGAATGCTCCAGAAAACTGTTTCAGCGCGTTTTGAAGCCCACTCTTCTCTCAGTTCCTCTTGAAGACACGTCATTAACTAAAATGTAAGATTCAAGAAGCCGATCACAATTCCGTTGTTTAAGAAGCTGTTCGATGAAGTATCCTCAGCGTTATCGAGAATCCAAAGGAGACATATCCGCAACACGGTAAGGATAGGTTTTTCGAGGATCTTTCTACCCTGTAGTTCAGCTTCCTCTGGATTCCGCTCAAGGATTCACAATCCATTCCTGCACTTCTTCCGTTTTGTTCCCGATTATCCTTTTTCCACGCATCCTCTCTATTTCAAATGAAGACCAGGACGCTTCTGTTTGACGCGTACATAACTTAGAGTTATCAACCGGTCGGGAGGCTAGGTCTTGAGACGACAGCAAAAGGGCCGAAAATAGGAAAATACAAACTGAAAAAAGCTCAAGATCCTAGGAATATCACAGAGGGGCCGCTGATAAACGAGTGGCTGAGGCATGACAAGAAGATACGTGACGGGGACCAGGAAGAACTAAAACGGCGTGCTAGACTATCAAAATAAAGGCGTTAAAAATAAAAATAAATTAATATTTTCTTATAATTCTCTGGATTTTTGCCTCTCACTCTTGCGCGAAGTAGGCTACCCTATGATATACAAAAACGTTTACCGTCTCGAATCTAGCCAGAAAACACCAGACAGAAGAAAAAAGCAATAAGAAGTAGTCCGTACTGAAAAAGCGTAAGACACTAACACCGATTAGGAGACTAAAGAAGCCAGAACTGACCCTAAATCACAACGAGAAATAGGAGCGCTTAGTAATATTTGAAGATGTTAAAATTAGATCAAGGGAAGGTTCAAGTGGAAAGTATGTGAATCAATCGAAGGGAGAATCACGAATCTGAAATCCCTCCAGTCCATTCAAGTAAGGCGATTGAGCCAAAATTCGCATATAGAGCTTAAAGTCCGCTGAAGAGACTACCTATCTGAAAGCGGTAACGAGGAATTACACTCTTTCAAAAATTCCGGCGCGTCCACACTATTGATTGGTCTGATAATTGATTGGTTGTAGAAAATGAGGTAGAATTTCCATTGGTCCTTGCAAAAGGAAAGGAGCAGTATCTCTCATGAACGCAATTGGAATGATCTCAGTGATGGGCAAACTTTCCACGTAGTCGACCTGAAAAAGTTCAATTATAGTGGTATTTCAATAGTACATATTTAAATATTTAAAAAAAAAATCGGAAAACTGTAGGAAAATCATCAAGCTTTTGTGGATACCGAATTAATATGTTTGAAAAGAGTACCTGGTTCGGATTAACTCAGCCATCTCAAGCTTACCGTAATCATTATCCGTGCATCTACTGACTCCAAACTCTCTTCCTTCTCTTTCGCATTCTTCGCGATCAGCTACCAGTGGATTCCGGCTCGGATTGAAATGAATTATGATATAGATTGGAATATTTTGAATCTCAATCATTCCAAATTACTAACCTCATCTCGCTATGCATTCCCACGATGAGTAATCCATCTCTCGCCCACGTGAGACAAGTCGGAATTTGCGGAAGTCCATCGGCAGAGTGCAGTTCGAGCAGTCGAGTTCGCACCCAACGAACCTGCGAATCAAATGAACTATCAATTGACCGTATAGATCTTGAAAAGTAATCTGAAACGTGTTTCGTGATCTTCAATTACCTGATCGGTTCTCGACGCAGTTTGGTGGAGAGGAAGAGAGGGACCGAGAGACGACCTAAACGATAGATAATTCCATCAAGAAGATCAGAGGGAAAGAATTCCTTGTGAACTAACTAGAAGGACATCCTTCCATGCATCGATTAGTGTGTCCAGAGAGTCCTGAGTAGAGACATCCTGCCATGGTTGATCGATCTGCGAAGATATGGGAAAGATTACGGTAAGTTAGGATATCAGGGTATGGGAGTTCGCTCAAGGCGAGAACGATAGAGTGACAGCCCGAGAAACGGTTTAAGAAAACAATTAAAGCCTATCGGGAGCAATGTTTTTATCCGAGGAGCAATCATGACCGATGTTAGTTTTAGGGAGAGGGAAGAATGGGGGAGAGATACAACAGATTATCAACTACTCGGGAAATAACTGGATCGAAAATGAATATGCTCGGAATAATGAGAATGACATTTGAATCGCAATTGGTCGACGAGTGCATTAGTCAATGAGAATTACACGTGAGATGCAATAAACCGAAAAACTTTGAACTACTGGTATTTGAAAAGTGCACCTAGTCCGTCAATACTATCTAAGGAATGGAAGGGAGACAGTCGATACGAGCCAATAAAACGAGTTATAATGTGAGTTGACGAAGATAAGAGGTTATTTCCTAGATAGAGAAGTGGCTATTTCCTAGATAGAGAAGAGACTATTAGAGGCTACTTCCTAGATGATTTCTAGCAGCAAACAAGGGGCTATAAGGGTCGGAAGTGTGAGAAGGTGGAACTAATGACAATAATATGATGGCAATAAAACGTAAATTTCTGTGAAAGAAAATGAAATTGATGCATCATACATCAAGTACTCGCAGCAAAATCAAACAGTGAATTATCGGTTTCTGAGTATCTAAGCTACGAACAAAACTGTTGTGTGAGCAATCGATTGTTATATGACTAGAGTTATGGTCTAAAGAAGACAACAACGGAAGTATGAGGATCGAGTGATTTGACATGGCAGAATAATAGTGGTTACAAGAGAGCACTGGGTGAGAGTAATGAACATAGGGACAGAGCATATAACAATGAAAGTGAAGGATGGAGTGACTAGATAGAGGGATCCGATCGATCGTCTACTCTTCCCCGTGCTGTCTCTTTTGTCCTCGTCGCTTCTGCTGCAGTTGCTCAATCGTCTGCCCGCAGAGGCAGACGACCCTGCAGAGGAAATATTCATTCTGAGCCCCGTTTTCAATGCTAACTTTCCTCCCTCTTCGTCTCTGAATTTCGCTGTGTCACATAGATGGTCTATTTGTTAGTCACATTAGTTATGAAATACAAAGTTGTAGACCCACCACAGCTCAGTCTGGAATCCGAGGATGATCTGGAAGGGGCGCGTCCATGCCGTAGCCGAGAGGGGAAGTTCTCCTTCCATCGCGACTTTGCCGATGTGCTTCCAGTACTCCTGAAAGAGAAGGGAATGTCCAAACAAATATAAAAATGTTTGAACAGTGAAAAACTATAAGTGGTTATACTGAGACTAAAAAACCTAGCCATGTGAAAACTCTCAGTATATACACAAAGGATATTGGGAATCGACCAACCTTAATCTCTCCCGTCTCGTCCATGTACTTCAGCATCTGTAATTAGATAAATATTGGTTTATTTATCAAACTCGTGACTACTCATCCCCTTCAAATTTTGGGCACACAAATAAAACCATGATATACTCAAACTCATAGTCAGTACTCAAGTAAACTTTCTATAGGAATTAACCGAAATCATCAGCTAATCTAATAGAGAAAATGAGAAGTGTTGAGGCGCTCACTTTCATGAACAGGTGAGTCGTGCTCAAAATGTCGACGGAGAGGATGCGAGTGCCGGACTCATTTGCTACCCAACTGATGCGACTCGAGGCGCGAATCGATTCTGAAATTGATTAGAATTAGCTTAATTGCGCGCTTTAGCTTTAATGACAGCTTTCATTTTCTCCTTTGAGATTCTTTTTTCTATTGAGTTGAATAAGTCAATCTCATTCGAAAAGTTTAGTTCGTCTCTTTTAGTTGGGCAACTTCGAAGCCATTGCACGATAGTTTCTCTCCACTTAGAGTTGATTAATCACACTAACCACGAGTAGGCATCGTTGCAGCCGAAGTGGTCGCTGCAGCGGAGGTAGAAGGAGCGTCCGGCCTGCAATTGAGTTGCATCAACTGTAATTTACTCATCGTATTACCGGAACTACAGCAGCTAAAAAATGAATACACTGTAATCTGAATAAAACTTCTTGTTCGTATTCGGATTCAAACAAGTCAGAGATCAAGTATCAGACTCACAGCGGGTGGGCGACATTGATCTTGAGGGAGTCTTCTCGACGCCATTCGATGCCACCAGACGATTCGCACTCGAACACGATGACTTGTACCTGAAACAGTGAATTTATGTTCATTCCTCTACATAGATACCCCAATGAAGAGAATCTTCATTTCGAGGAAGGAATTCAATTTTTTCAATCCCTTCCAGAAACTCGGGCATCTTTATGAGAAACTGACTGTGGTCGCGATTCCGTCATTCTCTGCGAAAGCGCACGCGAATCGAGCAGGAGTCTCAGCCGAAATAGCGATGATTGGAGCGGGAATCGTGAGCGATGAGGTCAGATTCTCGCCCATCGTCGATTCCTTCCATACGAAAGCCAAAGTTGCATGCTGGAGTGAAAAGATATTCCATTACTTTCTTCAGCAACTTCATCGAAATACGTCACAGAACAACATTTTTTTCCTGTTTTGCAATTGCACTCTTTAAGAGAATTATATTATGAAGAATATTGCACCTTGTCGATTTTCTCACACGTCCAGAATCGAATGACGTCATCAGAGCACGAAGTGAGAATGACGAAGGGAGCCTTGCACGCGGGATAGAGAGAAGATGAAGAGAGATGACCGGAGGCTGGTTCGGCCGAGACGATTCGGGTACCCTGAAGAGAATAGATGCATCGAGATAGATCAGCAGACATCTTTAGGACCAATAGTTTCTTACAGAATGGGACAACATGCTAATATATGTCTAAATAATGATCATAAAACGAACCTCCGGTAGATCGATCTTCGAGTGGCAGACCTTCGTTAATTGAGCAGTGATCTTCGGAAACCATATGCCGTCGACCACTGCAACAATAATAATTCATACTTCACTATGCGCACTCTCCTCAAATTAAAACTAATTGTCAATAGATATGGGTAAGCTGCTCACTATTATAGAAGCATTTCAGGACGACGGAGTACATGATGACAGAATCGTGCGTCTCTCCCTTCTCGATCAACACCACGAAGTATCGATCAGCGAAGTAGAGTGCCTGCAATGTAATAGTAATGCAACGAGAAGGCTATAAGCGAGCTACCTAGTTTGGGAGTAGAATGAACTATTGTTTTATGAACGTATCTTCCCAAAACAATATTCACAATCATCACTGTTATTCACTAAGAGGCCTACAGCATCCTACAGCTACATGGAACAGCTACCGACCTCGGTTCGATCGACAATTGCTTCCAGTCTTGGATCCGACTCGTCCAGATGCTCATCTCCCTCGTTGTCGATGAAGAGACGTTCATTGAAGACGTGAAGAAGGAGAAGAGATGAGTGCTCCTGAGAGGGGAAGGTTACAGTAATTGGACAACAGTCTGTGCAATTATGTGTGGTGAGAACTATCAACTATCAACAATGTGTGGTGAGCACTATCAGTAATACCTGCAGCTCTACGGTGAATCTCGCAAACTAATCTAATATCTCTATCCTAACCCAATCCCTTCCACTAACCTTGACGGCTGCGTCGATCTTCCCAATCTCCAGTACACATCCTGGTTTGGCAGTCGATTGAGTGGAGGCGATATTGAAGAGTCCCTTCAGGTTGGGTTCTCTCAGATCTGCAGTTCCATCTTCGACGGCCTGTAATGATGAGAAAAACTAATATATTCACTAATATATTCAAATGTGATTGTATTTTGACAAACTACATTTTGATTACAATGAATCCACCAGTGAACGCGGTATATCCGTTGCCAAAATATATCGGGTTTCGAAAATGCTCGTTACTGATTTCTCACTTCTTCCCCTTCCCCAACTATCGCTCATCACAACCGAACCTGGTACACTGTGAGACTCCTTCCATTCCACGCGATGAAGCACCCAGTAGGACTGGAGCGGGCAAGAGACAGATCGACTCGGATGGGAGGGAGAATGGCAGGGACCCATCCGATGTACTTGAAGGCGTTCTCCGTCTTGTGCAGTACTCGTGCGAGTTCTTGTACTCCTCCAGACTTGCAGAGTGGTCCCACAGGGAGCGTCTTCCAGAGGATCATGGCCGATTTGGGGTCGTACTAGAATGCGTTAAGATATAAAAATAGTAATAGTAATTACAGCAAATGAGAGAACGAATGATGATGGTTAGTTGGTTTATTAAGACCTTTCCATCTATGGGCATCGAATTTCCTACAGTTTCAATCAGATGACTAAGAGTACTGAGTATTCTCACAATATGCCTAGCAACTGTCGTTACGAACTAGAATAAAGATACGGTGGAGTTGGTATACCTTGTCAATGCGAGCTGACGTGATGAAGTAGGGCAGCTTGGGGTGGGCGACCACCTGAGAAATAAAGAACTGATTTTCAAACATTTTAAGAGAAAAAGTAGATAGGCAGAAGCGATAATTTCATGCAAAAACTTTTGAAAAAAACTAACTTTGTGCACATCCTGGTGCGTCGAAAGTGGTGTGAAGTGGCCGTGCTTAGGGAACGTCATTGTACGGATCGGGCGTCGATTTGCTGAAGATGTGGGTAGGATTACGGTAGGTGAGTACACCAGGGGAAGGGAATACGCACAAGACGATAGAGATAGTTAGATAACCCGAAACAACGGATTTCGAATACATTATTACCTAATTTGATAATTATTCTTTATGCCAGCAAATACGAAAAATAAAATGAGAAATGCAAGATAAGAGAGAAATATACGAACGATGTTTTGAGAATAAATACAGAAAGAACTGCTTATGATTGCACGAATGATTGACTACAATGACTGGAAGAAAGGGTCTATTCGGCTTGAACTACACGACCGGAGATAAACTTCTAATGAATACAGTAGAAAATGCATGAGTGAGACTTACAAAGCGAATTGAGAGACTGAGATTTTAACAAGAGAAAACTGAGATGAGGAATCGAGGAATTGGCTAAAATTGTGAGCAGAAGTAAAAAAGGAAAGGCTGGGTGGGCGAATAAATACTGTGAGAATATGAGAATGAAAGTGACTTGATGAGAAAAATTATGCACATACAGCATAAAGGGGACACAGCCTATTCGTGTAGAACAAAGGCGCAGATAATTTGAGTGTACCCGAATGGCATACTGTAATTGGTGGAAGTGGAAGTGTTAATGCGAGCAGAACAATAGAACTAGAAAAATCAGGGCGAACGAACATGGTTTTGTGGATATGCTAAAGAATGTATGAACTAAGGCGAGTGATTAGAGCATACGCACATACAATTGACATTGAGACAGATAAAGACAGGAGACAGGATGGAAATAGATTGGTTGAAGGGTGATAATGCGCAATACTGTAGGTCAAAGAAGGCTGCATGGACTAGACAAGAAACCGCCACCACTCATGAGCAAATAGTGAGAAGATTATGGAACTCGAAATCGAGATTGGGGTGGGGCAAAGCAAGTGTGGGTGAAGTCAAGTGAACAGAACAAAAGATGGGAGTCAGGAGGGATTAAACATAGAACTTGAGATGGATTAGAGACTACAGAGGAATGGGTGAAACACAGATGGAACTTTGAATGGAAGGGGAGAGGGTAGGGACATCGGACCCTAGGGCTTCTTCGGTTCCAGCAGCGTCTTGGACGCGTCGCCCGTCGTCGGAGGTGCATTCGAGCGATGCTGGAGAGACTGCACGTTGTAAGAAGAGGCGACGTCATCGGCATCCGTGCGCAGACGCAGCGTCTCGATGCCTCCTGAGAAGAATTGATTATAAACTCAATGAATGGTCCTCATATTTTCCTAATCTTCTATAACCAAAATTCAACATTAGTCTGAAGCTAAAAATTTGCTTTAAATTAAGTACTAAAAAGGTTCTCTGAGTTTTCGATTTCTCCCCAAAACTCACTCGTATCTGCCATCGGGTGCGATCGAGAAGCGGACGGGCCGCTGAGAGACTGCGTTGAATCGAGAGAGGGAGACGCGAGTGACTGCAACAATGGATGGTGAGTTAAAGGACGCATTAGCCAATTCAAGGGAACTTGACCTGTGTTCAAATCAATTTTTAGGAACACTCAACCATGGATCAACCATACTGCACAACTACTGACTATCACAATTTCGGTAGTTTTTCAGCTCTTAGAGGATAAATTTGCTGACTATTGGGCAAGCTGTTAAAAACTCACAGCGGCAGTGATGTTGCGCTGGTGGTAGGAAGAGGGCAGCACAGGGAATGAGAAGAAGGACGAAGCGAGAGGAGCAGAGGGAGGAGAAGCGGCCGAGTACTGAAATTAAGAGGATATAAAACGTTTATCAAATTGAAAATAACAATCAATGCTAATTTGAACGTCAACGACATAAAACATATGCTGCTTATGACTTGGACGAAAAGTGTACTGCTAGAGTTTAGTGTTCGGCAAATGGTCTAAAGGCTCAAACTTAGTTAAAAACACTGAAAGAATGAGCAGCATCACTCACAACGCTCAGCAGGTAGTCAAAGAGTGGTCGTCTCATCGGCAGCTCCGTCTTCTCGCTCGTCAGCTGGTCTGAAACAGAACGAGGTTGATCTCGAGGCTTCCATTCTGTCAGAAAATTGGTAACACAACGATCACATGCCCTAGATATCACTCTTCCTATCCACTCACCGTATCTCGTCTGATCTCTCCCTGCATCCATCAGAGAAGGAATCGCGAAGCCGATGCCCGACGTCGCCATGAATCTGAAAGATCTTCTTCGTGATCTTGCACCTCCAGTCATTTTTCGAAATTACGGAATAAAAGAGGGAGTGAACAATCGACCAAGTATCAAAAGTCATCAAATCATTCGCTAATCACTATAAGAAATCGTACTTACAACCGATCGATCGTTACTATCTAATGCATTGCACCGTACTCACTCTGAACGAGCCTTTCTTCGCTCCTCCTGGAGTCTCCCCTCGTCTCGTAGAAGGGCACACATCGACTTTGCCGTAGCGAGCAGATCCTCGTGATGGCTGCCCCAAAGTGACTCGATCGAGTAGATGTGCTCGCGAGCATGCGAGACGACCTGAATTTTTGAATTCAAGAATGACTCCAATTCTGTTTAAAAAAAGAACTTTAAATATTGAAATGTTGTTATCGAAACTCTACACGCTAGAACTGAATGAGATTAATCATAAAAAAATAGCCCACCGATTGACTGCCACATTTCAGCATTTGGTCCAGGACGATGAGGCACTTCCTCACGATGTTGTACCTCTTCGATCTGATCCTTGCGAAGAGTTCGCCCGTTGCCGCGTAGGACATCTCCTGCAAAGAGCAAGTAAATATCTGAGCAATTATTCATTCTCAATGAATCAGTCATGATCTCCGGTCTTCCCAATTCCGTGATCATCCACTCACCGGAACGTCTGAGAAGTTGACGAGAGCTCGCACCACATCGCGGTCCGGTTCGCCAGAGTCGTCACTAAAGGGAACAATAGTTATTACTGAATGTATGCACAAAATGTTTTCACCGATAACTCTCTCAAGAACTTAAGAAGAATTCAAAGTCTTCGCCACAAACACTGTATACACAACAAAGATATATTCTTTTACCACGTCGCGAGAAGAGCAGCCTCTCGAGACTTCTTCTCTTCATACGCCGTCTCCACCTCCCTCTGAATCTTCTAAAATATAGATAATTATTAATGTTCGAGCCTTTTCGAATATGATGCTCTATCACTAGTGCGCCAGGAAAAAGTGAGTGCATAGCGAAATGTATGCGAATCGGAGGACGGATCGGAGGAGGAAGGAAAGGATCTCGGACCCAAACTGCGTCGTTCGTGAGAGCAGTGGCCGAGGAGAAGATGAAGGACATGTTGAGGAGGGAGATCTGATATTGATCAATGATGTCAATCTCTCGGTTTCCCACGATCTCTCGCACTGGCACCGCGAGTGAGAGAGCACGGGAAACTGAGAGATAGAACGAAAAACAGAAAGAATCAAAGAATCACATGATACACATAGTGAATATGCGTCTGGAGAGATTAAACTAAGAGGATTTAGCGCGTGAGTAAGAGATGCAGATTGAACAATTCAAATCGTTTACTTCTAACTAATATTATGCAGATTTCTCAGTAGTTTTTTTTCCTTTTCTAGCTAGAAGAGAGACCTATGATGAATATCAGGATTTTTGCGAACGAAATGTGCCTAATGCGCTCAATCTGCATCATTGGGGAAATGAAAATGAAGAGCGGAGTGAAGGTAACGAAGGAAGAGCGTGACAGGCTAGCAACTAAGGTTCTTGAAAAGTATGGATGGTGTAGGAGAAAAAGGGATTGAACAATACACCGACAAACTGTGCTGATCTTTCTGTCCTGCGTACATTCGATGCAACCGGAAATATATCAAGCGATCTAAAAGAACGACTTCAATAGACGCCGAGAGTCCTAAGAAGAACGCTCAGTGAAAAATCTAGAATGGACATTTTTTTAAAGAAATTGACAGATGTTCTGAAAAAAAGTCCCAAAAACAAGTAATCGATGCGTTGGATAGAGCAGTTTAGCCTGCAGCTCAGAATACCACAATCAGAAGAGCAAGGATATCACGAGAAAAATTGATTGAGCAGTGTGGCAAACAGGGAACAAGAACCGCTGTTGTTTCAACGACGTCCAACGATGACAATTTCTATGTTTTCATGGACAGGGTAGAGGCTCCTCGAGAGATTGGTTTGGTTTAATGCCAGAGATTCTCAACGTAAAAGATTT
The DNA here is from genome assembly GCA_900490845.1 of Pristionchus japonicus. Classification (NCBI taxonomy): domain Eukaryota; kingdom Metazoa; phylum Nematoda; class Chromadorea; order Rhabditida; family Neodiplogasteridae; genus Pristionchus; species Pristionchus japonicus. The sequence goes on from LS495404.1 coordinate 257,902, forward strand.
GAAGGCGAATGCACTGAAGCTGCTTTAAGAGTTCTACTTTCTACTTTCTACTTTTTCTTGAAGATACCGAATAAGAAACCAACACGGTCACTGGAGAGGCGACAGCACCCTCGTCAACCAGCCCACCATCAAGCAGGTCGCAGAAAAGATCTCGGAATACGGTCTACTTCGCGTAAGTCGATTCTCGGGAATCGTTCGACACATAGTGAATTCGAGTGCTTGCAGGCAAAATCTCGCTACCTTTGGCGACCACCAAACCGTCATCGCACTTCCATTCACTACGAATCCTTCATTCTCATAAAAGCTAATGATGATCACGTTCCATTAACAGTGAAGAGACAAGCCCGACAAATTAAAACTATATCTCCCTCTCTCTTCAACATGGCACGGAGAGTTCCAATGGAGCACATGGATTGAACTGATGGACTAAAAATCGATCTAAGGAATCTAAGACACTTGGAGTATGCGCATGACGTCACATCCGACCGAAAAAAGGAAATGATAGTAAGGAGTTTGATGGAGCGATCTAGTCTCGTTAGTTTGGAAATCTATGCATCTATCGCCTAATCTCCTCTTGCGACTTCTCTCGAAGTTCTTATCAATGAATCCGATCAATCAGACTTTGATTCACCAGTCAAATATATCTGAGGAAGGATCTCTCTACTTCTGTATCGCACGTACGAGATCGTGCACAAACTACGACTTGGATGATCGCTCGGTCCCGAATATCCGTTCTCCTCACTTCCCATATATTTGTAAGACATACCAGGTTTGATAGGATAACGGCTGTCCTTAAGATCCTTCAGAGGATGGAACGGCATAGCGTGATCCAGCGGAAAATCGAGACTATCACATAACCGCTAGATCGCATGCGGCATGGCACGAGACTGGGTCCATGAAGGAGCGAAACGGAAAGTACGCTTGGTCATTAATGTCAAGCAGGTGAATAGATCAATGAAGTCGTGCCACCACTGTTTGGAATATGGGCGTTACCGAGCCAACCATCATCAGGTGGGACGACTCAAAATATTTCTCATCGCCTAAATGCACATATGCGAGTTTTCGCCTGAGATCACTTTTGTTATGAAACTCAATTTCGACTGAATATTGATTTCCTCTCGCGATAAAACAGCTCCTAGTTTAATAGCTTCTAGTTTCCTACCAATATAGCTCCTACTTAACAACACTTTTCTACCAGACGAGCTAATTATATCACAAAAGCAGCGGCTACTGGGGACACCACTTTCTTACTTAGATATCACGAGAGATTCGAGAATTCGATGTTTCTATGTCCTTAGTTGATTTGAAGAGGGCAATCGACTGAATGGTGGAAAATATACATACAATGGTCGTTCGGAGCTACCTATCGTAATCGTTTGGAGCTAGCTATCTAAAGAAGATGCGTTTAGAGATGCTAAGCGGATAAGGGTCGGAAAACTGCGTTTTCGAGAAGATGACGCCATTCGCATTAGAAGGGAATGGTGCAACGGAAGTCATCCTGGTCCTTCAAAAGCAGAAGGAAGCACGTGACAAATCTGGACAGCAATCTGAACATTCGAAATCAACCGAGTAGCATCGAGAGCTCCAGAAAGAATAAAGCGCGTACAGATATGATCGATTCGATAAGTGACAACGAGGGAATATACTCTATTAAAAATCTCCGGCGCATACTCATTATGGGACTGAAAAATTGATTAATTGATAGCTAGAAGATCAAAAGGCTGAGAGGCAATTGTGTTTCGGGATTAGCGCAGATCATAGGACAAGGGATGCGAGTTAGTATCTCTCGTGAAAGCGCATTTGGAATAGACTCAATGTATTAATGAGCAAGCTGTCGAGGCAGTCGACCTGAAAAAAAGTTCAATTATTGCTGCATTTCGATAGCACATTTAAAAAAAATTGAAATATTCAAAAATCAGTCGGGAAAGCTTTTGTGGATATTGAAATAATATGTTGGAAAGAATACCTGATTCGGATTAACTCGGCCTTCGCAAGTTTACCGTAATGATCAACCTTACAGCTACCGGCTCCACAATCTCTTTCTTCTCTTTCGCATTCTTCGCAATCAGATTCTATTGGAATCTGGTTCCGGATCGGATTGAAATGAAATTTGTTATAGATTTGAATACTTCTCAATCAATCTCAATCATTTCACATTACTAACCTCACCTCGCTCTGCATGCCCAATCCGTCTCTCGCCCACGTGAGACAAGTCGGAATGGGCGGCAGTCCATCGGCAGAGTGCAGTTCGAGAACACGAGTGCACACCCAGCGAACCTGCGAACTCAATGATTATTAACATATAGTAAATTCTTGGCAAAAAAAATGTTGGATTCTAGATGTTCAAGCTTCTTTGTTCTTGCCGAACTTGTATCTGCAATCCTACAATATCTAAAGCAATGTTGAAATGAGAAATAACTTCAAGACTTGTCAAAGGACCTTGAATGGGTAACAGATAATACTCTATTTAAAGCACTCCATCACGCTCCAGTAAAGTCACAATAGTCCCTTCAGCTTCGTCATTATCCGATTCTTCGTTCACTTGATTGGAACCATCCTCATTCCTTTCTTCTTCTTCTTCGACATCATCTGCAAAGTATCAACTGTTGTTTGATATTAGAAGAGGGTACTCGGTAATTCTCGCCATGAGGAAGATACTGGGGATTCTTCTTAGTGTAGCAAAGGAGAGAGCGAGAGAAGAGACAGAGTGATGAAAGATCTTTTTATCATCGTTGTTGAGACGTTTCGGACAAACAGTCCATCATCAGTCAAAGTAGGAGTAATCACATGAAAGAGTAAAGGTTAGAATGGGTG
>LS495404.1:289891-421710 GCA_900490845.1 Pristionchus japonicus
CCATCGAAGTGCCCTGTATCCGTCATGGATGTAGCTTCTCATCTAGGTTCTTCTACCAGAGCAGTATCTAATCGTCACCCTCCCTTTCCTCCTACCCCACCTTCGCTATCTAGCTCGATCCTCACTATCGAAAGGTTCTGTATCCGTCATGAATGTGAGCTTCTCATCTAGTTTCTTCTGCCAGAGCAGCTTCTAATCATCTCCCTGCCCTTTCCTCCTACCCCAACTTTGCTATCCAGCTCGATCCTCACTATCGAAAGGTACTGTATGTGTCATGAATTTGAGCTTCTCAGCGAGTTTCTTTGACTAGAGCGGCATCTAATAATCTCCCTCCCTTTCCTCCTACCCCCACCTTCGCTATCCAACTCGATCCTCACCATCGAAGTGCCCTGTATCCGTCATGGATGTGAGCTTCTCATCTAGGTTCTCCTACCAGAACAGCATCTAATCATCTCCCTGCCCTTTCCTCCTACCCCACATTCGCCATCCAGTTCGATCCTCACCATCGAAAGGCCCTGTGAGATCAAGAGTTGGATCGAATCGTTAGTGAGTGTCAGGATTCGTTGTCTACCTGATCTCAATCACAAATTTCAATTATTTCGCAAAACTCAGAAATCCAAGGCCGTCTTGGCTGACTTTCGTGATGTGGCCTTCACCCCGAGAGACCGATCCATCGATTGGAGGAGACTCGAGAATCGAGCTGCCATCGACTTCTTCCGCTTCTTTACGAGGAACGAATTCGCACACATTGCAGAGGTGAGATCACCCAATTTCTCTCCCTATCACTCACTTTGATAATATCCCTTTAGATGTCAGCTCAACATGGCATAGAAAGATAGAGAAATACTCAGCAATAATATAATTTCAGGAGCTCGACATACTATAGATGACGTCACCAAGAATGGAAAAGGCCCTGGGACCTCTCGCCCGTTTGATCAAAGAACGATATTCGACGCTAAGTGATGAAACTGCGAAGAGGATCGTTATAGAGGTAAGGATAAATAGCATTCAAATGAGAATATTTAATCTCGGGTGAACATTTTTGTCAACAATTGCCTTTATGAATATCTCGTTTGTAGATTCCGGCGTTCATAAGATCGAGAATCTCACTACTGGATATCGAAGTTATCGTGAGTACCAAACCCAAATCCGATCAAGAACAAAGATCAGTTTCAGTTCGATCATCTCGAGAATTTCATTCTTGCCCTTCCTGAAAGATCGAGAGAGGATTTGATCAAGGCATACATAGAGCTCTTCCAGGTTAGAAGAAGGTTTATGAACATATGCAATGAATGTCTGACTTTTCTCATGCCGTGGAACCAGCAAAAAGATTAGCACTCGCATACTATCTCTGAGCGATTTCGTATGAAATAGAGAGACTAGAAAGGAGAACAGTTCGTTGATAACAGAACAAATGCTCTAAGTAGTTGAAAAAGAGTAAAAGGATGTTCTGAATGGAAATATACACGAAAAGCTTGCAGATTCGAAAGATCAAGAAGTTGTCTGAAGGTAGCACCTATGAGTTGGGCGGACATGTTGGATCTTATCCCAGCTCAGTGCAGGGAAGAGTCTCTGACAAAGCTGTCTATCATTGCCCCTCTCATGATGTATATGATTGTGATTGTGTTCTAATTGGAAATAAATGTTGATCACAATTCAGTTCTGTTATTTCATGGTTAGATAACAATCCGCACTGTTATTTGGGGTGTCCGTTCTCTGAGACTATAGAAGAGAGAGATTGTTGTACACAACAAGATAAGAGAAAGAAAGAGGAGTCGCATTCCCTTAACGAAGGTTTGGACTGAGGATGACGTTTAGATAGGCGATAAATGACTCGAATGCACATGTTGAAGGAGGGTAATGCCTGATGATAGAGTGGAGAAGAGTTCTGATGATAGAGAATAAGAGCATAGGATTAGACAGTTCGTGTGATACACTAATCGGAGCGTTTGAGTTGGTGACTCCACTGCATACTCTACCCGAATACCGAGTCGGGAAAGGGCATACCGGCTCTCTTCATACAATAACCCGTCAAAAATAAACTCGTTTCCGGTTCTGAGCAACAAATAAGTGATGTTAGGTGGATTCCACACTCTATGGCATGTCTCCGTCTTTTTGTGTTACACGCAAGATATCCTCATTTGATTATTCACGTAACATCCCGATCAATCTCATCAACGAATGCAAGTAAATGAGTCAAAGTATTGCAGGGTACTCGATCCTTATCTTCCCATCGTGTGTTCCTTGACTGTGAGAGAGAGAAAGAGGGAGGGAGTGTGTGACCTAGGTGAGGGATGGCGTCATGTGAGAGAGACAGGGGACAGGCAGACAGTCATACAAATGGGCGAGATAGTGTGCGAATCGAGAGAGCGCACGGGCTCCCACCACGAAAGTTCCTCTCCGTGCAATGGTATACCTGTATTATTTAAACAAGGGTAAACCGTGGCAAGGTATAAACAAGGAAAATTTGAATTTTAACGCTCCTGTTTGGCCCGTTTCACCTTGTTTTTGCTATTTTTTTCCGTTCACATCCGTCCCATGTCCCTAGCGCTCTACTTTGCGAGGCGCGATTAAATGATTCAGACTCTTGTTTAAACAATATGAGCTGAAATCTCGAGCCTTGCATTCGTGGACTCTCTTGTTGGCATTTTCCTGAGTTTTTCTCATCCCCTTTCTAAGCTAGGTTTCACCAATCACTAAGTAGAGGGACGGGACTAGATCCTAGCCTGCTAGCAACCGTCTCTTCTGAACACATTTGAATTAATTAACGGTTTCGTGTTTTGATTTCCCTACTCTTACCCACCATAAGTCACATCATTCCAGTCCTTTCACTCTTGGATTGCCCTCTCATCATGCCTAATCATCCGAAGACGCCAACTGGAAGGAAGCGAGCTGCTGCAAGCAGTGACAGTGATGGTCAGTTTACATTATCGATTCTCTCACTCTCAGTCTGTCTCTTCACTGCTATTGGTTTCATACCATTTTATTTTTTCTGGTCTAATTAATTGAATTACAGACGACTACGTGCCTTCTTCGTCTTCTCGAATGTCTCTGAGAACTCGAAAGCCGGCTGCGAAACGAGCCCCTGTGATGCACTACGTCAAAAAGATGCCTAGTACAGAGAAGAAGGAGGCTAAGAAAGGTAAGGAAACCTCAGGCTTAGGCCGTTTAGGTCTGATTAGGCGCTATTTATCAATTTTTAATGTCGGAAGCGTTACATCAAGCGATAATAATTAGTTATTCAAAGCATAAGTTGTATTAAATTAATTCTGAAGCATCCAAATAATTATTAATTAATAGCTAATTAAATATTGTCATCGTGCTATGCGTGTTCGATTCCACATCCTTACTCTCAATAATCGTTCAGTGAAATCTCCCGTCCGTGCTCCATCCATTCCTCAAGAAGTCATCGCTTCTCCTCAAGTGGAAGTCATCGACATCTTATCCGATGACGAAAACGACGTATTGAACCAGAGGATTCGGCTTGAGTCTAATCCACGTGAGTCTAATCCAATTACTGTTTAATCTTTTTGAATTCACAAGTACCGTATCCATTTCCTCTTACTCATATTCGTTCTTGCAGCGAGTCCCATCACTCTTTCTTCCGACGACGAGGGCGAAATGGAGAGACTTCGAGAGAAGACTGAGAAGGAGAAGAAGGAGAAGGGGGAGATGATCAAGGCACTCAAGAAGGCTAAGGAAGCAAAGAAGGCCAAGGAGACCAAAAAGGCTGTGGAAGCTGCGATACCAGGTGAGAACATTGCATAGCCCCTCATGCCGACCTTAGCTGTACTCAGGGATCTAAATAATCTTGTATTATTTACAGCTCCACCGATCACGTCCAAGGGGGCAAAGAAGTCTCCTCCGGCAACTACGACGAAGAAGGAAGATACCAAGGAAGTCAATCGGGTCAAGCAGGCTGCAACTCCCGGTGAGTGAATGTTTTGCATGTATCTAGTAGCGGGTACGGTAGCTCTATCCTCTCTGGACTCTAGATTAGTCCATTATCGTCTCTCGACTCTATGAGTGACAGATCGTACCCAGTGGCAGGTATTATGGGTGTTTGAGATAAAAGGCGCAGTGAAGGGCGATTATCTAGCAATCTGTTGATTTACCGGGATACCGTAACCAAACAGTGCATGACCAGTTGTTTTGAGTATCAAAAAAGGTGGAAAAACCCAGCTGTCACGAAAATGCTGCTTTTCCTTCCTCATTAAGTCATTAGCTCAGTAGCGCGTCACATGGATCACACTAACCGTTGATGCATTGCAGCTCGATCGGATCAGAAGGAGGACTCAGACAAACCACCGTCTGCCAAGAAGCCAAAGAAGGAGGAGGGTCAAGTCGCTGTAAAGGATATCCTTACCGAACAGCAGATGAAACAACTCAAGCGCAATCGCTCTCCAGGTTGGCCGAGGACTTATATTTACGGAACTAACACCCATGTGCTCAATTTCCAGGTCGATTCGCCAAGCAGTTCGACTTCTCAAATCAATGCACTCGCCTTCCCAAGAGAAGCAGAAGTGCCGAGTCCAGTAAAATCGAATTTTTAAATTCAACCATGTAAGCAATAATTTCAGGAATCGCCGTTCCGTCCAATCGATTGGTCGTCGATCATCTATACTTCAAGATAGCCGAACTTCGAGCAGGCGCTAATGGAGAGAAAGGTATGCGTAGAAGTCGAAAAAGGCATTAAGAAATTGACCCAGAATGGTAACATAGTAAAATCACTGATTCGTGAAAGTTAACCGGAGAGAGAGCAATAACATATCGATATTAATAATTTTTGCAGTGTCAATCGCTCACATCAACCAGCCTCTCTCCAACTTCTCCCTTCAACTGAGGGTGGCAGCAATGTCCAAGATCCAATACGGCTATTGGAGGAAGATCAGAGAGGAGAGAATGAAGGAGGTGGAGAAAGGAGAGCTCACCGAGAAAGGTTTGTGTCAAAGGATCGTTAGGGGAATAAAATTCCGTGATCTAATCACAACTAATTTCAGATGCCGTCCTGGAGAGAATCGAGACTCTCCTTCTCAACGGAGCTTTCGAAGAAGGAACTGGAACCCCTCGAGTCTCTCGAATCGAGAAGAGACAAGGAAAACCGGTTCCCAATGCCAATCCTCATGTCTACCCGAGAATGCAAATGCGTGAGTATGGTTGTCTTTGACAATAATAATGAAGTTGAATCTATACTCTAAGCATATTAGAACCCTTAAACTTAACAATCTTCTCTTCTCAGGAGTGCAAACAGAGATGGAATTGTTGGATCGTCAATGGAGAAGCAGATTCAGCCTCCGAGTAAGCATGAAATCCTCAGTCAATGATATTAATGCTGTTCGATTCAGGAAGTGTGGAGAAGAGTCCAGGAGGGGGAGATATTCCTTCTCCGTGCGTTTGACAACTTCGAGAACACAGTGAGTTCGCATTGCAGATTAGCGCTTGTTCCCATTCCAGTGCCACGTAATTCCTTAGTAAAAAAGGCAAAGAAAGTAGAATATCTCTATTTAAGATGGAGACAGTCGACAAAGACCAGCCGATCGACCCCCTCACGAATCGTCCTCGTCAGCCAATCAAGTTGTGCACCAGAACTCCCGCTTCTTCTCCAGATAGAAGGCCAATGATGGTGAAGAAATGGAAGGAGGTGGTTGGAATGAGTCAAGAAGACTCCTTTCCATATCCTTCGATCGACAACCCAGATGTCGTCAAGGGTCAGTTACTCTATTGACAGCTTACAGGCTGGCTGCAATGGAAACAGTAAAAAGTGCTTTGACTTTCAGAGAAAGTAATTTCATGTTGTTTCAGAGAACCGAGATGCAGTGTCGAGCAAGAACGAAAAGCTCTTCAATCGAATGCATGAAGGTCTCAACAAGAAGGTAAAGATTGCTTTAATTTTTCGTTTCAATTTTAATCTAATTAATTAATTAATTTTAAAAAAAAACTACTTTGAGCTTCTCGATCTGGCCAACAAACACCGGCAGTTGGGAGGGTGCAGACCCGTCACGATGTCTGAGTCAAAGAAGGGCACTGGAGTCGCATGGACTCCTGAATGCAGTAAGTTAATCATCGTTGGCATTGGTTGTACTATTTCTTTCTCAAATCCATGGCTTTCCATTAGATCCACTTTACGACGGAAATCCAAACCAATCATTTGCAGGGCACAATACGAGTTCTGAAAAATTCGTAGAGAACGGAAGGATGTGGAGTGAACTGCCACATTGGTTCCCACGCGACGTAAAAAAGAGTAGGATTAATTTTTTTAAACTCAAATAACTATCGCCATTTCAGTCGAGGAGCTCATCAACTCTACTGTTTTCGATAGTCTTCACTTCGATAATGTCATGAGCAATATCGATCATAAAGAAGAAGATTTCCTCGCTAAAATGAGTGAGCGGATTCATTACTTTATCTTTGTTCCGAAGCATCAAAAGATTGCGAACAAGTCAATCGTTTCTTCCTTTCAGTGATCGCTCTGGGAGCCAACCATGAACTTCTCCGTCATCCACTTCAAGTCCGATTCGCTTTCCAGAAGTTGGAGTACGAGCGAAATGAGGAACACAAGGTGAGAATAGGACAAGCTAGCTGTCAGCTGGCAGGTGTCAGGTCGGGTCGGGTCGGGTCAGGGCAGGTCAAGCCAGGTCATATCAGGTCAAGCCATTATAGAATGTCTTTCTTCCAGCGACTGGAAGAACCTCTTGAGTCTTTCTTCCCCGAGCAATCGATCTACACCTACCTTCAGCCCGAATTCGACAGGGAATAGTGAGTACTCCATTGTGAAACGGCTAGCAAAATGTTTTCGAGAACACAGATGAAATTATTTTACTAAATTCTTTCTCTTTCAGTGGTGCGAGAAAGTGCACGAAAGAGGATCTCATTGACACATACTTCTACCATCCAGTCTTGATGATCGATCCCAACCGAAGTAACGGCTCATATCTAAGGTAACAATTCGAAAATCCAATCTGTTGAGCAAAACTGGTCATCTAAACAACTTCTTTTGAGAATCTCGTTCACTCGGTATCCCGAACCCCTTCCCCCTGGTGCAGTTCGAGTCGTCGTTCCACTTGGAGAGAGAGGAGACGACGGAGAATTCGAAGAATACTGTCGAACCAGTCTCGATATCAATAAGTGAGCGACTCGTTCCACTGTGAACTTTCACTTTATTAATAAGAAGTGTCGAAGAATCATACAGAAACAGGTACCACAGTGTACAGACACAAAATGCTAACTTAACCGATGAATACTTATCCAGCGGCAGCGTCTATTCTGGATTTGGAATGGAGCAGTACCATCCCTTCAATCAAGTCTATAAAGCAGAACCAGTAAGCCGTTGATATTTTTCGTCTATTTGTTCGTCAGAGAGCTAAATCAAAACTAAAAATAAAAATTCCAATAATGTATGTGGGATTTTCGAAAAATTAATTCCACTCAATTCAGACTCGTGTGTACAAAACAGCACTTCAAAATGCGCCTGGATTTTGGACGTGTATTCTCAAGTTTCGGAAGGCCGGTATGCAGCTGCCCGCTATGCTCCACTTCTACTATGAACATGAGTTGAAAGAGGTCAGTTGAACACAAAAAAAAACGTTCTGTTTCATAGAAAAAGATGATTATTCATTTCAGAAAGCCCTCTGGCCTCACGATAGAAGGGAATTCTCTATCTGGTTCGAAGCAATGGTTCGAGAATGGACGAATTCCGGAGAAAAAGGGTCAGTAATTCATTCCAGGATCATTTAATAATGTTATTGTGGGATTCAGTGTAATAATATTTTGACCAAAATGTAAATCATAAATTGCAGGCAGCTGGAGATTCGGAAAGCCGAGGAGAAGGATCGAGATGAATTCCTGAAGAGAGACCATCCCGATCTCTACGAAAGTGTTCTCGAAGCGAGAAAGGAGAGGGAGGAACGAGAGAAGAAGAAGAAGGAAGAAGAGAGGCGACTCGCGACTGAACGAGTTGCGGAACAGAAGAGAATCGCTGATGCAAAAAGAGCTGCTCAGATCCTCCTCTCTCCTCACAATCAATCGACTCCCAACAGAAATGGAGGACTGAGAACCAGTGGATCAACGACCAATGGAGGTGCTTCGGCCCTGAGAAAGACTGCACACACTAACTCTTCAGCTGTCAATAAGGGAGCACTCTCGACTCCGAAGAATACCCAGAGGTGAGAGATTACTCTTAATTTTTTGACCTTTGATTTCTAGGTAGTGAGGATTCTATAACCGAAAACAAGCTATTGACTGTGATATAATTACCAACATAAATTGCAGACCGCCGTCAGTGTCTACTGTGAAGATGGGCACACAGTCTAACGATGGCATTGAATGGCTGTGGATTGACGGAAGTTATGTCGATGATTATCAAGATCAACCACGCAGAATAACGATGAACGAATATGAATAGTAAGTTCATGGATTACAACTTTGGATATAACATTTTGACCATTGCATTTAACTGAGAATAGTCCATTTTCAATTTCAGCGAGCTCTCGATTTGGATGGCCAAACAAACTGGACCGAAGCCGAAGGACGCAGTTCCGTACACGGATGATCTTCATCGAAGAGCGTGGTTGACTCCTGAAGAGAGGTATGTTTACTTATATAAATATCTTTCATTTCAAACCTTAGCTTTTTTTACTTTTTTTTAACCAATACTATCTCCAGGGCAAGAGAAGACCGGACTGGCATCAAGATTGATAATCGTCTTCCGTCTCAAATGCCCTGCAATGTGTTCTCCCGCTATCGTCCTACCGTGTATACTCCAGTCCTCCCTCGTCGTATCATGAAAGAAGCTCTCTCGAAGGTGTTCACTGAGGGAATCGATGCTGTTTGCACACCCACTCCGTCTACTGCAAAGAAATCCCAAGTCCCAATCCCAAGTCCACTCCCAAATCCCAAGGGTCCCAAGGGTCCCACGGGTCAAGGGTCCAAGGGTCCAAGGGTCACCAAGCCCAAGGGCCAATCTGTCCGATTCGCCTCGCCTTGATTGCCCCTCTAATTAGACCCCTCTCCTTATCCGTAGTGAGTATACGTGTCTCTCATACTTATCATTTTAATATTTCTCTATCATGACCTAAGCCCCATCACTCTCCCACATTTCTACTAATTATCTCATCAAATGTAGTGTGTCTCCTTTCGTCGTTCGCACACATACGTGTGTTCGTTTTCGTGTAGCATATCCAAATTCTTTGTCCAGTTATTTCACTACCTACTTCCTCATGTGTACTACACAGTTCGAAACACGTCTCTCACACATACGCACATTCTTTGTCGACCTTCTATCCCCGTCCCATCGATTATTTCATCGGCTTTACCTATTTCCAATGTTTATTTCTCAAAGCAATGGCTCTCACTAGCTCCCTACTAGCCTAGAGGCGTTCCCTAGCTTGTATTTTCACGAACCATCAATTGGTCTATCGTATCTACCTGCTTCCCGTATATATTTCTCGAATCCGTCGGTCACACATCCATGTACATTTGTTTTCAAACAATATTTACCCCCCCCTCTAATAATTTCCGACGTCTTACTTTTTTCTACCCATGACTATATACTGTAATTTTTTATATATTCCAAATCTTGCAAAAGTACAGCATTTGTTCAGTTGAGATTATAATCGCTTCATTCGCTGGAGTGACATGATATTTGTACATAGATACCCCCATTGACTCCATCTTCGCTTCCGTCACAATAATCGTTGCTTGTGGACGGCTTATGTGTATTTACTCGTATATTCGATAAACATAATCAACAATTCGGGACTAGAGATTCTTAGATATGCATATCCAGTGCAATCATTACTATCATATAAAGAAGAGTAGCCTCCTGATGCGAAATCGTCTCTTAAACGAACTCACCTGTCATAGCCTTATTGCGAGGCGAGATTCCGAAGGAAAGGCAAATCCCGACTGTCAATAAAGATCACCTTAAGGTGCTTCAATTGGTGCTCTCAAGATTACCATGAGGTAAGCTCGTTAAATATTTCAGTTTGAAGTAAATCTCTATGTTTGATGTTGAATTCCGTTTCCATTCTTCAAAATTGTGCCTGTAGATTCCTCAAACTGGATACATCTATGCCAAATCCTTCTTCAAAACATCTTCTGTGTAACATCACTCCCTGGCACCATTGAGGAATAGCCCCGCCTCTCCTCTCGAAGCTCGAAAACACCGCATTTCCCTTCCTGCCATCTCTTCACACGCAACATTGTTCAGGTATCTGAATTCATCCCTCTCTATCTGCCAAAGTCGACTTTTCTGAGTAAGTTGATTATGATATTCAACTTCCTTATTTTTTGAGATCCAAACCCGTAGTAGAAGAAACTGAAACCATTTTACCTTCCTTCTGTGACGTCTTAGAAATGTGCGCGCGTCCGTAGTTTCTTGCATACTGCTACAATGACTTCATCGAAACATCTCGAAATGCACTTCTCGCATCATTTTATTGGATTCCGAGTAAACACCATAGAAGTTTCATCTCGCACGTTATTTTTTTGAAAAATGCTGCCCATCAAATAAACTGAAACTCTTTTTTTGTATCCCTGGCGAGGCAAACACAAACTGATCTCATCAGGATTAATCGTGTTGTGTTATCCTATATCGAATCAAACTTATTAAGTTCCCACTTTTATCAAAACATTTCTCTTGATAATGTCACACACATCATTCCATTCAAATTGAGCTTTCTGTAAACAGAAGTGTGATCTCTATGGTTTATATTTCACACGCTTTGTTTACTCTTTCTTCAGAATCTTTGTCGTTCCTTATCATGGACGCTTCATCTTTGCACGCATCTTCTTCCTCATCTTCTCAAATTGGGAACGTGCAACCGCCACCACAATTCAATGATTCTCTCCTTCGTCTTCTAAACTTCCATTCATCTTTGTCTCTCGCCCGTCCAGTGAATACCGTACCCGTACAGAGTACTGAAGATCGAACAACCCAACTGAATAATCATCCATCTATTCCCCAATATGCTACTCCTATGCATCATCCTCCTCGGATTCATTTCCCCCAAATGTCGGATGATGAGTATTCGGCGTGGCTGAATTCCGTCCTCAATTCATTATCCCTCGAACAGCTAGCCAAGGTTCCCTCATCCCTACTTGTTCGCTCGCTTGAGTATTCCACAAAGAAGGCCAATGGAACTGTACCGACTATTCCTCAATCCATGACCTCATTGCTCCCTATTGATATTCAATTCCTCGATTCATCTATCCTCATCACAGCCAAATTGACCAGTGCACCTTGAAAACAGGCCCACATTGATGCTATTCTCCCGTTTCCACCACTCATCAAGTACTTCCTGGGATACATACATAATCTCGTTCTTATTTAGCTTCATTATGCTCCTCCAATTCACAATTATTAACATTAAGTCCCCAGCCATTCTCTGAATCAGCATTTCCTTCGTCTCATTCATGATTCCTCAAACAATTTTTGTAAATCTGTTTTTGCGCACATTGTATTTATTTTCCCACAATCACATGCTTTGCACCATGCATGGTTCCCTCTATAAGAAAACTGAAAACAGATAAACCTCCATCATTCCTTCTCCAAACTATCTTCTCTCTTACACCTACTATGCCGGTAAGATAAGGTTACTAGAGAGTTTTTATCAGAGAATGAACGATGTTTCCTCTCCAGACTCACAAGCCGCACATAAATCGACCCTCCACCTCGAACCCAGATGGAAAGCCGATGAATTTTGTGTATCCGACCTCAACGAATTCATTTTCCCTCAATGTGAGCAGGCTTAAAGTATTCTTAAAGTTATGATGACTGTGGCCGAAATAGTTGTTTAAAGTTGAGAAACATGTTTATCAAGAACTTCGATTAGTATTCGCAGATTCCCATTTTTTTTTATAATTCATAATGTATCTTCCTTCTTTCAGTGATTCGCTTCATCCATACATCCGTTTTCTCTCTTACTTCTACATCTTCATTCCCATTTGTCTCAATTTACGAAAAAAGAGTACACATACAACATAATTCAGTGAACTATCCATCACGATCGGAAGGGTACGGTGCAATCGGATCAACTCAACATATCAAGCAATAAGGAGCTAAATTCGAAAAGCATCAGATGTGTTCGCCCAGATTGCCTAACGGTTGCAAAGTGTGACTGTTCATCAAACTTATCGCGATCCGTATGTCGAAAGAGCAAAGAATGGGTTGATAGGCTCCATCTCAATTTGTCTCTCTACTCGCTCAACAATACTAGATACAGTTCTCACTTGACACACTTATTTCTGCTGCTGATCTGTGATTTCCACTATAGTTTCATCTGCTGCATTTGTAACAGTTTCAGATACTCTTGTGCATTCAAATACGACCTTATGCATAAACCATCGATCGCTGATCAGCCCTTGATCACTAGATACGCTAAATTCGCTTGATTCTTACTGAAAACTAGCAATTCGGTACTATTGGGTACGCTCTACCACGATTGTTTCCCTGCTCGCTACTCAACAATAGACACACTGCTCTCTGCTGCTGATCACTCATGAGAGCAGAGATCTAAGGGAGGAAACGAGATAAGTGTAACTGTGATAGAGAGAGAGGGGGAAGTGAATTGAATTCATGTTCACGCCAAAATGTACCACTATAAACGCTTAGACAAAGTATCAGCCTGACCTGTCATTTAATTATTCCATTCTTCATGTCTCCCCTCTTCGTTCTTATCTTCTCTCTTCTCGCTCTCGCATCAGCACAGACTGGTGTCATAGTGAATGGTGAGCTGATGAATACTTTCCGTCACTCAAATTCGTTTCATTCAGGTCAATTCTATCCGAGACCCGTCTATTGGAATTCTGGCTATGCACCGCAGTGAGATTTGCATTATGTTTATTGCTACAAATCGAAATCTAATCATAAACGCATTTGTAGCGCTCTCTGTTAGATATATTTTAAAAAAACCATTTGAATTGAAGGAAAGTATTGTCACTATTGCAGGTGCAACAGTGGACTCTACCAGTCGAATGTTGGATACGGTGAGTGCTCAATCCGAACGTGAGAGAGGATACTGAGGCGAGAAAGAAATTGGAGATTACGAAGGGCTGATCAATCAATGGTTACGGTATGCAGCTTGAGCAAATCTTGTTTGTGCAGGTCGATCCATCTACGGCTACAATCACTATTTCTACAAGAACGGAAACACTTGCTACGATGGTTAGTTCGATTTCCCTGTTGTATGCGTAACCTTAAGGTCACATGATTAATAATAAAATCGTTCACCGGAGAACCGGATATTGTTACTTCCATTATCTCCTATTATTTTCATTTCTTCTAAGTTGTCTCAGTCAGTTGAGAATGGGTAAGAGATGATTCTCAGCACTATGAAGCAACCTCGCGTGTCTCATAAAATCTCGCATTCAATCATCAAACTTTGAATAAAAATGTTATTAGATCATAGTAAGCCGGGATCAATCTATCATTTCTGAGGTTTCTCGGACCTTCAATGTGTATCTTGTGTTTCTAAGTTCCGAATTCGAATGATGTTGCCTCTAGTTTCCCCAAGCTCATGAACAATATTTAAAAAAACCATTCTGCTGATGTATTTAAAAGAATAAAAGACCCATTAATTGCATTCCATAGGCAGTAAGTGCACACTGTTGCAACAGAGATCTTTATCGTCAGAGAGAATACAATGGATGGAGAGGGGTCTGACAAGATCTCATTCGATACGATATTTCTATTTTCACGCAGATGGAGTTTGGGAAATTGAGAACATCAATCGAATTGGAGGAAAGCAAGGAGAGAGGGTAGGAGGGTTCAACGGGAGAATGGGTTCTACTCGAATTCTGCGAGATCAAAGATCTGGTTGTAGGAAGGGAAATTGCTCGGGCTAACTTAGAAATGATCTTGGAGAAACTTTGAGAAAGGGGATCAGTTATGCAAACTTGTTCAGACTAGGGCGGGTACAAATTTCGCACGCGAGACAAAAAGAGGGTGGGGTATCCTACAGCATAATGGAGTCGGGTTGAGGGGAGGAAAGAGCTCGGGTAGGTACACTTACTGTGCTGAGAACGAGATACGGAGAAGCAGGGAGAACGGGGATCTCGCTAGTGAGAAAAGCGAGAGGTCAGGGATGAAAAGAAGTTGGAGATGGAAGGGATCGATTAGATTACTGTGCTGCGAAAGAATTGGGGTGAAAGAGAAGGCGAATAATCGAGGAGGGGTGGGGAACAAGTCTCGCTAGAGAGGCATGGAGAGAGGGGAGAGAAAGAGAAGAGGGCGGATTGGTGGGGATAGGAACAGATGCCTAATCGCAGATGCACTTCGTAGCGTGCAGCTCCCAGATCTTCTGTGACTGAATCTCGCCCGCTGCGTTTGTGAAGACGAAGTCCAGGTGCTCGGACCTGAAATGAACTATTTAGTTAACTGTTATATGACTGAATCCGAATGTCTGATCGGTTTCTCAATTACTGCCCGATCGACTATCGACTCACTCAGCTGCATGGCAGCACGCTCCCTTCGGCTCGAGAGTCACATGCTGACGGTTGATGTTGGAGAAGAGGCTCTGCAGTTCAGTCACTACACCCTCTTTTTGATAGCATTTCCTCACCCTGAAGCTCTCGACCTTTGTGCACTGTCCAATGCACATATTGACAGTGAAGGTGCTGGGAGAGATGAGGTTAGGAAGGTTCAGCTCCTGAGATGAGGTTTATTAGTAGATTTCACAAGCATGCTACTATCCAGAATCTGTTAGTCAGCGACAAATGCCAATCTACACTATTCAACGTGCATACTTGAGCAGTGACAATCCTGGACATGACACAGCACTCCTCGTTAGTTCCATTATTCGTCTTGCACTTGTACTCATCGTTGATCTGGCGACGGTTGCGAGGGCGGAGAGAGGGAAGCTCGAAGGAGAGAATCGCGTTCTGAGATGGACAGACCTTGTCAATTGTTGAAGGAACTTAGTGTTTCATCGAACCTATTCGGGCGTGTTTCTCCCCACGCTCATTTTCCGATCATCTGATGTTTCAAAAGCCACCCAACTACTCGGTCTCTCGAGAGTATCCTAAGAATGTCAATAAGGGATCACGTGAATTGGCCCAATTAGTCTCACGATCAGATAGTTGGTTGACGTTTGCCTTCTTAGAATCACTTTTCGGACTAATACGTTTCGAGTGGTTTGTTATGATGATCAGATTTCGTGACTTTTTATATGGCTATGGCTTGAACTCGAGAAGTCGTGTAAAAATAGATAGAGAATGATCGAGATCCTCTCTAACTCCTACCACCTCAATGTGATCAGCGAACACTATTCAATTCAAGGAAAATGTGAAAAATTCAAACATTGATCAATTTCTTCTCGTTTATGACGTCTTCAGTCTCAGCATCTCGAGCGACGATTGAGATGACGACCGACTTCGAGTCATCAGAGTACCATCTGACATTTTCAGTTAAGACCAGATCACAATATGTGATATCTTACTTCTCAACCAGTTCCTTCGAAAGAACCTGGGCGAACATAGCCGGTTGCGTCTGGTCAAGGGCAGCTCCCGCAGTCATGAGAGTGGTCTGGCTTTCCTGATGTTGATTGATTTGAGTATAAGATCGGTAATTAAGATCGACGACGCTGTAATTATACCTCATCCTCATCCTTACTGCGAGCGTAGACCTCCACGAGGATTCCGTTGTAGTTGGGGAACCTGCATAAGGAGGAGTTGACCAAGACCACCTCAGATGGAATGAGCCATCCCTGCTCAATCACTTACGGGCCGAGAGAGAGCGAGAGAGTGGTGGAGATGGGAGTGCGAGAGAGGATTTTGTTGGAGAAGGAGATAACACGCTCATTCGAGACTGGAAGGATCAACTCTTAGACATTTCCCCTTGAGATTGCTAAGTTCCCACCCAGCTCAGGCTCCTCCTTGCCGAATAGATAGACGATTTCGTGATGTTCTGGATGTTCGTGATTCTCGATGAGCGGCACGTGGGAGACCGCCTTGGCAACGAGCTGCGAGATGGAAGATTGTAGATAGTTTCATGAACTCTAGCAAACCGTCTGATTGACTTGACGAATTTCGTGTTCGCTCATGCCCATTTTCTTGATGAGCGTGGCACGGAGATGCTGCACGTGATGCTTGTGGTCTCCGCATGCCGAGAGAGGCCTGGATAATAAAACAGTCTTGCATATTCCCGGACATCGCCTAATACTCCCCTACGCATGGTCCTCCATCCCCGGCAACGTGAAAACATTTTTAAATTTATAGGCAACGCAAAATTTATCACTTTATGGTTATGGAATGTTCAGTATCGACTAGACTAATAGTGGGGTTGAAGTACTGTAGAAGTTACTGTACACTTATTCTGTACATCAATAGCTGTTTGAGAACTCATCGAATGGTACTCAACCCCAATCTCATAACAAGAAGTCGATGCTTCCTTGTTAGAGCAAGAGTAGAAGAAGGCTGGCTACGGTAGTGTGAGGCTAGCTTATCGAGTGGGGCGCGTGCCTTCTATGTTGATTGAGTCAGAGCGCGCGGCAGAGAGAGAGAGAGAGACAAAGAGCGAGAGAGAGAAAGAGTGATGATCTCCATGGAAACCACATTCGATCTCGAGATGCAGGGAGACGTAGCTAAGACATTATTGATCGGGACAGAAGATGAGATATTGGAAGGGAGAGAATGCGCAAATGCATGGCGATGATTACGGTAGACAGTGGAAAGAAGAACTCTTAGAGTGAGAGGAGAAGAAGGGTGACTACGGTATCAAGTGGTGCGCGCTGAGTACCCAGTCGATATTGATTGGTTTGAGAGGCAGAAAGAGAGAGAGAAAGAAGATCTCCAAGACGACCAAAGTCATTTGGGTTGAGAGCGAGGCAGAAAAAGAGATTATCTCCATGGAAACTAAAATAGATCGCGAGGGGTCTAGAGCGGTTGCTAAGGCGTCATTTTTTTAGTAAGAGGGATCAAGAGAGGAGATGTAAGAATCGATAGACATAAATTAGAGCGCTGAATATGGTAGACCCGGCTTGTATACTTTCCACAGTATTATCCTTTAGTCTCGTTTTGCCCAAAATAACACAAACGTATTTTTAAAAATTGAAACTACCGTAACCCTAACCTAACCTAATCCACAGCAAGCACAAGAGCTTACTTCTCCTCATTTTGAGTATTTCTACCGTACTCCAAGTTAATCTTTGATTTCTGTCCTCTTCACAGCGAAAGTGTAACTCGTCATTCATCGAGCAAGGAAGGCACTAGAGATGTGCGGCTGTGATCTTTCGATCACTAGACTGTGCTACCGTACCCCGAGATGATCTCTAATCTCTATTGGCCTGACGACAATATCACAACTAGACATATATCGCGCTGTGATGATGCGTTGGGTTCGATAGATCCCTTTGAATCAGGGCTACCGTAATCCGAGTTGTTCTTTGATCTTTACCCTAAGATAAAAACCAACAAGTCATATTTCGAGCTGATACGATACTAGAGATGTGTATCTCTATTCATTACATCCCTCGAGATCCGGACTACCGTATCTCGAGTTTATCTTTGATCTCTACCTTCTTGAAGACAAAAGCGCAACTCGTCAAATTGCTCGAGATAGCCCGAGATATGGCGAGTTGTGCTTTTCTCATCGGGTGAGTAGATATCAAAGATAAACTCGAGATACGGTAACCCGGATCTCTACGGATCTAATGAATACAGATACACATTTTAAGTATCATACTAGCTCGAGACATGGGCGCTTGGTTTTTACCGTAGGATAAACATCAAAGAACAACTTAGATTACGGTGGCCTTGATTTACAGGGATCTAACGAATCCAACCCCATCTCTACAGCTCGATGTGGCTAGTTGTGTTTTTATCGACAGGTCAGTAAAGATCAAAGATCATATCGGGATACGGTAACACGGGCCCTCAGGGAAGGAACAAGCTCAACCTCACATATCTAGCATCACCCCAGCACGAGATACCCCTAGATGAGGTCGTATACTGTATCGATAAGCGTTACGTCACTTCTCACTTCCTATTCGTTGCTCTCTTCCTCTAATCTCTTCCTCTCTTCAACTACCGTAGTCAGTTAAGGATACTGTATCTATGAATAACAAGGGAACTAACTGGAAGGCGGAGAGAAGCAGCGCCACCGCGAAGAGGAGGTTCATCTTGAAGACTAAGTCAACGTTTCCTCCGACTGTACTTAGACGACTAAGTTGGAGGCGTGGCTTCTCCCGAAATTTTCGGCCTATTTATACCCCCGACCGCCCTTGAATTTCAGGGAAGCAGGGGGCGGGAAGTCTCCGCCCACAGCAGCCAACTTTTTGCACTACTCGGAGGGGAGGGAGGGAAATGGGATCGGGGAGAGGGGAGATCTGACGGGGGAGAGTCATCTGATCCTCTTCTTCTCTCGTGATATCTCTCCCTTCTGGCCTGAGGACCCACACGAATTTGAGAGAACCACTGACAGAGAAGCGAACAATAGCTGTGTACTACGATCTCCTAGAAACGAGGACTAAAAACTAGACAGGTCGCCATGGAAAGGCGTTCAGACATGTGAGATCGGATAGAGATCAGACACAGAAAGGCTTACAATGGCGTCTACGATGGATTACAATGGTTCATTCACATAAATTCCCTTTTCGATGTTTGATTCGATGGTTAGAAAGCAAGAATCGCTACCGTATCCCGAACGATCGTTACCGATTCTGAGAAACGGCCTGCCATTTCGCTGGTTGTTTCTCCTGTCTAGAGGTAGCATCATAATTACATGTTTCTGAATGTGCGCGGGATTCATACGATCTCATTCATTTTTACGATGCTCTTATTCCTGAACGGGAATGGGAAGGCGGATGGAGTAACAATCCCATCCTTCCATTCCCATTCAGTTCCTTCTTCCAGACAGTCATGGACTGCATCCGTCGCAATTCCTTCGAGAGAGATGAATACGAGAAGCATATGTCGAGGAAGGATATGGCATATCGCATCAGAATGGTCAGTTTCATCAATGTTTTGGGTTTTGAGTGAAAGTAGGAGGCCGTTGCGTGGTTTTCAACAATTGTGGAGGATATCTGATAGTCGATAGAACTCTCCTCAAGGAAAATCTCGAAGTGACGTCATCAGACGATATCTTCTGAATTACGTTTCGTGAAGGCTACTCACACCCTCCTGTCCCCTCGGGAAATGGGTTTGACGTAGGCACTAGGTTTGTCTAGTGGAGGGATGACTCATGCGGATCTTGAAGTTGTGGTAGTTCGACTACAATTATCATCATGTGCCATAATTTCTTACTGGTACTGTATGCCACCCCTATCAATCGTACATTGGACCCGTTGAACAATTAGGTCAGGTAGACAACTCAAAAAGCGACTGCTGACGTGCGAGTTGAGCGAACTTCCTAGTAGTTCGTGAAGTGTCCTTACGTGAGAATCAACCGTTGACTTGGGTTGGATCAAGTGGTCTGAACGATGACGTTCGTGTCTTCTGGTCTCGATCTTCTTCTCTTTTGAACTCACTAAAGACACGGCGAAGGGAACACGAAAACTACCCAACTGCAATGAAAATGAGCAAGACCTGCCGAATAGAGATAATGGTAACTCTAAATGAGTCATCACTCCACTAGACAAATCTAGTGCCTACGTCAAACCCATTTCCTGAGGGGACAGGAGGGTGAGAGAAGCTTTCACAAAAGGGTATTAGCATCTTCAAGCATTTAGAACATTTATGTCGCCATTTAGAGTAACCATCTTTCAGATGAACCACAACATGCCACTGTACGTCGAGGACGAGAAGACTCGCTGTGAGGAGATCACCTTCAAGGTATTGGCATCCTCAACTTGAGACGTTTTATTATAATCTACAAAGGGGATTTTCAGTAGTTTTTCACGGGTGCCAATGTGGCACAATTTTGATACAGAACAAATACAGAATTGACTATATTCTAGGGCAATCTGGTGCTGTGCAACGCGGAGGCGACCATTCCGGAGATGGATGTGATCATCGAGGTTGTTAGAGCATCTCATTTGCCCTTCTTCTCTCATTGGATGACTTTGTTGGTTGGAATGGAAGCCTATTCGTACTCATTATAATATTATAGTAGGTATTGAAGCGCATATTCGAATGGTTCACTGACTCCATTGCAGGAGGTGCGTGTGTTCAACGAGATCTTCCATGCCCGTCTCACCATCGAGACTCAGGCTCGTCGTGATCGAGAAAGAGCCGAGTTCAGAGAGAGAATCAAGAGACACTTCCCATTCATCGCCAGAATCCTCAGATACTGATATAATGGTCGCCTGTGGATGTTAACCTGTGGATAAACCGATACTATGTTTGGCTTTCATACATCACATCGATCACTATACATCGATTTCCATATAGTGGTCATGTACTGTGGTGCCTGATTTGTGAAAAGTTTTTGATCCGTCTGATCTATTTCGAGAGACTAGATTCCTGTCCAGACATGTAGACTCGTGATTTCTTGAAGTAGGCATGACGTTCGCTGATCAGTTTTGAGGCCAGACGATCAAAAAACCTGTTTCTCTTCTCAGAAGACCTTTCTTCACACTTCAACAACATCACTCGGTCGAGAGGTTTGTTATCGAGGGGAGGTCGACACCTTTCTCCCTTCTTTGGCTGTCTGGCTTGCGATTGAGTGATAGAGTGTGCGAGATTGAGAGAGTTAGGGCAAGTTGAGGGTAGAGAAGGCGATGGGAGGCGATTCACAGCCTGGCACGGCGCCTTCACCTTAGAGAGGCAAGCCTAGTCTCGAGTCTCGTACTACTTTGTACTAGACAAGGAGAGATTGACTCACATGGGAGGGAAGTACGAGTTAGTACGGGAAAGACTCATCGTTTGTTGAAAGTGTGGGAAGAGTACACTAGGAAAGACTTTTTTCCATAGGGGACAGTGAAAGTAATGACCATCAGCATGCTACCTAGTTAGCTATTGGTCTTTCCCTATACCATACATCAGTGTATAATTAGAAGACACCGGAGCTCTTCGAATTCTGAGAGACTTTAATGGTTAATAGTGATGATGCTCATTGTATAAAAGATCACTATGAACCCTTTGAACCACTTCCTCAACACAACAACAGTTGTCTAATTTTTATCTTTCCACAAGATGACAAAAGGAAATTTGAAGACTATCCCGTGGTCTTTGGGTTACTAGGCGATTTCTCAAATGCTCGCAAAAAATTGAGCAATGCTTAGGGAGAGCCGAAACGTAGCAAAAAGGACGATCTCACCATGGCACCGGGAAAACTGCTGACTATTTCTTTTGTGTGAGAGAGATCAAACGCTGAGATTTTTTGTTGGTGTATTTCACGAAGTGGGATTACTGTAGCTTTATTTCAATGTGGCGCTGTACAAGATGTATGTAGACCTCCGGGGTGTTTATAGGAACCAACTGCCGACTGACTACAAATTCACAGTTTTTCATTTAAAAAAAGTGCAGACTGGGTTTTACTGCTACGAATTTACAATCCAAAGGCCTACCTTTTCCTTGAATGGAGCATGTTTTGATGGAATTGCTGAGTCGCCCTCCCTAAACTAGTGGGGGTGGCCGCACTAATTATGGAACTTATTCAATGTCTCCATGATTCATCGCCTTCTTAAAGACGGGAGGGGAATCCACGTCAAAGCGAAAATATCTGACTAAACCCAGACTTCTCTTGATGGATGACTGCTAAGATTTGAAGGGGGTATTACACTAATCAAAGATGAGGATCAGATTTTTTCGGAACCTGGTAAAACTCACGAGGGTTATGCACAACTCATCAAGTGGAATCTTGGAAAAGTCATCTCCTTGAAGTCATGACAGTTTTGCAAAGCGGAAACCGAAAACGAACAGTCTTGATGAATCGTGTTTTGTTCACTATATTTGGCTTCGATCAGTCTGGGGATCAAAACTTAGTTTGCCGACCACGGAGATCTCTATTGTGTGAATTGTCAGAAATACATGTCTGGTGTGTAGGAGGGTTTACACGATTCCCACATCATTCACACATACGATAATGAACAATTAGTTTACTCTAGTAGAACTGTGGACTAAGTGGGGACAGTTGGCAATCTCCTCCTGGCGACCACGTTAATGACGCAAGAAACAAACTAACTTCATATCGAAGGATCAAGACAGCGTGATTAGTTACCCCCAAAGCATATTTCACCCAAAATTGGAGAATTGTTCAATTGGTAGACTGCACGTGGCACTGGGTTCATGTGGTAAAAGTATAATTGAACTCTAGGGAATACCCACTCTGATTCTTATTTATATAGTATTGGAGTGATGCAGGCCCAAAAGTACGAGAGTAAATACAACTTCATGATCATGTTCTTTTCTCCATGGCTAACATGGGTCAGATGATCAGGATCCAATACGCATTGATATTTGTGTAGGAGTAGGCTTCTCAATGGCCATTAAAGGAAAACTCGTGCAGACAGCATTCAATCTATTACAGAAAAGACTCAATGATCCTTTTATTGTTATCACGATAGTCTACGTTTTTTAAATGTCTACGATCTGTGAGAGTGAGGGCAGGGAAGTTCAATAACACCTGCTTATGCTCGATTCATAGTAAGGGATTGTTATATAAGGCCGCATGAGTAGATAAATCTGAAGTGCTAATGTATTCAGATGAAAACTTGTACATCTGTTGTTTGTTATGGTCACTGTATGAATCGAAGAACGATTATCAAAACCATTCTCAGCAGACTACAGTGAAGGAATGAGTGATGACGACACTAAAAGACGGCATTAGCGAGCCGAAATAAGTGCCTGATCTCGAGACGAAACTGAGCAAAAAGTCGCACGAGGCACTAATGAACAACATCATTTCGAAACCACTAACAGATCAGTCGGGCCAGTGATGTTCAAACTCTCTTCGTTTCAACCACTCTCACTCAGGCACCGTCCGGCGAGATACAACTGATAATCGACAGAACCCTCACGTGTGATCGCTCCTAATGAGAATCCAGACTAGACAAAAAGTCACCCAACACCGAGAATGGGCCACTTTTTACAAGAGGATTCGATGACGATAGAGAAGCCCTCGTGATTTTGTCTGACCTTTCGACTAGCTCAGTTGGGGGAACGAGGCCGCAAGTGAAGATTTGATTCGAAGTCTTCAGATAAATTATGATATTTGTCCATACAGTTTGTGTTGTTATGATTCTAGTTATACTATCATATATGACAAGACTTAAGTACAGGGCGCTTCTAAGCAATTTTACCTAGAACTGCATTAACTTATTTCTTAACAGTTTCTATAGACCGCACACATTGTTAAAGAGAGGCACCTCATTTGAAGAATATCTCATGTCTAATGAATCACCATCTTCGTGCGTTAGTGGGAGAGAATCTACCACAGAGTGAGGCATGGGAATTTTCAGAATTGAAAACTCAGAATACAACCACACATTCCTATTAACAATTCAGGCACATGGTATTACTCAGGTTTGTGTGAGATCTTTTCTTCGCTGACTCTCATCAACTAGAGACGATTGAGATCCAGGACAGTGCTCTTAAGCTACTAATGAGAGTCCAGACAAGGCAAAAAGTAGGCAAACTCCTTGAACTTTTTAGATGTGGATACGTTGACGATAGTGAGGCCCTCATCATTTCGGTTTGCCTGAAGGAAGAATCCCTTGAGGGGATCCGTGGGGTTGAATTTTATTTTAAAAAAAGTTAAACCTGAAAGGAGAATCTACAACAATGAAAGGAACCGTCTTGGGAATGAGAGCCTGTTATCCCTGCCCTCAATTCTCCATTACATGCCCGTTAAACTGAGAAGCGCAGGTACGGGGACATTAACCGTGTATTATGAAGGTGTCTGAGACTAATGCGGATCAGAGAGATTCAATTTCACCATTCATTTATCGTCATCAATTCCGCTTGAGAAAATCGTACTAGTCTGGGAATAGCTCTGACTCGAGTAGTACCGCCAGTGATAACAACTTTTTGCTTCAAGAAGCATTCTCTTTCCCACACTCTCTCAGTCTTTCTCACCTCAGGAACAACTGGAAATCGAGAGAGAATGCTCGACCTTCATTAGCTTGCTCTCTTGAGACTCTCTTGAGACTAGACTAAGCAGGAAGTTGAGTCTATCGGGCAACGACTCTATTCCGAGAGAACCTCCAGTGCGTATTAGGGGATAATCTACAGGTCCGGGAGGTATTGCTGGAGAAAATTAAACATGTAGGTTTCATGGAGTTGGTCTCCTATTCCATTTATCTCTAATTTAAAAAAAAGGTTGACAATTTTGTTTTGATGACCCCAAGCCAGTGGTCTTCTAGGAATCTGAGAAGGCTTCTCATGACCATGAAAATGACATTGAAAACTCGTTCAGACAGCATTCACTCATAACACATCTTATTGAACCCTTCTTTCACCTTTTGTTAGCATAACATTGCACGATTTTTCATGCACGTGTCTGGCCCAACTGAATTAGGCCAATTCTCGAATCATCACATTTTAGAACGATTCACAAATCAGGGGTTTTGCCATGAAATTATTTTAAAAAATAGATGAACAACTTCATGAATAGGTGTCAGCCAGCACGGATTAAAAAGTGTTTGCTGCCGGTTGCCAGAGAAAAGTCCAAAGTACGATTTCACAAGGGCAAAAAGTGAATTGAAAGGCGAGGCCGATAAAGGAGATATTGTTTTGCTTCTCCTAGGGGAGATATTGAATAGTCTAGCTGTACTAACTACAAATTAGGCTTTTTCAAAGACGCAAAAAGGGCAGTCGAGATTGTTATTTGAAATCGCTTGGAGCCAGTGTGAATGGGAAAAAAGTGGTAACAGAAGTGTACAAATTGGGTCTAAGACTCATTCTTTCGTCAACTAATCCGAGGGATCTGATTTTTAAAATGTGCTGAAAATTTCAATTTTAGGTCTTGCATGAACGATTCTAATAATCACTCAAATCAGTTGCTCCCGAGAGTATGGTCGATGTCTCTCGATTCACACGGTAACTCGCCGATAAAATCATAGGATACGTCCCATGGTCAAAGGGAGTGTCTGTTTTGATTGTGCTGTCAAACAACAGTAATCGAGAAAAAGGATAAAGACAATAAGAATTATTTAGTAATTATATTAGAGTTATTCGAAAATGGATAGAGATCCTATCCTAAAAATGTTTCTGTGATAGTTTCCATAAGAATATGCACACTTATTCTCGATGTGAGGTGCATTTCCAGAACTGTTCATTTACTAATCCTCCCATTGATTGCCAACCTGGCAAAAACGTCTAATTGCAAGGTGCAAACAGTCTGAGGTCACAATCGGGAAGTTCACGCCATTCGTCTCTTCTAGTATCCCCCTTCTCTCACCTTTTTACCCCCGTCTCGGCCCTTCTCAAATATCCGCCGTTCCTCTCGCTTCTTCTCACGTGCGATACAATGGATCCGCTCTCTTCCTTCCCTTTGATCTCTCGTGGGGGAGAGAGGTCTGCAAGCGATACAAAGACACGCTTGTTTGAGAAGTCCGCAGGGACAAATTATATAAGGCCGAGGCGAGATGCCATTCCATCATCAGCTCATCCACAGCTTGTCATCCCATCTACAATGAAGACTTTCGCTCTCCTTCTCGTTGTTGTAGCGGTCGCCCTTTCACAAGCGGTGGATACCAACAAGACTGGAGACAAGAAGGTAAACTTGACATTGTAATTGTCCAGGCCTTTGTAGCTTACTGTTGTTGTTGTATTGCACAACGTGAACGCATTTAGAAATTGATTTCAGGTAGCAGTAGCTCAGCCTAAGCCTCTGGCAACGTTCAAGTCGCTTGCCCAATCGGGAAGAGCTGCGGCTGCAGGAAAGAAGGGCAAGAAGATCGGGAAGCGATGCTGCGGCTGCTGCGGATGCTGCAACAACAACAACTGCTGCTGCAATAACTGCTGCAATAACGTAAGATTCATTTCCCTTCTTCCTTTTCTCGTTTTGCACCTAGCTTCCTTGTAGAATTAGACAGTATCACGCAGAATAAATTATTCACAGCTCGGCAAAAGACCACAAAAGGATTCATTGTTCTCTGAGCACAATCCCTATGCAGGATTCTTGTTTTCCGTGACTGCTTTGTTTTCCCTCCGTTTGCATGCATAATGAGGCGATGACAAAGATGATTTTAGTGCTGCAACAACTGCTGCTGCTGCAAGAAGTGTTGCTGCTGCTACCACAAGAAATGCTGCTGCTGCAACAACAAGTGCTGCGGAAACAGGTCTGTTTTTTATATATTTCTCTCGTTGTTAAGCACTCAAAAGGATCGTACTCATTCCAGATGCTGCAATAACTGCTGCAACAATTGCTGCAACAACTGCTGCTGCTGCCCCTGCTGCTGCGGGTGAGATTGCAGCCCCTTTTTTCCCTATCTAACCCCTCATTCAGATGCGGCTGCGGCTGCTGCGGCTGTGGATGCTGCAGAAAGAGACGCGCCGTTGATGGAGCCAAGAAGATCAAGAGATCTCCAGTGAAGTCCGCCACTGGAGCAGAGAAGAAGTGTGCCAAGGAGCCCTCGACCCCCGTGAGAATCCCTGCTGTGATGAGAAACGTGCATGCCCAGCACTAAATTAGCTCTGAAATGAGCAAGTTCTCCCACTTTTGCAGGCACTCTAGCACTGTCCCATCTATCGAGTATGTGAAATAGAGTAGGCAATTGTCCCGATTCCTCTAGAACCACCCGTATCTGTAAATACTGTAGTCAAATCGTAGTCAATCTCTCGCATAGTATTATTGCCCTATTTATTCCGGCACACAGCCGATAAATATTCCATATTTACTGCCCATAGCCGGCGGTTTATGAACCGCATCGAGAGAAGGAATGGGATAGGAGGGAGAAAGGGCGGAAGTAATCGGGGGTCATATCCATAATAGGGGAGAGAGATGACAATACACAGGTAAGTACAGATTGAGAGGGTGCGAGAGGAGTGGAAAGAGATTCGGAATTGAGAGCGAGAGTAGCATAGAGGGAGGGCTGATCCGGTTATCTCGATCCTCTTCCTCTTCTCCTTCTCTGCCATTGGTAGTAGGGGAGTGATCTGGATGATCATCGGCGTCTTCGATCTTCTTCTGATTTCCGAATGAGAGACAGACGACGTCATCTTCCATCTTCTCGTCCTTCTCGTTCACTCACCGCCCTCCACTACCTTCCCACTCACACTCTCCACTTCATCTATCCCGCCTACCAGTCCAGTAAGTCGTTACTGTCTTCTGATTCTTTCCCTTTTCCCGTACTATCTCCTTCTGTCTAATCAGAGAGGTAGAGATACAGAGACCCAATCCGAGAACTTCACAACCACAGTTCCCCTCCACTCATCCACATCATTATCCCTTCCAATCCCCATCCTCGTTACGACACCCTCCACTACTCTACTCGTTACCCCCATTCCTCGCATTCTATTCGACGCGCGTTGATCCGACGCCGTTCCTCTCATCAAATCCTTCGAATCTTTTGAAAATCGGGCGGTCCGACGGTGGTTTCGGGGTGTAGAGAGCGCTCATTTCACCATTACTCGCTTCCACATTGTCAGTGCGCGCGAACATGAGAACAGATCACTGATCTGACCTTTCCTATCATGATTCTAGCTTCCGGATGCTGCGTCATAGTGTTGATTGGTGGTGAATCGGTGCTAGTGCCTCTTCACTTATTCACTCTCTTGCTAATCCAAGCCTGTGATAGATTGATCAGGAATCGTGATATTGTATTTTCCACACTGAATGGAATGCCTCCACTTCAGTTTGTTCCCGAGTATCAGGGCGTACAAACATGCCGTTTTCCCTCAGATTCTGATAGAAACATTATCTTCCAGTTGGTGTACGTCGCGAGCCCGTTGCATGGTATCTGATGAAGGTTGGTGATAGCGTGCACAATGTCATCGGAGAATCTTTCGATGATGGAGGAGAGAAGCAGAAGAAGACTACGACTGTGCCCGATTCCGTGTCTCAGGCTGATTGGAAAGGTTCGCAGGACTCTACGCTTTGCATCTATTAGTTTTCCTTTCCATTCCCGGAAATTGTGTTAGCGTCATTAACGAAAAATGATGTTCCGGTTACGTTTGGATCAATGATCTTCGTTGCAGACCTCTCCAAGCGCGAGAAATCGATGTTCATTAGTCTACTATCCACTAAAATTCTCGCCATAATATTAGTCATCTTCATCTATCTATGCACACTGAGTATTCTCGCGTCGGCTTTCACGCTGTTGAGCAGCAGAGGATTGGGTGAGTACGCTGATTATTGTTTTCACGAAGTGAAAACATAAAATCCTCGAATATTTTGTTGTTTGGGAATGAAGAAAGTTCGAGTATTAAATAAAGCACCTAATTTGCAATGATAAAAAATGGCGAAAAAATTGGCATTTGTGTTATCATATACACGCTTCTATTTGCAGGTAAATACATCAGGGACAGTTCACTCATACGGGATCCTGCTTCGGCGCTCATCATCGGGATGCTCATCACTGTGGTTCTGCAGAGCTCAACAACCTTCACCAATGTTCTCGTTTCGATGGTTGCGGCTAATAGTGAGTCACACTCTTGATACCCTTCTCCGTCTGAACCATTTTCCTTGCACTGAATTCACACAGTAGAAAACAATGTGGTTCTCCTCTATTCTTCCTATATTCCAATTTAAGATACTCTTGATGTGATTAGGAACTTTAAGATGAACTGAAGTGAGCTTATTAATCTGTGTATCGGTTTCTTTGCAGTGATAACCGTTCACATGGCAATCCCAATGATGATCGGTTCTGAGCTGGGAACTTCCTTCGTGAACGGGTTGATCTCACTCACATATGCGGGCGATCGGTAAGAGTCTTCCTTCACTATTTCATTTCGCGTGCTCTCTTACTCTGTCTGATCAACGAGAAACGGATGAAACGAAATCACAAATGAGAGATTACCTACTGGTTGTGTTGAATTCGACACGGATTAGCACGGGAACAAAGTGTTGATGCGTGTTAAGTACGGGAACAGTGCGGATAGGGGATGGAAAACAGTTAGGACAGATGGAACGGACAGGATCATTGGGTTCGAGTATGCAAATACAACTTCAAGCTACCGATCTTTGCAGGGATTCGTTCAAACGGGCCTTCTCAGCTGCCATTCTCGGCGATGTCCTCAATATCTGTTGCATTCTCATTGTTCTACCGATTGAACTGACGACAGGTAGGCATTCACATTGATTTAAGATTCCCTAGCTCAATTATTACAGCGGTCATCGAGAACATCTCATGGAAGATCGTCGATCCTCTGATCAGCGAGCAAGGTCTCTCATTCAAGACAATCGAGATAATCACCGATCCGATCAGTCGATTCGTACTAGAGGTGAGACTCCCATTCCTCAAATAGAAGCTCTAATTTCTATTACTTTATCGTGGAACACACGCGCATTCACAGGTCGATGAACCTGGACTGCGCAATGCAACGATCACCGATGATATTCTGCCTCCTGACCATTCGTTCATTCTCAAGTGCTCGTTCCCAAATGGATCAAGGATATACAATTGTGAGTGGCGCATACTTTATTATCTTACTAATTGGTTTGAATAATATCACAGTAAACAATTGCAGGTCCGTACTCGCATCCGTTCATCCACACAACTTGGTCGGACGACACAGTGGCTAAGATCGTCATCATCTTCTCCATTGCACTTCTCATATTCTGCTTGTTTGCCATCGTTGCTCTAATTAATGTGAGTTGGGGACGCCATCTCAGTTTGATTGGAGAAAAAAAGTGAAATACCTGTGTTCATTGAGGTTGTGATGATAGCACACCAGTATTGAATGATATTCTGGCTCTTCTTCCGGCATTGCATCCCCTCGTTCAGAACATCATGCGAGGCCGCGTGAAGGAAGCTGTGCAACGATTGATCGAGAAGGAGTGTCCTGGGAAATGGAAATGGGCCACTGGATACATAATCATGGCTGTCGGACTGGGATTCACACTCTTGGTCAGTGCTACCTTCTTAGTTTCATAGCAATATCCATTCATCAAGCCAATTGTGTCATTTTCAGCTCCAATCGAACAGCGTCTTCTCATCTTCCCTCACTCCACTTGCTGGAGCAGGAGTAATCTCCCTCAAGAAACTGTACGCTCTAACGATGGGTTCGAACATCGGGACCACATTCTCTGGAGTGCTTGCGGCGATGGCGGCAGATCCCTCCCGATTCGAGAAGTACGCCTTCTACCTCAATCTTCAATACCTTTAACTTGCCAGAGATCTTTGATCTACCATCGAGTTCAGTATTGTTGTGCATTCGGGTTCTCGGTACAAATTTCACCTGCCAAAACAATGGGAGGCTGTTATTGTGATGGAGAGAGAGCGAAGGGCATGGATAGGGAGAGGAGGGAGAGGGGCAATTATCGCTTCCGCTGCCCGATTTCGACTCTTTTTGTGCCCATCCTCATCCACTCTCCTCTCTGTTTCAATCTCGAGAGAGAACAATCTAGTCTTTGAAAGTGCCGGGGAACTGTTGTTTTAATTGAGCAGCAGAAAATGATCACAATACAATTAGGATAGTGACTCATGAGGCTGGAACAATGGAACAATGCTACCCAATAGTGCATAATCTAAAAAATAGTAGGATCAATAGTGCATAATCTAAAAAAATAGAACACATAATGAAACTCCAGTAATAGAATTGTTCAGGGCTCTTCACATGGCAGTCTGCCAAGTATTCTACAATGTCATCGGCACACTTCTCTTCTATCCCATTCGACCGATGAGAAACATCCCACTAAGACTGGCTGAGAAGATCGGAGACTGCACAGCACATGTGAGTTTAAAGAACATTGACCAAACATCAAAGATCAAGAAAAGAGATCAAAGATCACCCTTTCAGTATCGCTGGTTCATTCTCCTCTACCTCTTCGTCCTCTTCATACTCGTTCCCATCACAGTCATCTCCCTCTCACTCCTTCCTCCATTCATCACAGTCTCTGCTTTTGTGCTCATGTACATTGTGATAGGCGCAATTGTGGTCATCAATGTACTGCAGGTGAGGATGACATGGAAATTCGATCCCAGACTGGCTTTTGAGAGCAGCCTAAGCGATAACAACGCTTCTTTCAGACGCATCGTCCGAATCTACTCCCCGAGAAGCTCCGCACATGGGAGTTTCTCCCAGTCTGGATGTACTCACTCGAGCCCTATGACAAGATCCTCACCTCCTATCTCTCCCGTGTTCCCTTAGTGGGCAAGTACCTCCACCACAAGGATCCCCATCCTCACACAAACGGAACAACCGCCCATCACCAGAACGGGCACAGCAATGGCCATTCGAATGGACATGACGATGCTTATGATAACGGCCTTTTTCTGAGACTAGCTAGCCAGACCCAAGTGTAGCTGTACTATTCACGCTTTTCTATTCTAGTCTCCAATTTCTATGTTATCCTAGATACTCGCATCCACAACCAGAATTGTTTTTGTAGCTCCTTTTAGTTATCTTCACGCTCAATGCCAAACTTGGACCCGGATTACCCCCTGGACGTGCTCTAGTCTCTCTAGTCTGCTCTGTTACTTCTTCCCTCTTCGGGTGCACAACCACACACACTTTTAACAATCGGAAACTTGCATATTGTATCTTTGTTCCTGTACGAGGTACTCCGAAATACACATCAATGAAGGACATTTTGAAGGCACAGAACGGACGATGACAGGCAATGGAAGGGTGGTGTATCACAGAGAGATCGGGTGGGTACTCGAGTTAGGAAGGGAACCACAGTCAGGAAAGTACACGGCTTTTGATTGACTAAATATGTTTTGATCTCATACAAATATTACCCTATGCAACGAATGCTCACTAGATTTGACGAATTTCGATGGTATGCATAAAGGGGATTGAAATATGTCTAGATTCTATACATGAATAAATACGCTACTGAATCGAATACTATTTTTGATTTGGGATTGACTACAAGAACGGGAATTGACTACAACTACAAATAATTTCATGAATAAATACTATAATGGATTTAGGTGGGAATACACGGCAGATTTGGGGTAATTGGGCTCAGATCCTATACAGATGAGGCTCTCTACTCCAATACTGTAGACTAGTTCTTGTCAGATTCGGATACGGTCTTGTTTCTGCTGATGTTCTTGATGATCGTCTTGAGCGACTGCTTAGAAGCCGTCGACTTGAGCGGACCAGTGCATCTGAAATCGAACAATTATAATAAAAAGTCAGTCCCTGATGCACCGACTCTGGATTTAGTTCTACAGTAACCCAGGATAGTTATAAAAAATCAATAAATGACAAAAAAATAAAGATCAAAACTAACTGGGCGATTACGGCGAATTCATCGAGTAGTTCCTCATCGAGGCTTCCCATGGCATTCACGAGTTCCGTGCAGTTCGTCTCGCCCTCGGGGAAGAGTCCCTCAGAGAACGAACTCTGCAAATGGGCGAATTCAGCATTTCTTAGGCCTAGATTTGACTTTGAGACTAAATCTGTTCATAAAAATCAACACTGAAACTACAATAAATAAATATTCAATTTACTGACGGAAGGAGAGACGGCTCCAGACGAGCTCTGTTCCGCCTTTCTCTCAGCCAAAAGAGTGAGCAGTGAACGAGATCGAGAGTTGAGAATCATGTTGAAGAAGTTGTGGAGGGAGAGGGCGAACACCTGAGATTTGATCTTTGATCTTTGATACTCGAAATCATCGATAACCTCTCTCCATTGCTTCGAGAAGTATCGCTTGAAGGGCTCGAGCTCGCGCGGTTCAGCCACGTACGGAAGGCCTGGTATGGGAGGGGTCAAGGGATAGTTCATAATCAGTTCCCAAAAACTGTTTCTGGGTGAAAGCTACATTCGTAGTCTAGTAGCAGGACTCACAGAGCCACTCATTCCACGCCTTGTTGTCCTCGACGAAAGCGCTCATCTCAGTGAAGTAGGCAAGGCATCGCTTCTTCTCGCCTTTCGAGACGCATCTTAATGATATTTATACATTAATAAGTTTTAATCAGAAAAGAAAAGGGAAAACAAAAATACAAAGGGAACAACTACTAAACGTGCAATCCCACATTCCTCTATGATCATCGAGTGCTCACCTTATCAAATACAGCTTATGCAGGTCGATTTCCAGCTCGCTTGCGAGAGTGGATTGTTCCTGCAATCGACGTCGCTCAGTTTTGCATCATCTGCCGACTGACGATACGAATACAAATGAATGGTACACCGGATTCGACGCTGGACATGTTTCATGAAACACATTCGATACAGCACTGACCGTGGTCAGACACGCGAAGACTTGCTCGTTGAGCGATTCCCACTTGGCGCGAAGTTCGATCCACTTCAAATTGTCCACCAGATCGAGTATTTCGCCCACGATTCGGTCCTGAGAAGCAAGAACCAATGGAGATAGGCATCACTTTTCATCAAAACATCCCCGAAACGATTGAAAAGTGCATGTTGATGCGCAAGGAAGATTCTCCTTGGGAAAAGACAAATCAATTGATTTCTGGCTGATTCCGGCAAAGATGTTTGCTCGAAAATGGCGAAGGGTATGCGTAGTCAGTATAAATCGACTTAGTAGCGAGTAGGGTTCACAAATATGGAATTAGAGTGCGAAAGAAAATCAAACTACCAGGGCGAGCGCGACTATCCCGGTTTCAACGCTAAATTCGTTCCGTTTCGTAGTCTAATCGTTCAATTTGTCAAGGAACACACTAAGGAGTGTCGGAACTAGGCGTACCTTGACTGGTTTGGCGTCGGAAGAGAGGGTAAGTTGAACGCCGACGTCGTTGATTCCTTTCAATTGGAGGAAATCGGTGACGAGCTCTTCCACGGCCTTTTCACTCATTCCTGCAATGTGATTTGAATAAATCATGAAAAACACGATAAAGCGAGGTAATGGGAGACGATTTAAGCAGGAAATGGACGAAAATGAGCGAAATTGACGACGTGAAGGGCGAAAGAATCAAGCATTCCAATCGAAAGCAAATGCAAGTTTTGAAAGCTTGTTTTTACGCTGAATGAACCATAGGAACCGAAATGCGAGCCAAAGAGCGGGTAGAGGTCATGGTGGAGCATACGTATGCTCGAAAATTGAAGAAAAAAGAGCGTAATTAAAGTAATTAGGAGCTAAATAAACAAAATCCCTCAAACCTTCAAACGAGGAAAATACCGTATACCAATGATGAACGGAACGCTGATCCGGGCGGGACCAAGTACACCGCGAAATAGGCTGGGAACTGAGAAGTGACTTTTTATTTTCCATAATTCATTTAATTATTTATTTTGATTATAATTGCTCGGATAAATAATATTTCAACTGTTTTCGATGAAACAATTTGCCAAGAGTCGAATTTGTTGATCATTTCTTCATGCGAGAAGCTCGTGTGATGAAGATCCAGATATGTCTAGTCGATCGAACGACTTTCTACATGAACTTCAGATTGGACTAGCGTTATTCGTTTTTCGTATGTGAATACTGAGTATAGAAATAATACAAAAAGTAACACGAGTAAAAAATCGGAACAGATTAGTTGGCGCACGCAACAGAATGATTAATAGAGGGAAAACAGGATTGATAACACAATGTATGGTCACTTAGGGCTAACAATTAACCACGAATACATCTATTGAAGGATGGCAGATTGTCGGAAAGCTAGATCGTGAATATGAAAATTCGTCGATTAGAGTTCTGCAGTCTGATGAGTTGTGATGGAGAGTGATAGGGAAGGCATTCTGAGGCACTCTGCAATTCGACTATTACCATACTGCAATCAATACACTACTCTCTCCAGAACAAGAACATTTCGCTTCTGAATTGGCAAAATGACAAATCCTTCAAAATGAAAAATGTGCAACTGATAATTTTTTGATTCGTTGTCTTTTTTTGGAAATTACTATCCTTCACGTACATTTCATGTTTTGAGAAGGTCCTCGGCAGCTTTCAGTAGCTTCGAATTCTTGTCGTATGCTCCTGTCAGTTCCATCTGAATCATCTTTCCCTCCTTCCAATTCTCGTAATTATTGGGTCTCCACGTTTTGCCCTCGAATCTTTTCTTGGACTCGATGACCAGCTTTTTGTTTTTTTGAAAGAGCAGCTTGTCCACGGCCTCGTGGTACTGAACACGCTGAAATGAGGAGAATCGCCGTCGGAGAAAGAGTGAAATGTAAAGTTGATTTATTATCTCTGTTGCACACTGAGGATTCGCCAATGACAACCTTATCAGTCACGGTTATTAGTAGCTGTCTTACCTTCTTCACATATGCTTTCAATAAAAGCCGCTGGTGCACCTTAGACCCCGATTCGAACTTCTCTTTCTGCAATTTAACTTCATGTGCACATGCTGATTTTGTGTTACGATCGTACAACATCAGAGTAGGATTGGATCTGTCTCGTCCTAAACTTTTAATTCTAGAAAGACTTCTAGCGAGCTTGCAAAGTATCAGTGCCGGTTCGATGACTGACCGTGAATCCATAGAATTCATGGACGGTCGGCTTCAACTTGGCAGGTATTTCTGTCTGGTGAGGAGTCTGATGAGGCTGGGAGGTTTGGGAATATCTCCGTAGCCAGTCCACCAAGTCACCGAACTCGTGCTTCCAGTATGCGTCCAACAGAAAACCACGCTCAAATTATATTTTTATGTGAAAATCTAGGAAAAAACACACCTTTTGACTGATCTTCACAGCTTGTCCGTCAATATAAGCAGTATCAACTCCGTTTTCCACTTCGGTAGACTGCTCAGGTCGATCGTTGCCGACGTCCTGAAAAGAACACAATAAATTTACCTCAAATCAGAAGAAACAAAAAAAGACGGGGATAAATGCCTATATGCTTATAAGGAGTTGCATAGGCCGAATTCAGCAATTGCGAACCTTGGCGAGTGAATCGATGGCGAGTGAATCCTTCATCTGGTTTACGAGGTCGAGTGCTTGGAGCGTCTTTTTGACATCAGCCGCAATCTTTCTTGAAGTCATTTTCTGAAATGAGAATCATTAAGAAAATTGCGAGGAATTCTATCGTGTGATATAATTCACATTCTACCCCGCTCTTCTTCTTTCACTCAATAAACACATCAAAAATGGAAGTTCAAATCTAGATGAGCATATCTGTTCACCTGATCCATACCCTGTAATTGCTAAGATTGTGTCTCATGGCCATCGTCTTAAATCTGTGCAAATGCAATTCATCCGCGATCTCCTTCTCTCTCTTCTTCCCCATAGGCCAGTCTGCGAAGGGGTCGACCGATGACTCCTTTCCCTCCATCCTTTCCGCAATCTCAACCTCCAGACACGCGCTCTTAGATTCGAGGAATTCCACCATTTCTTCGTGATAGCTAATGAGCTGAAAATAATCTCACCAGGTAAATGGATAGAGCGAACGCTTGACATGGCGTTTCATCTCAACAGCGGTAATACGTCAAAGGCATTGAGATATGCAACTAGCCTTTTGCGTGAATGTCGTCTTCATTTTTAACTGCTCGTCTTCGTCCTTTGATTCGAACTCATGCTCCTGATTTAAAAAAATGCACGTCATCATGAAAAGTCATCTCACTTCAACCTGATAGATAACAGCCCACGCCGAACAACTTATCCCACTACATTGTTTCCGGAGGAAACGCTCTCACTAGCATCGAAGTCTCGATTTTCTTCTCGATTTTTACCTTGATCAGCCAATAAAAGAATCAAAACTGACCTTAAGTTGGAAGAATTTGTGAGTTTGGCACTCCATAAAGAGAGGAGCTCCACTCTCAAATTCGAGAAGAGTGCTTCCCTCGGGAGCCAAATCTTTGACGATTGCGAGTTGAGTAGCTGCAATTTGAAATATTGTTACTTTTACAAGCTAAAAAAACGGAAAGTGCAACGAAACGTGAGAGATGGTATGAGTGAAGTACGAACCCAACGATAACTGGTCGATTCGTCTGGTGGCAAGGAGCATGAGAACCTGATGCGTCAATTGCACTCGGAGATCTTTCCCGGAGGGAGAATCGTCCAAAGGGTACTCTGCCTTTAAAATGTTGGTGTTTCAGAATCCTGACAGAGATGCTTTCTCGGCAAGAAGAGTAAACCAACCTTTCTATCCTCTTCCTTTGTCTCTTCTTGGTTATTCTCTTGGGCTCTCTCCGATTCTCGATCGGCCAGCTTGGGGAGAATATCCTTCAAAGAGGTATCGAATTAATTAGAAAACGCATTAACAAAAGCAAAGGAACCCTAAATCTGGCGGCAAACACGGAATCATGAACGATAACTCAGATAATATCATGGGAAGTTACTAAATCGAACTCCACAAGAGCTCCAATCTGAGATATCTAACGAAGACCTCAATGGAACATGAATAATGAAAGAGTAATTCGAACCTCGGCGTAAGAGACCATCTTTTCAAGGGAGACGGTCGTCCGAAGACTGTCTTCCGAGACTTTCTTATTGATATAGTATTGAATACCATCCAAAGTGTCCTCGAATGTGTAATCGTCCTTCAAAAGCATGATTTCGAAAATCCGCATTCACCAGTTCAACTCAGTCAAGGAAATGAATCGATTTGAGTCCTATTATTTTAGTGCCAGAGGTCTACGGAACCTTGATGAATGAAGATTACGGTAGAATGAGCACTGTCTACTGTAGGGTACGGTATCATTGACCGATACCAGGGAAAAAAGTGAAAATGTACCTGGGACAGCTCGGTGTCGCTCATCGTTCTGTAAAAATTGATTACGATCCAGATAAGTTTGAGAGAGGAAGATGATTCAGATATCCAGTCGTTCAAACAGCTCTTTTATATACTACAGATTCGAATTATGTTATTATTGTTTATCGCAAAAAATCAAAGTACAGGGCGAAATGTTAGTTGCAACATGAATAATACAAAAGGATGCGAACGCACAAGGGTGAACAAGAAGGATCGAGAAAAATATCGCGATATGGTGAAAATCGAGCAATTCTGAGGAAAAGCAAAGGAATGGGGTATCTCGAATGTGGTTAGAGGATCAGAAAATGAGTCATAGCTGAGATCAGGTCTTT
Organism: Pristionchus japonicus; assembly: GCA_900490845.1. Classification (NCBI taxonomy): domain Eukaryota; kingdom Metazoa; phylum Nematoda; class Chromadorea; order Rhabditida; family Neodiplogasteridae; genus Pristionchus; species Pristionchus japonicus. Next base: position 327,804 of record LS495404.1, read on the forward strand.
GACGACACCGTTAGTCGAATTGAGACGTGAGAGAAACATAGAATGACGGATGGGTGGGTAATATCGATCTGATCAGGGAAACCGAAGTAGATGCGATCATCTCGAGATAATCGAAAGATTGGAAGGAAGTTGGAGGGAACCGAAGGTGTCATTGAGAAGAGAGGGTGTCGGATCTCTGCAGGTGCATCGTTATTTCCAGCCGGTGTCTCCGTACTATACAATGCCATATTAGTTATCAAAATCACGTTCTTATCCTACTCATTGCACAAAATTTTTGTATTAACAATTGATCGAATTCAATCCTAAACCATCCTCGTTCCCACATCATCCATACCTGGAGACTCTCCAGCTTCTGTTTAGTCAGATCGACCATCCGCTGGTTCTTCTTCAAGGCAGCAACGAGATCCGTTCCTTCCTTTCTCCCCTCAAGGTAGTAAGTGTAGTCATCGATGGAGTGAGGCTTGCCCTTCTGATGATTCTTCACCTCCTCTTTGTGCATTCTCGACGTCTCCTCGAGGAACGTACGCATCTCCTCGAAATAGAGCAAGGCCTGAATATTGCTCTATAGCTATATTATCCGTCAGCTCATATCAATAAAGTAGGTCATCAGGGTAACTGACTCTCTTCGTATGGACGATGTTCATATCCAGCTTCTCTTGCACGCTCTTCGAGTTGAACTCCTCCTTCTGAATTAATAATTTTGTTCATCTGTATCTTGAGAAAACTAAACTAATGCGATGATGTCCAACCATTTAGAGACTTTCCATCTGATTCGATCTAACAAAAGTCGTTAATCCAAGAAAAACCAATGTGAAGACTCACCGTGAGTCCGAAATATTCATACGGTGATGGACTCGGTTTGGGAGGCGCTCCAAGCATGTGCTCGAACAACCCGTCTCCGTTTCTATGAAGATCTTCGATTATGGAGAGCTGTGTGCCTGTAACGAAAATATTGAAATATGTTTAATGAACCCGTAACGGAACATCGGTGATTAGGATAGACAGAATAAAGAACAAACCAAAAGTCAGAGTGTTGACGATTCCTTTTTGGCCCACCAGGCGATAGATATGCTTGATGAGTTCCTCCCTGAGAACTCTCTCGTCCAGAGGGTAGTCTTCCTTAAAAAAAAGAATAAACATGCTGTGTAAGTATTACGCTTATTTAAACCTGTGAAATCGAAAATTGAAAATAAAGATTTATAGAAAACAGAAAAGAAGCTAAAATCACACAAAGCGTCCGCACTATTTGCTATTTAATAATAAAAAAAGCCTCCTTTTGCAGTGCTGCATAAAAAATAATTAAATACACCAGCAAGACCAGCAAAGTAAACTAACTTCCCCTCTACAGACGATGTTCTCTGCTTGTCGCTTCGCTTCTCGCTCGCGAAGCAGAGGGAGAAGAGCCTGAATCAATATAATTAACCCTCCGGAAAGGGTATGAGATAATACTGAACAATGAGTTTAATAAAGAATCACCCCTCCCCGCTTCACTTGATACCATGCGATTTGTTTTCATAACTAGTGAATCCTTTTGAGTGATCGAGCAAGAAAGCTATGTGAACCTCGCCGTAAGAGAGCAGAGTCTTCGTCGAAACTGCCGTCTTAATATCGTCGCTCCCAGCTTCTCTCAATACTCGTCGCAGTTCCATATCAGTTTCCTCGGGAGAGTGAAGATTCGCCTGAAACATTTAGTTAGTCGCTCATATTCAAGATCGAAATGCAAGGACACTCACAGTTGCAATGGAAAAGTAACGAAGATAGAGGACCTTACCAAAGCAGCCCAATCCATTTTCGAGGTCGACAGAACTTGCACTAAGCGTAGTTGGCAAGCTTGACCGGATGTGTCCCTACAAACACACTCGGATGAGTTGCTCAGCTGTGTGAGCAAGTGACAAGCGAGAAGGCGAACAAGGAAATCGAATTTTAGTCACATGAACACTGATAACCGCAGTACGCGCCCAAAACAGATTTCAAAATCAACCATACTCCAGTGCCGGACAAGGCCCCTTCGTGGTAAGAGACAGGATTGTATGAGGTTCTCTTCCCTCTTTCTAGCACAGCTGGTAGGTTCAAGGTCAACCGAGGAAAAGGGAAGGGAGAAAGAGGTACAAGAGAGGGAACGGGAGAGGAAGAGGATATTAGTCTTTAGAGATCACAACGACGGTTGAAGGATCGGGCTTCAATCACACCGATCCTCTGGATCGTCAGAGAAACCTCTCTGCAAGACAACTCATAGATGGATTGAGAGTCAACGAGAGGAAAAGAATTGAGGAACTTCGGAAGTCTCACGTTTCCTGGGATGACTTCCCCCCATCATTGGCAGTTCTTTGAGTTTCCATATTTCTCCCGTCCACCCGACATTTTTTCTGACATGAGTTTCAGAACAAAATGTTCTTTTGAATTAAGGAAGACTGAGTTGATAGCTCTGATACTCAGACCCATGTATTATACTGGATGTTCGCTGAGTCACACCTATCACGCTACAACCTTCCCGGAATCATCCATCAGTCTATGAACTCTGCAACATTCTCAATCTCAAACGCAAACAGATAGGCGAGTAAAGGAGGAGGTCGAGGGGGTGCTTCGCATGGAAAGACGACACAGAGATTGTGTCATTTCGACCGTGATTCAGAGTAGAATCTATCGACTCGTCGGCGTAGCTGGGGTGATGCGTGCATTCTCTTTCTTATCATATAATTGTTTTTATATTTCACGATTTATATTTTTGTTTCTCATTATTAGAAGGGCAACCCTCATGAAGAATGCAATAATCATTTTGCGGAATTCGATTAGGAAAGGAAGCATTGAATATTGCCTCTGACCTTTTGTGTTTCGCCCTTTCTTGTTCCACGTTCGCATCATCGGATGATGTTGTTCCATGTCTTTGTCTATATGAATCCGTCAAAACTGTTCTCGTCGTTATCGAAATCGTCACTTTCAGGTTGAGTGGATTGGGAACACTATTCATCATCTGTATCATTCTCTCACCTCTACCATTGAGTCGAGAACTGTCGTTTGGACGATTCGGATCGTGCAGTTCAATCACGTATGACCTGAAATTGAAGAGGTCAGTGGCCATTAATCGAAAATAATAATAATTCCGACAACTATATAGCCTGTACTGCAATGATTTGGCATAGTGGCTACTGCTAGCTCATAGGTTCCTTCCGAGGTGTCAGGATAGTAGTTTCAACGTTCCCATAATTTAGTTACCCGTTCTTGCTCTAATTATCGTAAAATGACTCGCGTAATGAGTAGTACATAATAAGAACTCACGCCTTCTCTCATTCTAAACACGTGAACTCGCTCGGCGCTCTGACTGTGGAGTCGCATCGGTCCAATTCTTCATGACCCACTCGGGTTTGATCACTTATCTGCAATTTGCAGATCATTGCAAGTGAACAACCCTCAAAGAGCGATTAATTACGATACATTACGAATTAATATTGAAGTGAAATTCAAGCGCAGAGAGGAATAAAGAGAACGAGCCCGAACACTCATTTTTCTTAGCCATATTTGACTATAAAGGCGCAAGTGTATATGAATAACTCTGGAATCAATGGGTAGAGGAAGGAACGTAGCACAGATTCGAATCAAATATAAATTGAAACGGAGGTCTTTACCTAATGTAATTTCGCAAAAACAAAATGAACGAAAAACGAAAAAGCTACAGTAGTCAAGTCAGGCGACTCAAGTTCAGTGCCGATCGAGTAATGATTTATTTATCTCACTCATTTTAAATTATCTTTATCACTTAAATTTTATTTTTAGAACATAACTCAAAGCTTTCTATAACAGAATAGTACTATGAAGAACAAAACTTTACCCGATTTTAAAACAGAGGAATTTTTCCACGAAAACCTTTACAAACAAAGCTCTTTTGAGATTTTTAATTTATCCAATATATCATTTTTGATGAAATCATTGTGAAATATTCAGAATTCATTTATAACCATTGAGATTATGTTCCTCTATCTATCCACCCGTTCCTTCCCAAATGTCACTCGCCGGTGTAATACTCATTTATCAAGGCAACGGAAATCTGACGCATGCTAAATGAATGGAGCAGCGGCTCTCAAATGCTCCTTCCTCTTGATTATTCTTTCTGAATTCTAAACACCATTGCTTGATGGATGGGGCCATTTCTCCTTTGAGTAAACTCTTGATGGTCGGATGCTCTCCATTGCTTGCGAGAAGAAGTGAGAGAGCAGGATGGAAGGGGAGAGCTTCCTTTGCACTCATACGGGGGCGATTCACTCATTCCTTTTAAATGCATCACTCGAATGAACATCCCTCGCGTCATTTTACTCATCCACCATCCATTGCAATTCGAGCAATTGGAACTCATTTCTTTTAGGAGTTCTACCGTTCTAGTAGTTTACCTATAGTATGTATCACTGTTCTGTAATCTACTCTCCTCTTTGATATTCACCCATGGGACATCCGCTTTCCCCGTGCGCAGTTTTTGGTCGTAAAGAGAGGTGACGTCCGGGAGTGAATCACAAGCATACGCGCCGATCTTGGGAGTGATCGTCCTCTTCTCTCGTCAGTGGGCGGATTATTGCCTGCCTTGGGCAGAGAAGAAGAAGAAGGAGTGCTAGATAAGGATCGTCTCGCGCGCACCGATTCCTCCCGTGAAAGAGAGAGAGTAGGATGATCGGCATTATTCAGTATCGCTTCTAGATTCAACCATGCTTCCTCCGCATTTCATTCTTTTTTTTAGGCTCTTGTTGTACATGATTAGGATCTCTCAGTTCCTCGTCCGATTTTGTGTGATCTCTCACCTGCAATAACGAACGCAGAGATCTGGGTAGGAACATGGGCATTTCTCACTATCCCGCTGTGAATTTGGTCAATCGGTCTTTCCCACTGCTCTTCTGTTCTTTACTTGATACATTGCTACAATTAGTTCCGATTTTGAAAGTTTGAAAGTTGTGGATAAGTAGAGTAGAAGGATTCCGCGATTTCTCGTGAGATGCAGCTCATTTCGCGTAATGATTCCTCTCGGAATGTTAACTCGTTGCTCTGTGTTAATGTTAACTCGTTGCTCTGCCGTTCTCTCTCCAGTTGTCATAAACACACGAGGATTCAGTCTATCCACCATCTCTCTCTCACTATACACGACGTTGTTTCACTCGTTCTCTCCATTTCACTCATATTCTTGTCACTCAAATTACTCTTAGAGTAGGAATACGCAAGAGACGATTCTGCCTGTAAGCGTATTGTTCCTCCTCGTTCTATCAGTCGAGATAGTATGAACAATGACGAGAGGGGATTGATATGGTTCTATGGCCGCGCCTCTCCGTTATGCTATCGTTTCCCGCCTCTCTCTCATTCATAATCGTCTCCCCAATCTGTTGCTCGTCTACTCTAATCGGATCACCAACTTTCCATCATTTTCGATTAGAACTCTCTCCATTTCAAAAACTTTCACACTCTTTCTGAACGGTGAGAGAACAGGGCAAATGGAGAGAGTCCACCACTTTTCTCGTCTTTGCTCACATCGAAGGTGCGGTCGAACGGACGGGAGTCTGATCAAACGGAAGCTGAAAGTGAGAGGAATTCCACCTCCTCATTCACTCAGTCATAATAGTGTGCCAACCTCCTTCCTGGTAGCATTTCCTCCATCGTCATCGTCTAATTCTCTCCATTTCCTGTGCTCTCTGACTCTGTATCACCCTTCAGAGATGCATTCCACTATTCGTCATTGAGTGTCATCCCACGTAACTATCATGTTTCTAATGGATGCGCTTCTCGAATCTCCACGGTGTTCAGTCTTCCCATCCTTCTCTCCTTTCTCCCGCGTCGTTTTGTCAAAAGAGAGAGAGGGGGAGTCGCCTTTTGGAAGTTGCATCGGGGCAAGAAATTGCGAGGACTTTTCGCTTATCGCAGCGTGCGATCTAAGGCATGGAAGAGGGCGAAAAGAATGCGGATCCGGATCGCGTAATCGGGGCAAAATTTGAGCTTTTCTTCATTGGTTCACAACTCACGGGGCGTTCAACCAATACTCAACACGCAGCTGCAAAGAGTTGGGTACAACAAAGTTTCTTCAATGTTCCTCGTGTCTCAAATCCTCCTGAGACCCTGCCCATCTGTCTTCATAATTCGTCCATTCTTGTCCCATTTCCTCTATCTTCTCGCCGTTTTCTGACAAGATGAACGGACACGATTCGCTGAATAGGAGAAGGGTGAGAAGGGCCTCTCTTCTCCTTTTCCCAGGCCTGCCCTTGTACCTACAGATGCTTTCCATTTATGGTATTATTCATTTATCCATTTATTCATTTATCCATTTATTTTTCCATTTACTTATAAGTACTTTTGGAGGTACCATCTCAGTTAGGTTTGTCCAATTTTGCGCTCCTTGCAGAGAATCGTGTCTTGGAAGTGTGTTGATTAGTGATCAATGATATTCTTCACTCTGCAGCACCTTCTTCTTTTCCATTTATGCGGTGTTCTCCACTTTTATGTGCTCCATGTGATCGAGCTCATATATAAGGTGATATCTCTTCTGTTCGGCATTGTCGATATTACTACACGTCGAACAATGTATGATACTGTACTAGGCCGAACCCTCTCTATCTTCTCGTCGCTTTCTGACAAGATGAACGGGTCCCATTCGTTGAATAAGAGAAGGGCGGAATAAGATGCCTTGCCTATCCGTTTACGGGCCCAACGACAGATGCGCTTCCCGTTTTGCTTCTCCTTCTCTGTCCTCCCATTCTCATTCCCTAGTGCTTGTCTCTCCCAATTTCTAGTGCCCTCTAGTCCCTCTACTCCATTAGAAAGTGCACAAAATTACGAGACCATGGGATTTCCGCGTTGTGGCTCCTCTCTTCCTCCATTATTGGCTATAATTTCGGCTGATTTGCCTAGCAACTTCTCCTACTTCTCTCCAGTTTCTCCATACATATCCTGAATGCGCATGTACTGCGGCTTCTTTACCTATTACAAAGGCCGGATAAATGATTGGCAGCGTCCATTCAATTCCCTCCGGCCCGTCGGTTGTGACTGATCATCATCATTCCTCTCTCTGTTACAACAATCGCGCAGTGTTTCCCTCTCCTCATTTCAATATCCCTTCAGATCCCTCTTCCTCTCCTTCCATCTCTTCCTTCTTCTTCTTCTTCCTCCTTCCATGCAACTCCTCCACAACACCAGATGGAAGTGAACGCAAGTGAGTCCCATTAGTCCCGATTTCGTTCTTTTCGCGGAAAGAGAAAGCACAAACCATCTGTCCTCTGGTGTTACTTGCAAACCACGAGATTCCGACAGATTAGAGCAATATGTTTGCCACATGCGAATTAGGAATGTACGAAAAAAGTGTTTTCTGTATCTGGGTATATTGAGGGATGAAGAGGAGAAAAGGAAATGAGCAAATCTACATGCTAATGATTCGATTATAATAATAGCGGGATGATTCCCTCATCATACCCACTCAGTCGTCTAGGCCTAGTATTCTTTCATTGTAAGTCTGGGAGGTACTTCGTATCGAAAAAAACCATCTTTTGATGTGTTCACAGTCCCACATTTTGGAAGTACCTCCCTCAACCTTCCCTCCCTCAGATGGGTCTACCATCTCTATTCTCAATGGCGTCTTCGCCTTCGTGGAGACTCATTCAAGTCGTCATTGCTATCAATATCGGATCCCATTTCATGGTAAGATGAGCAATGTTCTCACTGTCTCCATTTCACATTCTCTCCCACTCCCTCTGATTGACGATAGAGTTGAGAGTCGCCTCCGCGCAATCATGGGTAATATTACAACGGGGCTGCACTAGGATTGAACTGGGAGAGGGCTTTGATCCACAAGAAACTAAAATAATCTAAATTTAAATTAAATCTGAAGAAATGATGATCTACCCTCAACAGTAGACGACAATAGAGGACTTCTGGAGCCACCTGCGATTCCATATCCCTATTACTTCCATTGAACACGTGAATCCACGTCTAGAGCATCCCATGCGGCTTGGTCTCTTCTTTCCTCTGATCTCTCAACAGTCAAAAAGAGCGAGATATCGTGTGAAATGGAGATAGCGAAGACAATCCTGATGTTCCATCTCCCTAATATCTGTTATTCCAGCTGTATCTCGATGGGGTGGTTGATAATCTGCTCCCGGCTGCCAAATCCTTCCTCATCAAACACTATGGAAGCGAGGATGAGGGTGAGGAACTGTCTGGATTCTTTCATTTTGCATGAAACATCTTTTTGACACACCAAACATCATGGAGAGTATCAAAGGAAAGTTGCAATAAAATATGCACACAGAAGCCATTATAGTCTGTTTATGAGAAAGCGAGCAACGAAATTGTGCTAGAATTAACAATTGAAGCAGTAAATCAGAAGGCAGAGATCAGATTCGGATCGAAATGTAGATCTAGTACAATCTCTAAGAATGTAGTAAATGACTGAATCATTTCGTCGGTCACCGAATAAATAAATATCTTCAGGTAATCGCAATTGGGAGTTGATGGTGAGTCTTCGGATGTATGGACTGGCTCTGGGATGTCTACTGTCGACGTTCCTATCGAAGAGATGGGGAAGGAAACCACAGGTAACGATTGCGATAATCGAATAGAAACAATACTCATAAAACGTACACATTACGATGTATCGTACATCAAAGTGTTGATCTGTGCATCTTAAGTGTAACTTCTGACTCCTGTATTCGATCTTGTCTAGATAATGCCATCAAATAACTATGATTCAGGTTATTCTCGGTATGGTTCTCAATATCGCGGGTGTTCTCCTCACTTCTATCATCATGCTCATTCCGGGTGGATTAGCCGCGGCTCATCTGGGCAGATTCGTCAATGGATGTGGACAGGGAATAGTGCAGGTGAGAGAGGGGATTGAAGGAGATGGACGAAATGGAACACCAAAGTTCATGATCAGAATTGTTTCTGTGAATATCGATCGAACTATGAAAACATGTGAGAAAACAACATGTCAATAGGAGTAGTGCTGTGAGGGGTGAGGAGCACCAGAGTTCTCGATCAGAGTTTCATGCAATGATGTGTATGATCTTGATCTGGATTGAGAGATCAAAGATCAATTTCAGACCGCTGGTACAGTGATGTTGCTGGAGTTGCCACCTCGAAGGTGCAGAGGAACCGTGCTGGCCACGATGGTCAGTATCATTCCATACCCGTGCATTATCCATATTCCAACAGTTATCAAATTTCATGTTTACACTGTTTCTATTGCAGACGGTCTTCGCATGCATGGGCGAACTTTTCTCGATGACGATCTCACTGGAGGAGATGTTCGGAAATGAAGCGAGATGGCATTGGGCAATGGCCGTGCCCATTCTAGTCCTGATTCCTTCACTTCTGCTCCTGTTGAAAGCACCTGAATCGCCCAGGTCAGTTCATTACCATAGATCAATGACAGATTGTAATAGGATTAGAACATTACGTGCGTCATAGTCAATTATATTGCTCCTGAAGTCAGCTGATTCCCCAAGTCACTTATTGGCGTGACCTTTTCTGCTCCAGGCAGGCAGATGTTCCACTCGTTATTGTATTACGCAAAGAGATAAGATACAAATCCCTTGCCCCAGAGGCCTAAGATTATTTACGCCCGCGCAAAAACATCAGTGCCCTGTTTTGACGATTGTGATTGACTGACAAGTGAGGAGAAGCGACAACCAGGAACGGATTGTCTTTGTAGATATCTCTTCATGGAGCAACGGACTGAACTCGCGATGAAGTCACTCGCCTACTATCAATCTCCCACTGACGGAGAGAAGACCATCTCTGACATGCAGGCGGAATTGGCTCATGTGAGAAGAGTTCCGCCTCATTCGTTCTTCTCGAAACTAGGGAACGGTCGTCAGGAAGGCCAGGACCGAATTAGCTTGACCGACAAAGCTTTCGTTCTGCCCTAGGGGAGAGATACGGAGATGAGGGAAGAAAGGGGGAGATGGTACCTGATATTTATGATGTGCTTCAGAGTGAAAACGACACGGATGTCAATGCGAACAATGGGGTTGTGAAGAGAAGAGATTCGAGGGAGGAGAAGGAGGGCCTTCTTGGATCTTCTCCTGTGAAGAAATCAAGAATGGCTGAGCCGAGATTCCTTCGTCCTCTCTTTGTCGGATGTGTACTGCATTCCCTTGTGCATTTGGATGATTGGGTAAGCAGTGATCTCTCCATTTGACGAATTTACCATCTCTGGCGATTCACTATTCTGTGCATCAATGAAAGAACAATGAAATCTGTTTGATCTTGAATTTCACTTAACAGCTCTGGATCTCCTACTCCACACACATCTTCGAACGTCACGGATTCAGTGTGACTCAATCACAGAAAGCATCGCTTGTGATGTCCCTGCCACAGTCGATTCTGTCCATAGGTACTTGTTGAACCACGGGATTGACACATTCAGCTGATAATCAACAATTCATTCGTCGTTGGTTTATTTGAAACATCTGCCCTACGATGCCAAATCACAATCACATGTTATCAAAGTAGTATTAAAAAAAAGGAATGTAGTACTCATAATCCAACCATAATTTAGGGTTGATCTCCATATTCGAGAAGTTCCCTCGCAAGACTCTTCTCGTCGTTCCGACCGTCGCTTCTGCCCTTATCGGAGCCATTTCCATCTTCTCTCTTCGCTTTTCGGCGAAAGGTGGCAATCATAATAATCTGGTTGAATGTCGAAAGGCTTCGGAAAAACAGCTCCGCAGTGGGCTTACATTCAGAGATAGCGTAGAGTTGAGAGAGCCATCAAAATGAGAGCAGTGTAATCAGCAGAAATCGAGCACATCGGCATTCCCACACACAGTTTGAGTGTTTTCGAGTGGCTTCGAGATAGGCTAGAGGATCGGAAATCAGAGAATCTTTACCCACGTTTGTGTACTCTTCTGTGCTTACTGTGAATCTCTACCAACCATTGATAGGATCATACAAGTGATGGGAATCAAATGAATTCGAAATTCGACCAGGAAAAAATATCAATTCCTTATTGCAGATCATACGGACGTGTCACTTTCATCGTGCCTTCTTCCCTTCCTAGCTGCACTGGACCTCTGTATGGCGGGAGTTGCAGGAGAAGTGAATGTTCCTTCTTTTTTTAGAACTGTTGCTGCTTCACCATTTGTTATTCCCAATATATGCTGAACAATAATGTGTTCAGAGTGCTTTCACTGTCGTTCCGGAGCTATTTCTCTACCAGGACAGGATCCTCGGCACTGCATTGTGTGGGATTGCTCAGGTACCATCTTTTGCCATTTAATTTTTCGTTTGATATGATCTTCGCTCCCGGAAGCCTCTTTCGCACCTTTGAGTGACTTCTGAAGTCCGATCCGGATCTTAGTTCCTGCACTGAGACTCACGTGTATCAGGAGAAGTCTGGTGATAGATAACAAGCATCTAGAGGAAAGGACATTCCATCTGCATCACTAACTAAACACACATGTCAACCATGCACTTTACGGCTCTTTTCCTCGACTAAAGCAGAGGAATAACATGGGGCTAACTTGGAATTAGCGTTAGAGGAAGATGGACGATGTTTGGTAGTTCCGCTTCGAGATCTTTCCTAATGCGACGTCCAAAGATCTGTATTACTGCCATTCACAGTCAATTGAAGGCACATATAAAAATGAAGTAAAATTCGGTTAGAAGTTTGAAGCGCTGGATAAATCTATGAAACATAGGATCTTGGTTGAGAGTTTCATCATTTATTCAGAAAACTGTAAGATATATCTGGACAGGTTATTCGTTTCAGAGTCTCTTCGGCGGACTACTCCTCAACTACCTTCTATCTGCCATCAACCGATTCGGAACAGCCACTGTCAGTTTCCTTACAAGCTAACTAATGTTTGATTCGACCAACGAAAAACAATCAAAACTAAATAGGTCAGACCAAGTGTCCTTAGCTTTGTTAGACTCTGAGAAAGGGTCTTTCGGGCAGTTCTCAAAACAGGCCGAGCCGAACTCGAAAGGCGATTGGACTAATCCCGTACACTAGGAAAACATAGATCAAAATGGCGTCCCCAACTTCACATGAATTTTTAAATCAGAACAGAGAATTTTTTGCTCGTTTGGCAAGACAATGAAACGTGGAGCATGTAAGATGTTTGTCGTCTGATTGTAATCCGTTCAGGTTCTGATGCCATTCGTTGCTGGGAACATCTTCTATGCACTCTTCACAGTCTTTTACGTTCCCGAGACGTCAATGAAGAGTCCCCAGGTGAGCAAAAATCTCATTTTCCTATGAAAGAAACAGATTCCCCAGATCCCGACCGTTGCTCCACTAACCGATTCCCTCTTAGATTCCCCATTATTGTGCGAATGTGTATAGCCGAACACATGCCTTTTCCTCAATCTCGCCTCCGAGAATATCTCATTTGCGCCTTAGGGGTTTCATCGGCTAATCATAAGTCCAGACATGGAAACACGCGAACGAAAGTTGCTGTACGATTAGAAAAAAGATGGATTCTCTGACCAGAAATAGAGAAGGTTGAATTGAGAGGAAAGTGCAATATTTGGCTTCTTCAGAGAAGGTCTGTAAATATCCGCTGTTGCATTGCTCTTAATATTAATTCCTAGACATTTCGAGATTCAGAGGTTGAAGAAAAATTCCCGATTACAGGAAGTAGCGGAACTTCTCGAACGCACATTCGTTCGTCGACCAATCAGTTGCCTCATCCCCGACAGAATTCGAGACATGACCAGACGATTTCTGGCAAAGCCAGGCGTTTCGGCCGCATGGCATGTAAGTTGAATCGTGAATCGTCGAGGGGGTAAAATCTTAAGTGTGACCAGAAAAGTTGACCTTTCTGTTCAGGGAATCGTCCTCCTTTCTCAACTCGTCATCTGCTTTCTCTTCATCAATTTCACTCTGATTGGAGTGACTTACATCTTCCCTCGTGCATCCTCCATTCTAGTTGTTCCCGATAGACACATACTCAGATCGGCCAAGACTGATTAGCCCTTTCTTCTCCCATTGTACCTTATGTGTATTCGTTGTTGTCCAGAAATAGTGGGTCTATTGTCCTTTTTGGATGTGATTCCACAGGTTCCAGGCTCAGAATTCTGGCTAGAAGACCCACACATTGCATGCTTACACTTCCCCTCTCCATTCTCCTTCTCTCGTCACTTTGACCATCCCATCCTAGTTACCAACCATCCTTTCCTCGTGATTATTCCTCCTCCTTTCTCTAAAACGAGGTCCATTCATAACGTACATCGGACATTTTCTCATACGGCTTCCCTCACCAAACTGACTTTGGGGTACCACTTTTCCTGTATTTTCAAGGGTTTATCCTGTGAAGTTCATCCAAAATGAACCCCCGTTCCCGATTTGTTATTGCTTTCCAATCCTTTCCTTTTTCCATCAACCCGATGTTAACTCCGCCTTCCCTATTTCCTTTTCATGTGTTTTCAGGAGCTTCCGTTCGTTTTCTCTCTTATTCTGTCATAAGAAAGGCATAATAACTAGCTCTTAGAGGACGCTCAAAGCTTTATCTCACTCGAGTTGTGAATAAATGGTATGAATCAAATATCAATGGTTCAAATGTCTAGTTCTATTCATCTTTTTGACCGATGAGTGGTCTCTCTACTGATCATCTCTTCTTCGTAATCTCTTTCACTCCTCCGCTCTTCACAGTCCGAACTTTTGGTTAGTTAGCATTTCACTCTCCTGATAATAAGCAGAGTAAACATGTCTGACGTTGCCCTTCCTTTTCAACCTTTCTCTCACCTATTCCTCGAACGTCTTCAATACTCGCAATCACATGCATGAACTTAGTCACTACATCTGTCTTCAGAGAAGATATGCGAATAGTATTGTACTGATGTTTCTATCACCAGAGCTAGTTATTTTTGTAAATTTATCCTTCTCAAAAACGTATCAATGCTCACAATCACTAATATACTGTGTCTATTTCATTATAAAAGATCTGTGAAAGCAGATGTTGGTGTTTCGATCAATGGCTAATCTATCAAACTCCTACTCTTTCCACGAACCTTCTCAATAGCCGCAATCACATGCCTTGCCCTCAGATACAATCCACCTGTCTCCCAGTATGCATGCGAAAAAGAGAGAATTGTCTGCTATTCTTTTTGTTCAATCAGGAAGGATATAATGCTTTAAAATCTAAAGATTACTCTGTCTGGGCAACTAGAGACTGAATTTGTGGCGAGCCATTGTTCTCTGGATACTACTCTGTAGATATCTTGTTCAATCTTTGATGCTTTCGTCCCATAATTACCACTCGACGCCTAGTTTCTCTCTCACTCTCTCTCGACACGAGCCTTATTAGTAGTCTTTCTCTGTCCTCTCGTACCGCACGCCACCCTATCCATTGTTATTCCTCCCTCGCGTCATAGTTCGCACCAACAGATCTCACTCTTTCAATTTCAAGCACTTTCTAGTTCTTGATAATTATCTAGAGAGCATTGGAAATGGAGAGAGATCGGTCATTAGCCTTACTCATCGTATGGTCTCACTGTAGGCATTCCTCACGTAGTCTCACTCTAATCTGCGAACCTTCCGTCAACTTTTCCATTCCTGGAACCGACACGATGATTTCGTCTGCTGTAGTCTATCGCGTGTACATCAAAGATGAAATTTTTGCAACGACAGCATTTTTAGACTCGCCAGTCACTTTCTATTCGTTTTTCGGGATGGGAGCAAAAACCACTCGTGAAAAGTGATTCTGCAGTATTAAAAAGGGCCGAGAACCGTCCGCTTCTTTCGAGTGTTTTTCGCTTCCTTTTCCGAACTTCTATTGTTCAGTAGCTGCGGTTTCATAAGGAGAATGAGCGAAGGAAGAGGGGCGAACGTAATAATCGTGAGTGCGCTTCCATTCATTCACTCTGTGACAGTAGAGAGACCATGAGGAATGGAGAGAATCTGACCAATACTTTTGCTACGTGGGATTTCCTCTTTGGCATGAGCTTCTGTTATTCTTCCACACTCGCTTTGCTCTTTCAAATGGGTTGTTGTTAGCGATACCCAAGTGCAATGGATAGTAAAGCAGAACAGTATTACCATTCCTTTCCCAAGGATTACTCTTTTTACTTCCTTTTTATATGTTTCACACCAAGCAGTGTGGGAGCAGGTTAGAATGACAGAGAATTTTTTCCCATTTTTTTCACAATTGCTCATTGGTGTTCATTATTCCGTCTCTAAACATACGAGAATCCCCTTCCGACTGTTTATCATTCCGCATAATCCTCATACAAAGGGTGGCAGGGGATGCTACAAATCTCCCTTTCCCTATTCTGCCTATATCAAAATAGGACTTAAACTTACTTAAACGTGGCTTAACTTTATTTTAATACTTTTTGTTTCACATGTTCTTTCTCCGATCAGAGATGAAGAGAGAGAACGTGGAATGGGCAGATTCCGCCCGTCCACATGCTTTCTGATGCTCTCTCCATCGTCTGAATGGACGAACGAGTAGTGATGTCTTCCCTTCCTCTCTCTCCACAACCTTTCGTGTATTCATCCCGCTTCATGGACCACTTCCCTCGCTCGATTCTGCCATCACTCAGAGAGGAACACTAGACTGACTTCCGCGCTCGTTCCCTATCAGAACGGGTAAGAGAGAATAGGGAATGGAGAGACGGGGAACGGTTCACTTCTTCTATCTTTGCTCTCACTCTCGATAAGTAATCCTGCGCGTGGGCCGTCCCAATGAGCAATCGTCGAAGTTTGTCTGACTTCCGACAGAGAAAGCGGAATGGAGAGAGCAACTTCAATTGTTTCCCACCCCATCGTCTCTTTTTCATACCCCTTCTTATCCACTCTCCTCCTCCTCTCCTTCATGAGCAAACACTTCTCTGTTTCATTTCCCGCCCTAATCACCCATCATAATCACCCCTGCTAAGAAGATCATAAAGTACCTCCTCATCATCGTCTCTTCTCTCTCACTCGTTGCACAACAGATGATATTTCTGATCTCCGAACAATGCGTAATCACTCTGCTGCATCACCGATTTTTCGATTCCTTTTGTTTCTTGAACTTCATGCATCCTTGAAACATTCTTCGTCTCTGCTTCTATTGTCCGAAGACGTGCAGAAGCGCCGCTGTTCCTCCTCCTTCATGTATAGAATCCTTTTTCGTTCCTTCTCCACTTTCCTCAAAGTTCATTCACCCTTTCATCGGCGCCAAATCAGATTCGTTCGCGAGTGATCGGCATTGAAGTTCTCGACTGAGAGATCGGCTAGGTTGTCACTCATTCCAATCAACTTCTTCTCTTCTAAGACGCAACCGGATACGCGGGTTTGGCCCCTAGAGCGTTCTCTCTAACTCGATACATATCCTCCCTCCTTCTCACTCATCCACTTCGAACATCAGCAGTAGTGTCTGTCGTCTCCTTCTCAAATTCGCGCTGATTCGATTCCCAGTTCGTCATACTTTGTAGGGGAGTCTCCCTCCCTCTTCGAGCAAAACTCAGTATCGAATCTCGTTCCGACGGTCTTTCAAAGTCTTCACATAGCCTATTAGCTTGCTAATTCGCCGTTTCTGCAACAGTATTTACCAAATCGTAGACGTGTTTTCCTCTGGTGTCCAGTGGGAAGGAAAACACGAAACACGCGGTCTACCAATATCTCCTCCGCTCTTCTCACTCATTTACTCCTCGTTTCCTACCAGTCTCGGAGCTTTTCTTGCTTAGATGAGAAACGGAGGGGGAGGAGAGTAGTGGAGGCCGCAAAAGAGGGGAAGGGGGAGGAGCCTCATTCCCTCTTCTAGATCTCCACTCCTACTCCCAGTCATCGGATATCACCTTTTCGAGGTAACGGAGGCAGTCTCGAGGCTCATTTCCTTTTTTTTGCGTGATCTATTCAGCTTTCATTACTCGCTCAATTTGTCTACTACGTGCACCCATCTCAAGTACAATCTCTCTCTCTCTCTCTCTATCACTAGTCGGGTTGCCTTTCACTCTGCATCACATGCTTGCATATTGGCAATTTCCTCTCCCGCTGGCCACTCCATAATATCAGCTGAAGCACTCCATCATTCTCTCTCTACCCACAATCCTGGCGATTATCGAGAACCTTCCGAGGGGATTATACTTCCCTCTTCCTTTCCATCCCGCCCATTCTTTCCCGTCCATTGCATGTTGGAATTTGTCGCAGCCGGCAGCACTTACTCACACTTCCTTAGACCTCTTCCCCTCTCCTCTCCCCCGACCAAACGTTGAATTCCGGAAGTTTTGCGACTTTGTATACATTTGAGAGGAGAAGGCAAAGGGGGCAAAGAACTTTGACATCCGCTCCTTTCAATGGTTCTCTTCGAAGGGGTGCTGACGTTCATTCCCTTTCAGTCGCATATCTCGCAAGGATGAATGAGATCGAGTAGGAGGGTTACTGTACTTATAGCTCTTTGGTAATCTCCAGACCATTCATGTAGCAATCTACTCGAGATAATTGTGAATGCGTAGACTGCTCAAGGACCGTATTCTTAGAGAGGGGTATTGCACTCTTCCCTATGATTTAGTTAATTCATCTATTTTATCTGTTCCATAGTCTTCTTCTGTTCTCTCTATTTGCTGGACATCCCGTTGCGCTGTCTTTTCCTATGATGTCTTTGCATTCCTGCCTCAGTATCGAGTTATCTCTATTCTTCCTTCAGCGTGCTGTCTGATTCGCTCCGTTCCGTGTTCTCTATTTCTCCAGTAGGCCGTCCACTGCGCAGCCCTGTCCTATGATGTCGTTGCACACTCACCGTCACTACCGGAATTCCACTCTCCCGTGCATTCAATGTCCCCTTTCTCCTTTATTCATTACTTTTGTTCACTTGTGGCCCTTCTCACTCTCGGCCTTTTAGTCCCTTTACGTCCCCCGTGTTTACTCTGCTCATTTCAGCTTCCAATCTGAGGGAGGCTGAATGGAGGACGAAAACGACACCTCTCTCAGGCTGGAGCAGCTCAATTTCACTCGTGGACCGCCTGTCTGCGATATCAGAGACGTTCGTAATTGTTTTAATGGGCCTTTTGAAGATCAGAAGCAATTATCCATGGATGGTCGAGCAAAGTTAGGCGGGCCTCGTTAGTGAGTCATGGATAAGACCACGCTCTAATGGACACCAATGAGACTGTTTTAATGCATGATCCTCGAGCATATTGAGAGGCCAATTTCGTCGTGTTTCGGGGGTGTAATTGAGGCATGGAGGGAGGAAGTCTCGGTGGGTGCACACACGACCATGTAAGACGACCAGAGAACTCTAATTTCCGGCTCGCACTCGGGATTGGGGGTTTCGGTTACCACGAGTCTGAATCTTCCTATTTTGGTGCTCTGCCCTATGATAGATCATGTGCTGTGTGGAGACATTGCTGCAGGATATTTCGGGAATATCGGGAAGTTGGAAAGTAGTAGAATGTGGGGAAAAGTTGTCAGTCACTCCATCTCAGCTGTCTCAGTAATAATTAGAGGAGCGTTTAACGTCAGCGACCTCGTGTTCTAGTACTTGTGCTGCAGCCAAATTGGGCTACACTGAACCCAAAAAGGAAATTATCAGACTTATGAATCTTATGACCCAGGGGATATTGTCCTTCGAAGCGATTCAGATGTGACTGAAGTGTGCACTGTTATCTCTGAATCATGAGTTCTAGTACTTTATTGCAAAAAAATGAAACCCAAATGTCCTTCTGTATGCAGCTATTCAGCCATTCCTATGGGTACCGCCCATCATTCTAAGTATGAGTGACGTTGCCTTCGGTACACACTCTACTCTTGTCGAGACCTTATGCTCAATCCTCAGTGCAGAATATCTGAGAATGAGCAACGATTGTCTGTCTTCTTCAATTCGCTCCTCCATAGCAGTCGAGAGAGCATGCAGATTGAATAGATCTAGTAGATTGCTCAAGTCGAGAGGGCGTAGTCGTTGTCTCTTCCCGCCTGACAAACACTTGTGGATTCCGCCCCGGGACTGCTTCTAATCACACTAATGAAGGGAGGAAGAGAAGAGCCAGAGAATAGAACTGGAAAGGATTCTCACTAATTAGAAAAACGTATACGCAACAACATCTCCCGCACGTATCCACTCCAAATATCTTGTTGGTTCCGGGGGACTGGAAGAACAGTGTAGGACCCGTTCCGAAAGGGGACCGGAAGATGGCTTCCGGCACTTAGAAGCGGTCATACACCTCTAGAGTGTACTTCCTTCTCCATTTCGAATGATCTCTCAACGGTGAGACAGGTGAAAAGCGAAGGGAATCTGCCATTTATTGCGCTTACATATCGCTATTGTTCGCACCTTTTCCATCCATTCTCACTCAGCCTGATGGAAGAAAGAATGTGTAAAATGAAGAGAGCAAGGACTACAGCTGGGTACAGATGCCCAGTTGACGCACAACGACTACAAGACCGAACGACAAATAATCTAAGATTGGCTAATGGAATATTTGAACAACAGAGAGAGAGAGAGAGCGGGGAACTAGAACACGTTGATTTGGCTATTTGGACACAATTATTCCTGGACTGTCTTTCTCGATTCGGAATGCTCTTACGGTGCTTAGAAAGCCTTAGAGAGCACGTGAAATGGGAAGAACATTGCTTCACTCCATCTCTGTTTTCCTAGTCCAATATGGAAGCGGCCGCAGTAATAATACAAATGGCTGTTCAAGAGCTACAAGAGGAGGCCCATCTGTGCGGAAATTGTGTTGTATTCAGCTATTTGGTTCGAGAGGATGACGCTACAAGGATCCGCGATAGTGTGTGGGTGGATGGTACAACATTGGATGGGCACTGACTGATTCGAAATGAATGTGGAAGGTCGTGAACAACACAGATACTGAAGATCCCCTTTTCAGGTTTTCCTCGAGCATCCTCTCGTTCAATTCCTCCTCTTCACCCTCTACTGTCTTATCTTCATCGTTGCTGTTTCTGGCAATGTCCTCGTTATCTTCGTCGTTGCAAGGAAGAAAACGATGCAAACGGTGAGATATTCGCTTCTCTACTCGATCAGTGATTGTGTGAAAAGAAAGAAAAAGAGACTGAACATCGTGCATTGCTTTGGAACAACCGGTAGTTGGGAATTTAGCGTTTCATTTCGAAATATTTCAGGTAACCAACATCTTCATAGCTAACCTCGCTGTGTCCGATTTGATCGTCAACTTCACGTGAGTACAAATACCCCTATCTATCTGATCAACGAGCGAACTTTTCGGGTATTGTAATTGGCCTATGAAAAGGTTGAACACTACAACGTTGAACCAACTCCTTTTCGAGAACCGTACCGTTCTTCTTGAGTAATTCTGATCGTCTTGTGTGCCATCAAAACAGACCAAAGACTGCGATGCCAGCCAAACACGGCGGAAGTTAACTAAATCTGTCCACGCCACCTCATTGGATTTGCAGGTCGCTGTGGCTCACACCAACATACACATTCATCGGAAGATGGGTGTGGGGAGAGCTCCTGTGTCAGGGACTTCCGCTGTTCCAGGTAGGGGAGCGAATGAAGTCGTGCAAAGAGATGCTATGCATAAAAGTGGGCAGCATCTTCGGTGTGCTTGCTCTCTGCGTTCCCATGACCTTTCAAATTCCGAACCACAATCCCTTCCTCCTTCCTGATGAGAAAATGACCCTATTGTCGTCTCTGGTTCCTCTCTAGAACGTACGTGAAATCGAGACTATTCAATTTAATGGCGAGAAAAAGTGAAAGACGGAGAAGCGAAAGAGCGATTCAATTACATTAGTATCGATTCGCGGTGTTTTGGAACATTTTCCATAGCAATATTTATTCCAGGGAATGAGCATCTTCATTTCCACTCTCACACTGACTGCCATCGCTGTCGATCGATACTTTGTAATCGTCTCTCACTCGCCTTCGATCAACGCGAATGATCGCATGTCGATGAGGGTACGGTAGCTCGGCAGATTACGGTTGTTTGAGGTAACGGTAGTCTACAGTATCTATTCCAGCGTTGTCTCTCTATCATCGTCTCAATCTGGGTCGTCTCCTTCTCACTCGTCTTCCCCTATGCTGTTCACATGAAGAAAGTTCCAATCTCTGACTGTGATTTCTTCATCTGCACTGAGGATTGGAGTAACAAGGCATTCCGATTCTACTACGGAATGATCGTGATGGTGCTGCAGGTGAGAATTTACGTCGTATTCTCGGAGCTTGCCATGTTTTCTGAGCAAAAAAAGGAATGCAAATACTCTAAAAGACTATTTGAGACGGCAAAGTCAGCCCACTCAAAGTAATTGCTTTCGCGAACTCCAGAAGTGACATGAAAGTGGCTTGACTCACTCTCCATTTAGAACACTTCGCAACTTTCCCAAAACTACGGCGCAAGGCAATTTTGGCAACCAAGCACGACGATTATCGCCGATGTCCATTTCTAGAACAAAAGTCGCCGAAATCTCCCACCACTTGCAAGTTCGACGTCAGAAAAGCCGCGACAAAGCTCAAACCGCTAAGACCGCAAAATGCAAAATTTTGGGCTGAGCCGGGGATTGAACCCGGGACCTCTCGCACCCTAAGCGAGAATCATACCACTAGACCACTCAGCCTTGTGTGGGGAGCGGAGAGAGACGTGTAGAGATTGTGTGTTCTCATTTGGCAAGAAATGTCTGTCTTTTCACGTTGCATCTGATCGCTGAACGGGCAAATCTAGAGGGAGTAGTTAATGAAGAGATTGAGACAACTTCCGTTCTCATTGGGCCATCACATCGTGCTTGAGTGGGAAATAAGCGAAAACAAATGGTAGTTTTTAGGCCCCGCTTTGTCTGGGGAAAAACATGTGGACAGGCAGAAAACATTCGAGAACAGAAGGAAAGGGGGAGCGAATTAGGGTACCAACTAGAGTATTACAATGTCTAGCCATCCCATGAAAGTATTTAGAAAGTGCATGTAACCACTTGCTCTTCTCAAGTCTAAACATAAAAATCACGCGTTCTAGGCAAACAAAACAATGACTAGAGCGAACCAAGAACAACACCTTCCGCATGAGGGTGGTGTAATCTGATTCGTCAAACCATCAGCTGAGTGGATAGCAACTGAACAAGGAGAGCAATAATAAATCTGTTAATCTGGGGCATTTTTCAGTTCGCTGTACCCTTCTTCATCATCGGTGTCAGCTATCTGGCCATCTGGATGTTCCTCGAGAGTCGACGATGGGCCAGGTACGGATGTCTGACTCTACTGCCCATGATCTTTCGTTTTTTGAAAAAAAATTGTTCTCTTTCAATGGTTGTGACGCACTTGCTGTGAGAAAAGATGTACAGCTGTCAAACGCAGCAAAGACATGCAACAGCAATCATCAAAGATGTGCGCGTGTTTCTTTAGCCTTTCGTGCTGAATTGAGACAATGAAGGCGGAACTGGAGTAGAACTGGAGTGGGGGAACTAGAGAGTGCAGTTCAATTGGTCTCTTGAATTTGAGTAGAATAACCACTCGGTTGAGTGGAAATGCGGAGGGCTCTTTGGCTGCAGAAGAATGGAAGCACAGAACGGGGACATGGAAATCAATTCCATTATAGTTATCAGTCAGTCAAAACTTTTCTCAAACTGGAAAAGTGATAACTTCAAAATGGCTAATATTCAGTGAGCGTTCGATCGAGACTCGTCGTCGCAAACGCCTTCTCACGATGCTCATCATAATGGTCGTTATCTTCGGAGTCTGCTGGTTCCCCTTTAACATGTTGTAAGTGAATCTGTCCGAATTCCAAAAATACGTTTTCTCTCAGCGTTTTCCCTCGTTTTCCCTAGCATTTGACTGTGTACTGGATCTGTTATTTGGGTCTTGAAAACGGGATTTGAGAACTATTCCTTCTCTGCACACATAATATGGATGTAATAACAAGTCTAGCCTCTGCTTGTCCTCTTCTCGAACTTTCTCTCCCCCTCATCAGCTGCTTATTCAGACCGTTTTATTAGAAATTCACGCTCGTTGTCCGCACTTACCAGTGTTTTCATTCGTGGAAATGAATGAGACGAGTGCTCTTGAGGGGTGAAATGAGCGTATGCAGCAATGGCTTGTCTGGTGCGAGGTCGTCGACAAAATTTCATAAAAAATGCGAAATTTTTGAAATGGAATAATTTTCAGGAACATCCTTCGAGATCTGAAGATCGACTTCCTAATTGCTAGAGTCAAGGGACACTTCAAGTTCATCTTCCTCGTTGTTCATGTCATCTCGATGACTGCAACATGCTGGAATCCCCTTCTCTACGCCTGGATGAATGACAACTTCAGGTGAGAGGAAATCCAAGAAACGTTTGGTGTCGTTCTTTGCATTGTTGCATTCTAGCACTGCCTCTTTCGCGCAATTATGCTCTATTCTCATTCATGTGCTTTAGCTGACCAGAAGTGTGCTCAGAAGAAGAAAGGAGTAGAGCAACCGTTGATTGAAAGGCGGAAGTAGTAGTTAGTAGTGAAAAAGTAGCGTGTCAGTCCAAATGAACTTCCCTTGTCAATTGCAGAGAGGAATTCCTGCGAGTCATCCCATTCTTCAAGAGCAAGAAGGCGCCGCGTGTCAGGGTAAGAGATGCTGGCCTCGAGGGCCGTTGATGGGAACCGGGAAATAGATGGATCCGGGAAATCCAAAGCTGTTATTCAGATGATCTCGGAGTGCCAGCCTGCGACGAATCGCACCAACTGCAGTGAGGCGCCGAGTATGTCCAAGTCGAGGAAGTCGGTGCCTAACACAGCGAAGGCCTTCGAGACAGTACTTCTGACGAGTGAGGGAGATCGGCACGGATCCATGTCAAGCACTACCCTCTTGTAATTACCATCAATTATTGGTATCATAACACCATGCAAACCATTTGATCGATTCGACTGCATTCAACGCTCATTCTATTCAACACCACACTATTCATTGTTTTATCATCTTACTGTCTTAATTATTTCAATCACTCCCGGTTTATTTCTTTTTCTGAGATTATTGTTTGGACCAATTGCTTCTCCTTGCCTCTGCAGGAATTCTGTTATACTGATTGATATCTAATTTTGATTGCATTGCAACCCGGTATTTCTGGAATCCACGTCGATTCCTTCCTCTTCCTCCTCCACCCTACTCTGTCATCATTCACATTGAGCGGAAGATGCTAGAAACCTAACCCTTCTACTTCCGTGAACCCCAGAATACCCCTGCTTCCTTCCTTTTCTGTCCTTCTTCCCTTCTTCAACCAATCCAAACCGGTGTCGGCCGATCTCCAATACACGGTTCGCCTTGCGATGGTACCGCAACTTACGCAGAAAGCACACTGTTGATTGATTCGCCTGCCTTTCCCAAGTAGGAACCGATGATGTTCACTACAAAGTATCTTTTATTCACCAGATGTATTACTCCCACAATGTTGCAAAGAAGTACTCTAGTCCGTGGCATTCTCTCATCATTAATGAATTATTCACCAATTCCTCGAATCCCGAATGCTCCGAACAAATTTCTACTCCATTCTTCAAATCTCGATCAGGAATTCAACCCGATCGAGGCGCTCGCACGTAATTTCTCCCAATCTTTTCCCATCCATCCAATATCCGATGCCCGCAAACGATGTATTCTGCACACCAGTCCGCTTCCATGTATTCCTTTTTCCCGCTTCGATAAAGTTTATTCACCGAAAGTTTTCGGGGGCGACGGCACATAGAAAACTGCATACAAACAAATGGCAAAGCAATCGATCCGGTAGGTCACAGTCGTTGAGTGACTCGGTCGTTTATCGATCCCACGAGTGGAAGTAGCGGTGGGCTCCGTAGCGAGCTGAATTATATTGTTGATTACAAATGATGATTTCGTTCTAGAAAGATTTTTTTACTATTGAACGAGGTTTGATAAAATCTCAAGAAAATTTCATAAATTTCGAAGAAATAGAAAAAAAAGAAGCGAAAACGAACCAGCAGGGATGTAGACATCGTTCCAGTCCTTTCCTCTTCTTCCGAGAGCAGTAGGCTCGATCCACTTCTTGTCGAGCGTCTGAAGTGAAGACAATATTTCTAACCCAATAATTTGTTTTCCAAAATGATGAGTAGATAATGAGCAAATATCGAACTTGAAACTATTCTTACCTTGAAGTCAATGAGTCCATTACGGTACATGTCAATCGCTCGCTTCACGTTCACCTTGTCCATCTGGAAATGATTGAGGATTTATTTTTTAGAGAATATCGATAGCTCCAATCAATAGTTTTCTGTCTAGTTTTGAGTTATGATGAATTTTGGTGAAAATTGAGAAAGAAATCGTTATTCGTTCATCGATAAGTGTACAGTACCTGCCACGGCCTCCAGCTGTTCCACAGGGGTCTGTCGTAGTTCGGGTCACGGTAGCGTCTCCAGTAGGTGGGGTTGAGCCAGTCAGTGTACCACTTGTAGCGGGACCTGGATATTATTGATCGTCGATTCATCTATTTTCACTGGTACTCATCAACTTTGAAGAAAAATCGATAAATTCTCACCAGAAGGAAGGCGCCTCGAATCCGAGCGAGTGAGGGATGGGATCCGTGTAAGCGTATCTCCTGGCGGCGTAACGATACGTCGGCCAGTAGTACGGAGTGTAATAGTTAGCACGATCCGATTCCCACTCGGCCATCTGCAAATTATCGATAAGTTGGTTTTCTATCAACCAGTACTTCCGTGAATCTAACTTATCTATCTGACAGGCAATCTACCATTCTAAAAATCAGATGGATGTCCATAAAATGACCTACCAGATCGTAATTGCGACGGTATCTGTACATGGTGGAGACGGGATAGCGATCGTTCGTCACGCGAAGAGAGTCGAGAGACGGAACGGAGGAGACACTTCAAGAGGAGTTGTTACCGTAATCGAACTGCTACAGCAACCCCATCGATGAATGAGAACTACCGTAACCTACAGTATGCCGAAAAAAGGTAATTTCCACAAAATTATTTTTCTACAACAGTGACTACATGAATTATGAGAGGATGCACTAGACTACGGAACTAATTTGGAAAAAAATGAAAGAATTGTGAAATAGAGAATAAGAAGAAGGTACTAACCGGGTGAGCGTGCCAACCTTTCCGAATCTCTCGACCGATCTGCTTCTCGGTAGACACACCGAGGAACGGGCGCGGACCATCGGTCCACCGTGCTCCATCCTGAGAATATCTATTGAGTTACCGTATTCTACGCGATGACGTTAGTGTAACCAGACGGGTGAACGGCAATCGATGAATGAGTATACTATAGGAGAGGGAACATGTGATGGAATACGGTAGAACCAAGAGGAGGGATCTATTGATCACGGGGAGCTATCGATCGATTGGGAGTGAGCAAGGAGAGTTGGCAGTCGGATGCCAGGGCGATAAGTGATCGGTTGGGAGAGAGAGGCAGGCATCTCTCAAGCTTCTCTCTGCCACTCTCTCACTTCCCCACACTCTCTCGTCTCTTCAGAATGCTCCAGTTGTTTCTTCGACTGCCTCCGCCTACGCAGAGGAGGAACACAGCTGTGTGATGGAAGAGAGGAGAGAAGATGGGGAGAAGATGAGTCGAGAGGAGAGGAGAGGAGAGAGAGGAGAAAAGAGGATGAAGATAGATCAAGGATGCCCCCTCTGCCATTCACTTCTTCTATCACCTTACACTCTGCATCATCACGGGATCAACCGGATTGGATAGAATAGATCGTTTATCGGGCATCGCCTCCAGATTGATCAGAGGCTAACGAATACAATCGAGGCTGACGCTACGAAGCGATAGAATAGGCAGTGGGTACGATAATACAGAAGATGGGAAGGGAATCGATCGATGGGGGGACTGGGTCAAGCTCATTTGCTCCACGTAGCGAAGTATTCCCTTGCTCTACGATCGTAGTAGGAGGGAATCTGATTGACCGATGGAAGTTGAGAAACGTAGAGCTCTCGCCAGTCCTTGAATCGACGATCCCAAGAAGTTGGAGTAAGCCAGTAGTTATAGAGAGTTGAGTAGTTCATCAGACCTTAAATGCAGTACACTACAGCCGAGGATTGCAATCTGTTCTCAGCATCGGACCCTGCTACAAGGGTCCCTGCTACTAGCTGAGGGTCCTGGGTACCTCGGGTTACGGTACCCAGGGCTCTCGAGCAAAGGTCTGACTCTCTCCATTGATCTTTGGTCAGCCAGTGAAGGCGAGAGAGTATGGGAAGTGGAGAGAGTCAAACGATCGCTGCCTACACTCACAAGCAAGCATCATCAGCATGCGTGCGCTCTAGCGATAGAGGAGCGGGCAGAACACGTTAGCCGTAGCATAGGTGGCGCGGGGCTAAAAGGAACGATACCGATTGGGTGGGGCTGCGATGGTTTAGGAGTCAAAAGATAGAGAGTGAGCATCACCAGAGAGTGTAGGCCCCGTATCGATTGACTGGAATTTGGTTTCGGGTTCTGTCCGCTCATCCCTATAGGGAGAAGGAGGTGATTGAAAGTACTGTATCGATCGATATGAATGTAACTACCGTAATGTGAATACGGTAGTTAGGATACGGTACTGCCAACCACCCCTCTTCCCCGTCTCTCTGGTGTCACTCTCCGTTGTTACCTGCCCTGTACATGGAGAGACCACGAGCGAGAGACGAGCTGAGGGAGTCGTAGGTGTACGAACGATAGGGAGTGTACGTCGAACGGAGATAACGGTCGAAGGCAGAGTCGTAAGTGCGACGGTAGTACGACGGGTAGTCGTAGTCGTACCTGAAGGGACAGTATACCTACAGTATCCTGGATCCATAGTATTCGGGTTAATCGGTTACGGTATCGTGTACGGTACTGGTTCGGTATGAGAACCGTAACTGAGCAATGGTAGGTTAGGATGAACTTAGGATCACTCGGAGAAGCGTAAGGTACCGCAATGAAATTCGAAAGTCTCAAAACGAGTGGTACCGTACCCGACTTGGTTCGATCTCTTCAAGAGTTCGTATCTAGGCGAAAGCTCTTTGTCGTGCCTGAACTACGCTACTGTATTAGTACGGTAAAGGAAGGAAGAGACTGACCAGTATCCCTTGTAGCGAGTCCAGTACGAGGAAGAGTTGCTCCAGTAGTAGGGGTTGGGCAGGTAGTCAGAGTACGAATAACGCCATCTGAGAGGGTTACGGTAAGTACAGCATGATTAGGTTACTGTAGGTACAGCAATCTATAACTACAGTAGGATACCGTACCTCGGGTAGTACGATGCTCTGTAGAGCGGCGAGAAGTAGTAGTACTTGTCGTACCAGTAGTCGTCGTACTGTAATCAGCTAATTATCGATTGATCGTTGATCGATCGGCAGGGTTACGGTAGCGAGCGCTGAGTTAGCCTAGCAAGCGGTGGAAGCGATAGGGAAAGGAGCGAATATCATAATCTCTCCATTGCACATGCTCTATTTAAAGATATAGAGATCATGCGTGCGAAATGGAAAGATCAGAGATCAAAGACGAAAGATTACTAAATCAGCGCTCACCCGGCCTCTAATGAGACGATCGAACCAGCGAGATTCAATCTGAATTGGAAAATGGCCTACCAATCGATAATCGGCCTAGACTTAATCCTGGAGGCTCAATAATGATCTACTAAACAATGAAATGACTAACCAGATCGTAGTTTCTGTAGTATCTGTAGGGAGTGTACGTCCTGGTGGTGTGCCACTGGGGCTTGTACTTGTCAGACCAACGGAAGTACTGTCCGAGATCAGGCACGGAGTAGGTGCGAGACTGAGAGAGATCAAAGATCAATGATCATAGATTAGGAGGATTGCGTACCAGAAGCGTGGGACGAGTCTCCGAACGGGCGAGTGCCAGTGAGGACTGAGCCCTCACAAGGGGATAATCAGCCATGACTTCGAGACTGACTCAACTGACTGAGAGCTGCTTACTCGTTGTCAGTCCCCCAATCTTCTCTCCTTTCTCTTCCCTCTCCCCCGTCAATTGCTCCCTCCTGTTTATCTGTCGCCGTCTGATCTCTCTTAGATTGCCGTAGTCTCTGGCCGATTCCTCGAGGCTGTTCCATCCCCCACACACTAGAAATAACTGAGAGAAGAGAGGTGATAGGGGAGGAGGAGCTGCTTACGACTCTGCACTCTCTACACTTCACGTTATCTCTGGTTTTCTCTAACCAGCGAGAGAGCGTGCGAATTGAGAGAGGAAGACTGCATCCTCTCCACTCGATCACCTTCTCCTCTGCCGTTGGGAATGAGGGGGAGAAGGAGAAGCACAGCTGACGAAAACAATGCGATATACGCATGCGAGAAGAAAGCACATCGAGAGTTGGGGATGCATGTGATTGATCGATATTCTTAGAGGGGATCAAAGTGTTCAGACGTGGGAGGTGCTCAGATTCCTCAGAGAATGCTCAACAAAACCTTCTCAGATCCCCTGACAAAACAGCTAAATCAGGCCCTCTCGTGACTCAGGAATCTCGGGAATCTCGCCCCTGGTTGTTGGTGTATCTCGTGAAATCGTTTAGTGGGCGAAGCGAGGGAGGACGCGCAGGGTCCACTGCCTTGGATACGGAGGACCATCTAGAGAAGACAAGAAGAGAAGAAGAAGAGAGAGAGGGAAAGGGGAGAGGGAAGAATGGAGTCGAAACAGGGGATTGCACCAGAAAAGGCAACTGAGAAGGAGAAGAAGTAGTCGTCAACGTAGAGGGTCTTCAGATGTCGTTGAAGAGGGCGTCTCGTCGAGACACAGCCAGGGATATTATCCTCGGAACAGCGTAAGACTCTTGACACCTCACTGCTTCCTGCTTATGCAGATCGAATTTCAGCCCGTCAGGGAGGGGACCACGGGCTCCGAAGGGAGGGATTGCAAACCATGATAAAGTATGTTCCATCTTGTGTCGTGGATATGAATTGGAATTAGAAATCTGTAATCAGAGAGTGCCAATCTTCTTTAATTTTTGAGTGTCATTTGGAGCTGAAAGAGTTGGAATGCTTGTTGTAATCTGGCTTGATCTCTGGCTCATTTCTATGACAGATGAGAGATTGTGTGAAATGGAGAGAGCCAGGATAAATCCGATCAATCTCAGCAAAGATCTCACTCATCCGATGGAATTCTTCGTCGATCGCAGTCCTCAGATAGGCATAGGCCCAAGGTTGAGCGAGTGTGACTCCTTCCCCTTTTCCCTGACTTCGTGCTTTCCCTCTAAAACCTTCAATATGTGCTCTCTGAATCCCTTTTTTATATCTCCCTATAGACAGACAGTTTGCAGTGATTCTGAGTGCGATATACGATATCTTCAACTGATAAGTGTCTTTCTAGAGTGAATACCCTCGCCGTCAGCCTTCGCAGCCTCGCCCGGATACTAGGGCAGTGGATGCTCTATCTAAGGAGATCGACAGATTACAAAGGCAGAATAGGGAGTTGCTAGAGCATGAGAAGGTATAATCCATATTCTTGTTGAAATCTATCTTCCATCCTCTCTACATTAGTCGAGGGCAGAATTCAACATGCATGTACGAAAGAGCAAGCTAGCAACTTCCTCCTTCGTTTTTTTTCAGTCGGCTAGGAAACGTCTCGAGGAAAACCAGGACAGGCTGCATCAGAAGATCAGAGGAGGGGCATCGTAAGTTGCTAATTCATCACAACCCATTGCAATCACTTAATCATATGTCTAATCGGCGAAACATCGAGGGCAATCGTGACACACCAGAACTCTTTTTAGAGCCAGAGATGTGGACGAGCTCAAGAAGTACATCGGAGTGTACGAGAAAGAGGCGAGTGTATAATAACGAAGAATGAAAAGCCTTGTAGGAGCAAGAAAATAACCCATTCATTATTTCAGATGGGCAACTACGGCGGTGAGCTCAAGAAGCTTCGTTCTCATCTGGATAAGCAAAATGCGGAATTAGGCAGACTAACGAAAGACCTCCAGAGCAGACCACAAGTGGATCCTAATGTGAGAATTTCAAATGCTTCTGGATCCTGAATATTTCATTATTGTTTACCGTCATGCTAGCATGCGATCCTGCGAATCTAAGCAAAGCTAACGAGGTTTCATCTTTCAGAAAATTGCCAATGCGACTTCTCAAATCGACGGTCGAGTGAAGGAATTACAAGGACAACTCTCTGGATTGCGACAACTAATGGACAAGCAGCAGGGAGACAGGGAGAGAGAGGCAAGGGTGTATGCTGAAAAGTGAGCTTTTCCACTGTTTTCCTTTCCAGTGTAAAAAAATTGACCAATTGCGTCATTCCAGTCTGTCCCGAATGCAGGAAAATCTACGTGCTCAGGAAAAGAGTAAGAACGATGGAGTGAACTCTCTTGCAAGGAAATTCGATGCCGACAAGGTATTCGTTGTAACTTTTCTCGACTATCCCACAAATAAACTATCTTGAAATTATTGGATCACAGGAGAAACTACAAGATGACAATCGTCGACTGGCCGAACGTCTGAACGCAACGACGAACGAAGTCTCAAAAGCAGTGCAGGATGTGAATCTGAAGATGAAGGAAGAGATGAATGCGAGGAATAGTCAGGTTGAACAGGTACAACATTATCCAGTAGTCTGCTTGTTCCATCCTCAGTTGCATCCATTCCCTCGTTCGTTTAGTTTGTGCTGTTGTCTGTCGGCCATCTGTGTTGAGATTTTTTGCAAGAGGATAATTCAGGCTCTACGAGCTCAATCCGAGAGCCAAGCCCAGTTCGAGCGAGATATTATGAAGCAGATGAGCGATCAGATTCAAGCTCAGCAGAAAACAATCGAAGCCCTTGCCCAAACTATTCAGGTGAGGAGTCTTCCCTCAATTTGATTTATTTGTGATTGCATCTCTATTCTCTCAACATTCTGCTTTGATCTCGAGACATGTGTTTGTTTTCAGTCGGACCGGACCAAGTACAAAGATCGATTCACTAAAGTGAACGAGGCTCTGGCTGCTCTTGAACACCATCTTGAACTGGGCAACAAGAAGATTGACAAGATCGTGAATGCTGAGATTCAATCCAGGTTCTGTTTTCGAAACCATCTGGAACTCTAAAAAAACAAGAAATGCAATTGAGAAACGCCTTGCACAAAACAAAAAAAATGTTCGGTACTCTCCTTCCATTGTTCCCTCTACTACTTCCCTCGTTCTCACTCACCCCCACTCCACATTCCTTCTCGCCCTTTCCCTCACCACTTACCAGAGTGCGAAGGGGGAGCGTCTGTGTGCCGCCATAGCTCAGTCGGTTAGAGCGTGGGTCTAATAAGCCCAAGGTCGCAGGTTCGACCCCTGCTGGCGGCAAAAAGCTTTTGCAACTTTTGGCCATAAATCCACTATACCTAGGGCCGTTTGCCGATTGCAGTATCTTTTTTTTACGTTTTCTGAGCACACTGGCAAGAGAAAGAAATTGTGAAATGAAGAAATTAATCTTTCAGGAAACTCCACGAGAAGGGACTTCTACAGAAAGTTTCCGGAGTAGAGGAGAAGCTGAATAATTACATCTCTGGCATCAATAAGAGCATCGACGATGTGAAAGCTGGCAAGGAGAATGTGAAGATGCCCAATCTGGATGTCGATGCGGTAATTTTTTTCGTATATTTCTAAATTCTTCAGCTGAATGCTGTCGATATTGAATGCCAATGACGTTAATGAAATACAATTACGACGTGAAAATCGTAATGGAGGTCGCAAATGCTCTGCACTTTCATAGGATTCATTACTCACTACGGAGCGAACCTGACCAATCTTTTATTTAGAAGAAAGTACATTGAACTAATGATACTTCTCAGCTCCGTCGAGAGATGGAATCTATTGCTGCAGACAAGAACAAGCTGAGTATGGAGGGATTGTTGATGTTAGAGGAGAAGATCTCTGGAATGCAGACTGGTTCGTTATTATTCTGACTGAATGTACTTCAGTGTAGTCGAAATTGAGCACTTTTTAATCCCTCGTTTTGAAGCGTGCGCGATACTCAGCGTAATCTCTAATCCAAAGATGGTTTCTGTCTGCTCTGCACCACTTTCCCTTTCATTTCCTTGCAAAACGTCTAATCCCTCTTCCTCTGCTGATTTCATGTTGTGACCTCTCCCCTCTTCGATCAGTCGATCTGCTGATTAGATCTTCTTCTTCTTCTTCTGTTCGAGATTAGAGGAATTGTCGGGTTCTCTCTAATTTCCATGATTTCATTCCTTCTCTGACTGGAGAGAGCAAGAAGAATCGAGAGACGGTGAACATCCTGCCTAACTGCGTAGTCGAATCAGCAAACATTGAGCGATAAACACGGCTGAGCGATCGCATCCGTTTGCTGTCTCTTTTACAAAAAGCCAAGATTTAGGGTTCACAAGAAAGAGATAAGGAAAGAGAGAGGAAATGCACTTCTTTAGTTTTTGACCCAGATTTACTGGTCCATTTACGTCGAACGACGGTTTTTGCACACTTCCACTTAACTTGCATGCTCTGACCGGTCTATGGTCGTGGTCTAAGAACGGTTCAAGAGTTCATTGGGAAAGTGCACAGCACAGATCGAGTGCTGGACTAAAACGGTCTGAGTCAACTATCCACCATTCGAGATCTATCTATCCCACATCCAGGGTTCACTCGAGACAAGCGAGAAGTTGCTGATAGAATCGCCGGAATGAACGAGACGAGTGAAGGAACGGGCAAGAAAGTCGAGGAAAAGTGAGCAGAGAAATGCATTTTCATCTGTCTAGACAGATAACATAATCGTTTATTGAATCGGAGAGATCTGAATAGACAACGCAACAAAATAACACTTTTTCATAGCTTGATTGTGCCATTTTGCTCAGTCTCTGCTGATAACATATTTTCATGCTTCTAATCCTTGCAGAACTGATAGTCTGAAGACGCAACTGAACAAACTGGACATGTTGCATGATGATATGGAGAAAGCTCAAGAAAGAATAAGAGATAAAGTGGAGAGGCAGATACCACAGGATGTTCGATTCAAATCATTTTAAAGATCCAATCAGTACAACTTCGGTTGTAGTGAGGACAATACGGAAAAAATAAGTTTGATTTGGAAAAGGTTTAAATATTAGATATTCTCTGGGTTTTTTACAATAAAAATGGATTCGTTCGAATTATTTCAACCGGAAATGTTACCGTTTCAGATGAAAGAACTTTTTCAAAATCATTCAATGGTTTCACTTTTTACATGTGGGCTTTCGGGATCATTCTGGGGATAGATCATACGAAATGGAGAGAATCGACCATTTCTTCATCTCTCAATGGTTTCAGCTCAACGAGCTCTCGGCTAAGGCGGATAATATCAAGCACCAGATGAATACTCGAATTGACAAGGAGGAGGAAGAGCGGTGAGACTCTTTTATCTTCTTGATTGCACTGCAGATGTGAAACCGTTTTGTCTCTGAACGCTAATAGATATAGTTGGTCTCTCCATGATCTCGGCGGATGTAAGGTGAAATGATCATCTCGTTGTATGTGAGAACCAAAAAAGGAATTGATCTTTGATCTTTCAGATATCTCGCCATTCGTGAACTTCAAGAAGCCTTCTCCAAACTGCAGACACAAGCAGCAATTGGAGGCAGAGGGAGCAGTGCCACCGTCAGAGAAGCCTCCAGTCACAACGAGGTGCTTCATTCTAGTTATATTAGAGCTCTCAACGACTAGATAGACTGAGAGAATACATACGATGAAGAGGGTTTAGTTATTGGTTCATTCCAATAACGTTCGAGAACGTGCTTCTCTGAATCTCGAATTAAATGTCAAGAATATTATGCGAAAGGGCTTCACTTGAAGAGAGAATACTGGAATAAATTGTTGATCTTTGATCTTTGTTTTTCCAGTCCATGCGTCGAGACGTGGACGAATGCAAGGTTGCGATCAAGAAGCTGGCAGAATCCATCGCAACAGTCAAGAATGTGCTCGACAAGAAGATCAACACTGAAATTCGGCAGGTCGGCAGATTTTTATCTCTTTTTATTATCTTTATGATCTTGTTCCTCTTTTTTTCGCACAATCTTTCTCATCTCTGATGCACTGTCGGCAATCATAGCTAATTCCCCTAATCAGCAGCCTTTATCTCTGGCGCCCGAAGAAAATGAGAGTCTTTACGATGCGAAATAGTGTCTGAAAGTGAAAGGAAGCTCCTCGAATCGCATACTCTCTCACTCTCAAAAGCCATCTTTGAAATCACGCATGGTTGATTTCCGTTTCTCCACGTCGGAAATGTGCCCTTTCCCTCACTCCAAATTGCCATTTTGTAGCGCTGAATTGCAATACGGTTTGTACCATACGAAATGGAGCGACGACGATAAAGGCGTGGAATGTGCACTTTCCAATACAAATTGAGCTGATTTCAGAGGGAACACGATGTGGCGACGATTAATCAGAGGATAAACAACATCAATACAACGAGAGATACGAACAGAGATACAGTCAGGACGACCGCGTCCGATTATTGATTATTATTGATCATACCATAGCAATTCCTTCACAAGTTGATTGTATATTCAAACCCTCCTTTCCTTCCTCAGATAATACCCGATTCGTCATAGTCCCTCCACCCTTAGGGACCGGAAGTACTTGATTACTGATATCTTATCGCATTGACACGATTACTCCCTTTTCATCATGTTGTGTGGTGTCATGTATCCATAGCCGGATTAGTCATCATTACTTTATCTACCATATACAGTCTACGATACTTCATTTACTGCACGACGTGACACTTCTAGACGACGATTCTAACGACGAACTAACTCTGTTTCTCATTGCAGATGACTACGAATTGTGTGAGAGTGGCAAATAATAAACAGTTATCTCCTGACTGTCCATTCTACAGAGGAAGAAGGAGAGGAGGCGCGTGGTCTGGGGGACGGATAGTCTGTTGACAGAGGAGGGGACACAAAAACCGTTTGAGAGTTGGGAGGGTACCAGATTTCGGAACGGGAGGGGAGTGGGTGGAGGTGGGAATACAACAAGAAACGATTCAACATGGGGGTGGAAATGGCGCCAGATTCGGCGGAGTAAACAACAAATTCGAGAACTCGAGCGAACCCGAACAAAGTTAGGGATGGGAGGAAGAGAGATGGAAGAGGAAACGAGGAACAAACTAGAACCACGTGGTCTCAACAATGGATGTCTAAGATGCAAACAATTACTTGTATTTACAGTGCACGGAGGGGGTTTGAACTGAGTTCAAAAAGGGAAACCAGAGACGGGAACATGGGTTTGGAAGGTGGGTATTACACGTTTGAAGACGAGGAAGAGGAACAGGGATCATCAGTGGTGAGGAGAGTGCTCGAGAAGTTACTCTTACTAACTCAATGGGACTATATGTACAAGTACATTAAGGCTAGTGGGTCTGAGAGATCAAAGATCATCTTAGAGCCGCAATTGGAGGGTGGGTTCTCCTCCAGTGAATGAAGCTCCGCCTGCTCGTTGATAGAGATCGACGCATTGTTGAGCAGTCATCTGGGTATTGACGAAGAGTTGACGATCGAGAGGAACGGCTGGAAGAGAGATGATTCTTTTCAGTTTCATGTTGAGATTGTAAGTTTTGAGCTACATCTCAAGAGAGGAGCAGAAACGAGAAGCTATGATCAACTAAATTATGGCTCGTGAACTCTCGCTTCTTGCTCGGTCCCGTGTTCTCTCTCGCTACATTGTTCTTCTCCTTCCTTCCGTGGATTGACTGACTCTCCTCCGTTTTCACGGAAACACAAATGGAAGAGAGGGGATCTACTCACCACCCCAGCTTCTTCTTCTTCTTCCCTCTTTTCTCTCTCTGGATCGAGTCAACAAAAGGCCAAAAATAGAGGGCAAAGGAGTCTCTTCCTCTTCCTCTGTTTGGTCAGCGTGAATGCTCCCCCGATCGCACAACGAATACACAATTAGTCCCCGTCCCCACCCTCTCAACGTCTGAAGCCGTCCCCTTCTAGGTACCTATTATGCTCAGAGGCAATAGAAAGAGAATGCAGCGTTTTGACAGCATTCTGGAAAGACGGAGAAGATTGCTCCAGAATCCTTTCTGATCTACTCTCCCAAGGGAAAGAAGGAAGTTCCCTTCACTGCCCATACACGTGGTTTACAACTCTCTCTCTCTCCATCTCTCTTTTCCTCTCCCGCAACTCTCCCTCTCTTTCTACTCTCCGCTGCGTTCATTTTCTCTGAACAAACTGCGCCATAATGTTTGCCGATGGCAGAGTGGGAAGAGGGAGGGAAATACTATCCCTGATGAGAGTGATCTCTGGCTAGTCAGATAGAAGGAGAGTCAATGCTCAGCAGAGAGAACGAGAACATAGCTGGAAGGGGAGGGGGTCAGATATAGACCTTCTCCCCGTCTTTTTCTTTACTCTCCACACACAATCTACTCGTGTATCACCTAGGGAGAGGCGAAAAGTCGGCTTTGCGAGCGTCTATTTTGAGACTGACTAAGAGAGTTGGGAACACTTTGCCAAACCGCCTATTTGCGAACTTTCTGAGCGTGCTAAGCAAGTTAACCGCTCATTGAACTAATGGTCAGACTCCACCCAATCCTAGTACCTCTTAGGGTAGACAGAGCTACGAAGTACGGGAAATCGAGATGGTTCAATTAGATTAAAGCGAACTTACACTGGCCGAACATGGAAGATGAGCTGCTGTTGGACGAGTAAGAGTTGATGGCAGATGAGAACATCGAGTCCTGAAGATGAATTGGGTTAGGATAGAAGACGATAGATATTGGGAAAAGGAGAGAATCAGAGATCGTCTTGCCTGTCCTGACGACCGTTGGATGTTGAGAGAAGTGTTGTTGCCCAGCGGGCACGCAGAAGATCGGAAGCACTCAGTAGTCAGCATAGTGGATCTGGAAGAGAAGGAGAGGATTGGATGGGGAGGAACTTGGAGAGGGGACATAAGACGAGGAGAGAGGGAGCTGGGGGTGGGATGCGAAATGGGAAGAAGAACATCTGGCTATTCCTCTCCGGCTTAAGAACTGACCAAGAGGAGCAAAACAGAAGCGATATTGCGCAATCGTCAGGCTTACTTCTAAAGAGGAAGGACGAGTCATGTTTTCTCTGGTGCTATCTTGCTAAATATTCGCTGCGTCAGATAGCGGGTACATCAAAAACAGAGCGATGATTGCCCAACCCTGAGGCTGATTAGGAGAGACGAGAATGATTCTCAATGTCACTGGAGGATTGATAAGGAGGAGGAGGAGAGGAGGGGACATTGTGTTTGGACAGTGACTCTCGCGCTCGCGTGAAAGGCAGGGCGAATGTCAAAGGGGCCTTCCCCCTCCTCCTCCCCTTTCTCCTGTACGCATAGGAAGGGGGAGGAGTCTCTTCTGTGGGAAGGAGAGAGATGGAGAGGAGATCGGATAGGACGGGAGAGAGTGGAGGAAAGGAAGAGAGTCAGAGATACGAGAGGCGGGAGGAGGGAGATGAAAACAGCCAAGTTCTCGAAGGGAGAGAGAGTAATCGGGCGGAGTGATGGAGAGAGAGAGAGAGAGATCGGTCGACAGGCAACAATAGAGAGATAGAAGCAATATGATGAAAGTGGGACGGAGAGAATTGTTGAGGCAGAATCCACTATGTTCTGCTACCGTAGAAGCTCTCTTGCCAGTTAGAGAAAGTGAGATACCATGGGAGTGTGAGGGAGTAGTATTACGCAATGCTTCTGCTGCAATGCAGTGGGGGGGTTCTAGAAGTCTCTCTTGCCTGCTGGGGGCTGGCAGTGAGGGAAAACAAGGCCTCACGATTCTCGTCCGTTGTCGAGAAAGAAGAGAAAAAAAACGAGAA
Source organism: Pristionchus japonicus (assembly GCA_900490845.1). Lineage (NCBI taxonomy): Eukaryota > Metazoa > Nematoda > Chromadorea > Rhabditida > Neodiplogasteridae > Pristionchus > Pristionchus japonicus. The sequence goes on from LS495404.1 coordinate 366,351, forward strand.
GGACGACGTTGTTTTGGAACGGAGAAAGAAGAGAGAGAAGGCAGAATGGAGAGAGACGAGCGGGAGTTTAGAACCCGAGAGGGAGAGTAGCAGAGTAGGGAGAGGAGGTATAATCAGATAAGGACTAACGAATGAGAGTAGATGGAAGAACACACACTAAAAGTAGGTCAGAGAGTGGAAAACATGTGTATTAGAGGGAAGGATCGAGATGGGAGAACGGGCGAATTGGGGTGATTGTTTCAGATAATAACAACACATGATTGAGAGCAATCACTGAAGTTCTCTCCCTCTCAATCACCATTGAACTTTGAGTGGGAACTGCCTAACGGGAGCAATATTATAGCTCTCCCCTTCCCCCTTCTCTCTAGTCAGTCAGGGAAACCATTTCTCTCAAGCGGAAAGAGAAGAAGCGGGAAGCGAATAGGCTCTGGCAGTTTATTCGTACTGAGCAAAAGAGCGAAAGAGAGATGAATAAATACAACAATTGAATCTCAACAAGAAATTGGTATTATAATAATTAGATTCCCAAGGAGAAGTGAAATTGGTAAAGCAACTTGTCGTTTGTGGTGCGATGAGATATCGGAGAGTAATGCTATATATCACGGATGATTAAGGGGGTATTTGCTGCCAACGATGGTTGATTCATACTCTATCGAGAAATCTACGATGAAAAGGATCGATGAACAGGGGCTGATTTTCTATGACGAAGGGTTTAAAGAAGGAGAAGAAGAAGTAGGAGTATGGGAAGGAGTATGAAGAGGGTTTACAAGCTTAGAGGGGGTGTTAAATGATATAGGGAGTTGGAGTATCACCGTCAATGAGTCAATGTTGCCAACGAGAGGAGAGAAGGCGAGAGAAAAGGGTTTTTTGACAGCTGTTTTACGTAAAGAGGGGAGAAAAAGAGGAGATAAAGAGCTGGGAAGAACAGGTGATTTGGAAGAGTGGAGAAGAAGGAGGAGGAAAGAAGCGATTCAAGAACTGAGTTGGTGAAGGGGGAGAAGAAAGAAGAAGTGAGGAGAAAGGGCGTGAATAATGCAGCAGCGAGAGGGATGAGGTCCATTGTGTATTTCCCCTCAAATAAGGGCGTTGGCAGGTCTGGATTCTCCCAATGGAGGAGGATAGGCAGTGTTCGAGAAGGGATTCTCGAAGTCGATGGATCTCTTGGCAATCGTCGATCGTTGATATTCGCATCCTCCATTACGAAGGAAGAGAAGTTCTCCAGAGGGAGAAATGACGCACGAAGTCATCCCGAGAATATCTGTCACCTGCAGATGAAAGAAGATTAAAATGATGAAATTGGATATTCGAAATTTGGCAAATATTTCTCATTTGTCATTGATGTGATGTAACACTTTCGAAATTTTTCGAAGGCATTTGTTTAGGTTGTGAGGCTTCCTATCTGATTGCGTGGTTAGTTTACTTTCAGTCAGCACAGATTCCGCTAACATAAATTTGTATCTGAATCCGAATAACGCTGCTTGACATTATCATAAAATAGATACGGGGGAGGTTGCCATAGAACCGTGTATGAATGAATTGCATTCACACAATTCTGAAGATGATGTGGGAAATCTCCATCATTTGACATTTTCACGCCCTCTAATGATCATCTAAAAATAAGGCCGAAGCGGAAGATGTGAAAGTGAAAGATGCAGCTTAATATTTTCCCATTTCCCCCATAATGTCGATGTTGCCATAGCGTTATCCCATTAGATGGGATGTTGTGGGAAAGGAAACGAGCAGATAGGCTCGTAATCCTTTCGGCGTGAAATGGTATTGCGGGGGATTGAACATTGTTACAAATGGTTATGAAATTGCAACTCAAGAAAAAAGAAAAATCAAACCTTTAGTACATTGGCAGTGCACTTCTTTCTTGGATTGATAAGGGAGAATAGAGTGATGTTGCCCTGATTGGTGAGAATCGCAGCGAAGAGTTCATCAACGTGTCCATCTGAATAAGAATTTATATCACTTATCATTAAAATATCGTGTTTGGTTGTTTATCTACCTATTTCATTCACCTGTGAGTTATTGCCCACCAATTCACTGCCAGTGTCAAATGACTAGTTTCGAAACCGCCCATACCTTCGAAATAACAAGCAAATCACACACTGCAGTAATCTGCAGTGTGAATTGGTGTGTGTGTGTGTGCTTCTGCTTTCTTTTGCACAACTAAAATCATCCCATTCTCATAACTGGTTATCGCTCACTCGAAACTTAAGCAATTACTTTTACTGCTTGCTCAAATTCTCAAGAATTCTTAACGGTTTTGCACTTTTCAAAGTTTTCCCTCTCTCTCATCTCAAGTAGAGAATGCGGCTAAATGGCGCGTGTAATCTCTCTTAGATCACGAGATTGCGAGACAGACTAGCGGAAACTCTCTTCTTCTTCTTTGATGAAATCATCGAGAATGGGAGAAAGTAGGCCAGAGTTGTTCGAATGTGCTGGAACGTGAGGATGGCTTAGTCATAGCGCGCCTTGTTTCTCTCGAAGGAAACAGTAATTGGGACGGGGAAAGATCACGCTTAAGGGAAGGGAAGGGGAAACAGACAAATATACCCCCTGTTGTGTCATCTATCGCGTGATGGAGAACGCACGTTCGAATTGGAATTGCAATTAGAATTAGGCGCCCATTTCAGGTTTGACGAGCACTTTACGATCTCAAAAACAGCCTGGGCCGATTACGTGCTCTGCAATATTTTCGTCCTTCTCATTTCCGATCTTTGATTGGATGATTTGAGTCACGTCATTGGAAAGAAATTTCGAGAATAGAAGCAGAAAGAGCGAAATTCTAAAGATTCTCATTGTCTGGGGATGAGTAAGGCGCGTCAGATGATCTAAGATTCTTTAAATACGATAGTGATGAATGGGGGTGCCATAATGAGGGATCGTCTGAACATTCCTCGTGATCTGTCATCTGTCAGAGCGACGAGAGAGTAAGCGGAATGGAGAGACGCATCCATCATTCTCAGTCTACTCACCAGATGCACTGGCCATCTTCACAAGGGCAGCCTTTCTGATTCTCTCGCCTTCGAGAGCCGTGATCTTGTACTTGTACCGACTGTTCTTCAACGAGGGAAGAGTGTAGGCTCGGATCTGCTCTTCAGTGAACACGAGGAGACGATTTCCGGAGATGGGAAACTGAAAATATTAATCATGATCATTCTGTTTGATAAGGATACCCTTTCGTGTGCATAAAAAGATCTGCGTGATGTTTGCAGTGTTGTATTTCACTTCCTTTTTGAGTTATTGTTTGGAATGTTCGGGAACTTTGAACTTCAACCCTATTTCCGCAATCTCGATGAGTATTGTGCAATCGCCTTCACAAATCGCGCCAGATCACTTTCCATTTCCATTCCATTCTCTTCCCTGATGAAATGCGAGAGTTAGTATTCTCCACCCATTTTCATTCCTACTCCAGACAGCAAGGTTAGGAATCGGGCGGATGAGAGGGGAGATAGGGTGGAGAGAGAGAGAGAGATGGAGTACAGGGAAGTAGTCACTGAATTCACTCACATCAATCACTGAAGGAGCAGAAGAAGAAAAGAGGGGAATCAAGAGGAGATTGACCTTTGGACTATCAAAGAAAATGTCAAATGCTCCTGTCTGCAACAATATTTTTGCAGACGGACGGCACTCAACATATTTATGTGTATCTATTTCCAGCCTACTCTCATCTTCTCTGTTGACCTCCCTCGAATCCCGATCTCGCTAGTAAACATGTTTTTGACCTTTTCCCTCATGTTTTGCTTCTAATCGCCCTCTTCCTCCTTCTTCCCACTCCTTTTTCTTATCTTCCTACTCCAGTGGCTAACCTTGACACGAGAAACACATGACAATACTCGCTAGTTTAGAGAGAGGATGAGAGTGGACAGTGGAGTGAGAACAGTACAAGAGGAGAGGGAGAGGATGAAGAGAAGAGAAGGATAAGAAGTAGAGCAACGAAACTATCAGCCACCCACTTATCACACCTTACAGATATGGAAAGTAAGGTACCGGTAGCAGATCTCGCAGGGGTCTAAATAATTCTCAATGGGAAATGAACTCTAAAAATGCCATTTTCTCATCGGATAGTGTTCCCAGGAGGCATCCACTTTCCTCCACCCTCAAATCTCCCTTTCTTTTTGTCTGTCTTCCACTCTCCAGAGTGCAAATGAGCACGAGGGTCAGGGGCAGGAAAGGATATCTGCGAACGAGTAATACACTCTCTTCGTTTCCGTACTCTCTGGACGATCAAAGGTAGCTAGAGAGTAGGCAGATGAAGAGAGTCCAGCTAGGGGACAGTCAGATGAATGTCCTTCCATCTCCGTCTGGCAATCACAAAGAACGAAGGAGAAAAAGAGCAGACGAAATGGGAACTGGTGAGAGATGAAAGGGGGTTCTTCTCACGAAATTGGTGAGAGAAAAACGTGAGAAATGGATGCCAAGGAACAGCTTCGGCAAAGATCAAAGACTAATATTGAGGTAATTGCATACTGCGGTAAACGGGGCTTGTTCCTGGCCTGTTATTTACTCTTGATAGAATAATTCGTGTTGATGAATGGCGTCTATTTACATGTTTGTCTGCAATTTCGTGGGGGCGACACTCGTCATTACCTCTTCTCCTCTTCTTCTTCAGTTTCCGATGCAGTATGTCAGCTGGTTCAGTAACCCTCTCTCTCCCTCCCCTCAGAGTATCGAATGACCTAACTACTTCCAGCTACCTTCTCCTGTCCATGGGTAACGCAAGGGAAAAGTTGATAGAAGGTAAGAAAACGAGGGAGGATAAATATCAATTATGTGCAGCTCTAAAGATTAAGTTTTGATATTTCCACACCTTGGCGAACGGATCCGCCTGAACGAGAATGTTCACGATGGGAGCTCCGTGCTCCAGTCGAATGTCGCGAACGAGACGGCACGAGTCCTCCGGCTTCTCTCTGCAAATTAACAAAATTGATAAAGTAAACGGATACAAAAAGAATAAAAGAGAGAAAAATGGGTTCACCTCGGGGCAATGACGTAACACAGAATCCTGCCTCCATTCGATCCGACCCACAGACAATCGGAAGGAATTGTATTGGACAGCATCGAAGCCTTCGTGAATGTGAGCACTCGGATGAGCCAGGCTGGTTGCTCGGCTGTAAATATTTATGATTGTCAATTTTTGTCAAAAAACATTTTTTGAAATCAAATAAACTGACGAGTGGCCCTCTCACTCCTCGCTTCGATCTTCCTTTCCACTGGTCTAACAACCTCTTCGTCTTCTTCCTGTTCATCGATTCCATTGAGGGCACGGATCGGAGTACTGTGGGGAGTTCGGTTCTGGAATGTTGTTGATACTTCAACATAAATTAATATTTTCTCACTTCGTTTTTAATGAGGGGAATTCGAACGAAATCAAAATTCATTTACCGATGTATCATTGCTTCCGCTGGCTCCCCCATTCAATCCACTCGTACTCGGTCCTCCCTCAACTACAGCTGGAGCTGTTCCATTACTGGTCGTCGCTTTAGGAGTCTTCTTCTTCCTTCGGAATGACTGTCTGATCGACTTCTTCATGCTCTTGAAGCGAGAGAGGGCGTCGTCGAGGGCTCCCGCTTCGAGCAGATCTGTAAATGTTTTTTTATATGTTTATTTTATTGTTGTTTTAGTGCTTTTCTCAATCTCGTAAAGCTTCATTGATCATTGAATGTTCGCAGACGATAGGGTTCAATAAGAATCAATGAGGCGAATCATCGAAAGTGTTCGGCTCTAGAATTGGATGTTGCGAATTAAATCTGCTACCTTGTCCAGAGCAGAGGGAACAGTTGACGAGCACTGATTTCGTGCGAATATCGACTACGAGGAAGCCGAATTCAGAGGCGGCAGCGACGAGGCCTGAATTAAAAAATTCAATTTGAAAAAAGAGAAAAATAATAGTTCACCTCGAGAGGATAGCACGGAAACGGCAGTAATAGATGTGGCCGGCTTGAGTTGGAGATAATTACTACAAAATAAAATAAATGCTCTTTTGATTCAGGATTACAGTATGCAATAAATTCAGAAACCAACCTCTCATGGGAATCTCCCACGGTGAATGGCTGATATCCGACGCCATAGCTCATCGCCTCCGTTCTCACTTTCATCGGCTGATTCCTCAATACGTGAGCAGGCAGCTTCTCGAGATCGACGAGAGGAGGATCGACCACTCCTCTCGGGATTGTATTCTGGAATGAAATCATTTAATTCCGAATAGTCCCCGTCTTCTTAGTAGGACAATCTAACTACTGTCCTCCATTCTTGTCTGGACCATATCAAATTCACACCTCATTAGGGGGAATGGACCAGACAGTTTTTGCCTGCGGTCGCTCACCTTGGCCGTGTCTGCCAGTTGATAGACCATCACTTGTCCTCCCCTTCCTCCGACTACAATCTGTCCAGAGGAAGCATCGAAGGCGATCTTCTGGATGGACAGACGATGGTCGTCGCAGAAGGGATCGTACTCTCCGAGCTTTAAGTGAACTGTTATTACAAATGTGATTTACAACTTTTCGTTCATTCGATTCTGTTTGGCGCTGATTTTGCTACAAATCAATACATATTTTTTATTGTTTTTTTGCTTCTTCCCCAGAGGTAAAGTAGGTCCGAAGAAGAGATTAGGCCCTCCGGACTGAATTGGCCTTAAATAATCACTGGCCTAGCAGTGATCACCCGCAGGAGGAACGTGTCTTGATTAACGGGATGACCTTTACCTTTACCTTTTACCCCCAGAGTAATCAATAATATTCAATAAAAAAAGTATATTGTAATTGCATACAATCCTGTTACAGTACTCCCGTGCCTTGGGTTACTGTATTGTATATTTTCGGGTCAATTACACCAGCACTGTTTACATTCCTTTCCTCGAATGGTGGTCATCTAATCCCTTCCTCTGTTCACTATTTGCCTCCTAGCATCTGTCTCTCCTTCCTCATTTGCACTTTCACTGAATGGATAACAACTGCCCCGTGGAGAGTTCACCCCTCGCCATCTCCCCCTCCCTTCCCTCTATCTCTCCCCCGCTCTCCCCTCACAGGAACATCACACTCACTCTAACCCCCTTCTCTCGCCGCTTCCGTAGCGCAGTAGGCAGCGCGTCAGTCTCATAATCTGAAGGTCGTGAGTTCGAGCCTCACCGGGAGCAAGCGTTTTGCCGCTTTTTTGCAGGCATTACCTTGTAGAATGGAGGCCATTCCGCGGTCGGATTGTCGTCTCCGGAGTCCTCAGAGTCGTAGAGGGAGTCCCGGGGAAGTCGCTCTGTTTGGACATTCTAAAGGAATACATAATCTGGAGTAAATGAAAGAAATAAAAATATAAATAGAGATATGAATAGAAATAACAACAATTGAGCGCAAAGAAATAGATGATAGTGGAAAAAATCATGAAATTGACCATGATAGTCTGCTCGTCTTCTCGATATCCAGCAAATTCCTTAGCAGTCTTGATGGACAGAAGCAGCTTCATCGTCAGTTCACCGGCCGCCCAGAGACGAATCATCCCGTTCTCGTGACTGCAATTTTTTCTACCACTTAAATATCAAAACTGATATTATCGTAACCTTATCACTATAATTCCTTTTTCTGCTCAAATCAAATTATGAATCTGCATAGTTCTAGCGCCCTATTCCGTAAAAGGCTCGAGCATATGGTACATCTACCGTAATCCTTGATTGCTTGATGCACTTTTCGTCATCTGGCATAATCCCGTTCTCAATATGCCCTTTTTCGTGTGTGGAGGAAAAAGCGATGGATAACAGATGGGGCAAATGGCGAAAAGTAAAGTAAAAATCTGAATCACTTATGGACAGATGTTATGCAGCTGATACGGTAATAGTGCACTACAGTACACTTAGAGCTAGTAGTTTCAGAGAAAGCAAAGGACGAATTTAGTAGCAAAAGAAGAGCTACAGTACCCCGTGACTAGCAACTGTCTGCTCTCCTCTCCAGCAGACACAGTCAGATGCCTCGTCTCTTCGTTCCCAGCGTGAAGAGGCCATCGACGACCAGAGAAACGATTACCAGCTGAGAACTCGACCTCGCTTGCCTGGAAAAAGATAAATTACATGTCTAAATGATCAGTTACAATACCTTATTGATCTCCTTCCACACATGCTCCTCCACTTGAGCGCACAACGTGGACGTCGTTATCTGCGAGAAGTGAAGGGAATGAAGAGCGAGGAGCGGCACCTGAATTATTTTTTATTTAAAAAAATTTTAGTTGTAAATGTTTTTCTTTCTCCTAATTTCTGATTCTGTATCTGAGATAGAGAAAAATATATTTGAATATTCGCCAATCTCATTTCCGTTTTGGCATTAAATCTCCCTTTTCGCTTCCTCCTCTATTTCCTCATCCAATACCCCCTGCTGTGAAACGCGCCAGAGTTTCGAAACCCCTCTCACAAAGACACTGAACAAACTAGCAGGAGTAGTGTTGGAACTATTGATTAGTTCAAATGAACAACAAATTACCTCTCTCCAGTTCTTGTCAGAGAGATCGACCATTAGGAATTCTTGCTCGCAGAGGATGAGAACGTAGCCAGTTAGGAAATAATCGTCCTCTGCAAAGAAACTCTTCCATTTTGCAAGATTGGATTACGGTATTTCTGACCAGTTCCAATATCAAAAGGATTACTAACTTCGATAGTCACAGGACTCATTCACCAGCGCGAAGTCGATGAGTGGCGATGAGAAATCGAAGACCGATACTCGATTGCCCCTCTTGAGAGTGAGTGTGTATCGATCACCGTACGACAGACGGGGAAGTCCGCCAGAGAAGATCAGAGTGTCGCCCCTGGAAGGAGTATATGTTAGGATTACGGTATGAAGTCTGGGTCTCTAGTTGCCAGGAAGGAGTACGGCAACGTACGCTTTGGTCGCTCGATTGAAGATCTTCTTGACGGGCGTGCATGGGAAAGGGCCAAAGAGGATCTCCGGAGCCATGCCCATCTGCGCTGCTCTGGAACAAAAAAATATTATTTTCTTTTATTCGTTAATGCTAGATAATAAAATCAGTCCATGAAAAGAGGTTCTACCGGACCCCTCGTTTGAGTTCCACTTCGAATATCCTCCATCGACGTGAGCGAGCATGAAGTGTGTGCCGTCAGAGCACCAGGAGATGTCCTGGAACATCGAATTCGGTTGGATTACTGATAAAAAGAAGACTAAAAATATTGAAGTAATTAGGTGATCAACGAACCATGACATTGCTCATCTGGTAGTAGACCCTCAACACTTCGTGGATGTTCACATCGTAGAGAAGGACAACTTTGTGGTCGACGACGAGGAGGACCTGAATATGATTCACAGTTAGTCAAATCAGGGAGATACTGTAATCCAACTAACAAACACTTGAATGAACAGGATACCGTAATGGATACCGAAACCTGTCGTAATCTTTGGAGCTACCGTAATCTCGTTTGATTTTTCAACGAGTGATGATACAGAAAATAAATTCTCACCCGTCTCGGTTCCTTCTGATTAACAGATATCCCATCGATGCTGCTTCCGTTCATATCACTCGGGAGTGACGGAACGATGGTATCTTCGTAGAGAATGAACTCGCTCAACTCGCAAGTATCCATCTTGATAGAGAATACGTTGCCAGTCATCGTTCCTGAATTAAAGATGTAGATCAGACGGCTGATGATTGATTTGCCATCTAATGTGCTATTTGTTTTTTTCGTCTTTTTTTTGCTATTTGTTTCATTGTTTCATTTAGGTGTGTCTCTGGATGAATGAACTAACCAATGAGCAATCTCGCATCACTCATATCTTTCTTCTGGTACATCTCACAACTGGTGATCTTCTTCAGTCGAGTCTCAGGCGGAATCTGATGGTGCTCGATCTTGCTTCCTGCAATACTTTTGACATTTAATAGAGTTTGAACATTTTGCATCTTCCCTTCCCAGAGATCTTCGTAGAGTCAATGCTATTGAATACGTTTTTTTCTGGTCATAATGTGCTGTTTTTCATACAAACCCATTCACTCATTAACTTTTAGTATACAACGGCCAATTAACCTAACAAGGGTGGTGAACAAGGTAGCTAGGCGTGGAAGAAGGGGAAACTTGGGGAAAAAAATTCGTATAGTTACCGTAGCCGGTAGTTTTGAATTTTTTTGAAGAAAAAACAAGACAATTCGTGCCTGTCATCTTGTATCGATGGAAGGTCTCATCCTTGCATATCACCATGAACGTCCCCGTTCCATGGGCGAAGTAAATGTAAGCCACAGCCGACTTGTTGGGTACGGTAGTCTTCCAGTGGGCTTTCGAGCCACCGAATCTGCAGAGGAAACATAATTCGCGTCAATTATGGAGTGATTCAGCTACTCAGGACAGTTTCTTTCTTCATTTTTGGTATCCAACACTACCCATGAAACAGCAGAACAATTGGATTACATTGAAAAGTGATAAAACTAACATGAATATTTCTCCAGTCTCCGTTCCAACTGCCATAATGGAGAGGACATTGTCAACAGCCGTGGCTGAAGCACCAGAGGGTAATCCAGCGCGGGTAGTCTGAAAGGGAATGGATAAATGGTGATTATCCCCTCGGGAGCAGTTACTTTGATCTTCCGTTAGGTTAGGAAAGGATAAAATGCGTCACCCATAGCGTGAGCTCTCGTCAAAACACACATCCTTTGACATTTATGACGGAAACAAGGCTGACGGTATGCTTACTAGTGGCATCAACAACGTTTCGAGTAGTCTCAAACCTGTCTAAAATCGAAGAAGTCGCTCAGATCATCGGGTCTCTGCTGCTCCGGGGAGAATTGTGATCGGAGGAAGCGGAACATGCCTCCTCCCGAGTGAGAAAACTGCAAGGAATGACGGGTTTGGCTCAAATTCGCACACAATCATTCGAAATAAGAAGAAGAGAGGGAATGAGGAGGACGAACTGCAAGGAATGGACAAACACGCGGCGAATATGGACAGCATATGGCAATCAATCGATGGCAAAAGGCCTTGGAAGAACGGATTGAGCGAGTGTGAGGAGAAAGTGTCGATAGAGGAGAGATAAGAAGTTGATGAGTCACATCACTGGACGAGATTGGAGGTAACTTTTGAACCTGGGCTCCTCTCGTTGCGAACCAAAACAAGGAGAGGGAGTTAGAGGAGTTGATGGAGGTTGCGAATGCCATTTCAAGGTAGAGTATGAGTCAGAATCAGTTACGAAAGAAGGAGAGAGACAAGGATACGAGGACAGGTCTCTCTCTCTCAATTATAACGCGTCTCTGCACTGTGTGGATGGAGGGAATGGAAGAGGAGGTGACTAGCAGGGAGAGAGAGAAGGGGAACAGAGAGTGGAGAGAGAGGAAGGGAACAGTCCCCTTCTCGTCTGCCCTCTTCTCCCTCTCTGTGCCTCGAGTGATCGTGACCTCTATTGAAGGGAGAGAGGCAGAGGAGGGAGAGAGTGGACAAGGAAGAGGCCTCCAACTGTACACTAATGGAGAGGGAAGAGACAACAGGGAAGGGAACGGAGGGAATACCCATCAGTCGAGGTAGAGTAGCTAGAAGTGGACAGAAATGATGATTATAAGCAACGTAATCGGTTCTTAGAAGTTCAAACTGCACCTTCGAAGCAAGGTTCACGTTTAGAGTCACACGAACACCCATTTTAGTTTATTGTCATGGGAAAGAACGGGAAAATCAAGTGAAACTGAGAGAAAACTGATGTTTCCGTGCGAATGTTTGCGAGTTCGTGGGAAGGTTTGCACACATTACGACTACGAATGGCTTAAATTCCCTGCAAATTTCAACAAACTGCTCAAATGCAGCTTGTTGACAGTTGGCTGAGAGATAAGAGTGCATGAAACGTAAGCATAGTGACTTATCATTGATATCAAACCAGCATTTTGAATGAAAAACGTCTTGGCTACTTGCCAAATTGTACCCATTCTTGCGAATTCACGTCTTTCGCGGCGAGAGTCGCTTAGGCGATAGACTAGCTCTCTTTCCCCTCAACATCACGTGTAAAGGGTAGAGAAATGTACGGGGGTATAGCTCAGTGGTAGAGCGCTCGCTTAGCATGCGAGAGGGCTGGGGTTCAATTCCCCATACCTCCAATAATGTTTTGCAGCTTTTTTTCTTCTTTCTTTTGCAAGCTGAATTCTTTAACAACTTAACACGTTGTTTTCATTCTTTCTGACGGGAATTGAATTCTACAGCTATTGCGAGCACTATTTTGCTATTATATGTCTATTCACTATACTTTTAAGTAGAAGTTATGCTATCTTAAGAAGAAGTTATGCTAAGAAGTTATTTTTTAATTGTGTTTCATTGTATTCTCCACCATTCATTCATCAATTTTGCAAGTCAAACGCTTGCAAAGTATGATATTCCCGGAATACATTTGATTGCCCTCCTTTGTTTGTACTCTCTCCAATTTCATGTGAGGGGCAGCAATTAGAGCGAAGCGCTTCATTATTTTTCCTTCAGCAATTTGAGAAACCTCGAACATGAGACTGCTCAAAAAAGAATAATTACCACGCGAGAGAGAAACTCTCAAATCTCAGCATATTATATAATATGAAACTACTCTGGAATTGGCACATCTCGTATGAAAGACTGGAGAAGGAAACTGAATATGATGCTCAGAATGAGGAAGAAGAAGAGAAAGGTCTGCGAGTGAAAGAAAGGAGGTCGAGAACAAAAAAATGTGTGGCACTTGTCTAGTTCACAGGATGAATGAAATGTTTCACGCATAAAATATGAGCAATACATTTGAAATTATGGGTCTATTGTGAGGCATATACACCCTCGCTTAGAAATTTCGCGAGAGTAGATGAAGTGAAGATGGATAAGGCCTTCGAGTGCACCCATCCGCGAGTGCTACAATGAGTCAATAGGAATACTCTCCAAGTTGTGAGAGATATCTCTCCAGTCAGAGAGAGAGAGTAAAAGTACACTTCAGACGTAGAGATGATTACAATCACAAGTCTCGATAGAAATGTGAGGTGAGAGGAGCGTCGCTGTCGCCAGAGAACTGCTTCAGGAATTGCGAGTGTTTCAAGAGGACTGCCCGTACACTGTCCTTCCTGAAATTATTGATTTTTTAGACCTTCACTTTTTTACCTTTAGTTTTTCATGCTATGCAGAACTATCTTATTGTTTCCGAAACACTGTTTTTCAAAAGTTTCAATGTTAATCCTCATCGATCCTATAAAACCTTTCTTTGTTTCCAGTATCCTTACCACTTTCCTCTTTCACCGCACTTCCGAATCCACTCTGGGTGGAATGTATCTCACTCACTGACTTCTCTTTCCTCTTCCTTTGATCACACAGTCAGTCACAAGTTACTACCCATTCTTTTCTGGCATTCATTACATGTTTCTAACAATGGCTTGTCTTCAAATCTCTGCTTGGAATCTCTCTGAACGTCTCTGAACCTCTTCTTCTCCTTTCACTGATCAGTGAGTCACAAGATTTTCCCCTCACTCGGTCTATTCATTACATGGCTTGTCTTCACTGTGAATGAAATCGACCTAAATGACTTCTCCATACTCTGATCAGCCCGCAACAAGTTACTCCGCTCCTTCTCCAGCTCACATCTCATCTTTCTATCAAAGCTTTGTGCGGCTAGCGAATGCTCTTTCTATATGATCTGTAACCAATTCCCGATGTGCGCTTCTCATGGACTTTCGTACTATGCATCTAACAAGATCGTACAGAGCCCTCCCACTTTTTAGTCCTCCTATCATCACGAGATGTATCATCTATAGTCACTTTTGCGGCCTTTTTCAACGCTTCCAGGAACAAATGGCCTCCGCGCATTACCATATTCCTCATTTCGGAATGGGGCTTCAAACGAGAGAATAAGAAATGCCCTCTCTCTCTAAACGAACCCTTCTTGATGCTGCCCATCATCCTCCTCCTCCTCTTCTTCTTCTTCTTCTCCATTCCCTCCGCCCATCTCGATCATTCTCATATTTCCATTCCTCGCCACTACTCGTTCCGACGAAGGAGGTTCCTTTGCTTGCTCACTTCGTTTCCGTGTAGACGAAGATGTCATCATCTTCTGCAGAGTGAAAGAGTCTAGATGACCTTTGGACCTCTGGGAACTCTCGCCTACTGTAGCCAAATATAGGCATTCTATCGTAATCTACTAATGATAGGCACACTTAGCCGTTAGCTCCTTGGGGAATTAGACTTAAGCTGTCAACTCAATACCAGCTACCGTACCCTGAGATCTCTCGATGCCGCCTCGACGGGTAGAGTGCTCCTGATCCTCTCCAATTCGACGCATTCATCCATTAGAGAAGATTCCAGTTCTTGCAGCTGAATTTTTTTTAGTTTCTGTTTCTGTCTAGATCTTTCATCCACACCTGCTCAATTTTCGCTTACTTTCGTGCCATTTACACACTTGTTGTAACTTTTTCGAACAAGAGAACGCACCTGTTTGAACTTGGCATAATAGAATCGCTTCAACTCCTCCACATGTGCATCGGCCACTTGGATATTTCTTGATCGCGTCTGAAAATGCGCAATTTAATAAACTTCTTTTGATCTTCTTCTCGTCTTGCGATACTGTATATGGGATCGATATGTGGAAGGGCCACATGGATGCGGCGTATTTATGGTCATCGAACGATTACCAGATGATACTAAAATGGCATATGGATCCTATTCGATCGAATTTCGATAAGAATTCAACGAGCGAAAAAGGCCAGTCCGATCTCTCCGCCCCCAATCTCCCCTATTCTCGAACCAATCTCTTCCGACAGATTCACTCAGTGCAGTCACTGCTGCATGTGTCTACTCCTTCGACTCTGTCTCAAAGTTGGGAATACCATGGTTACACTCTACCTCCCCTCCCCTCCTCCTCCTTCACCCTTTCTCTACCTGAAGTGCCGTCGCTTCCTCTCTTATCCTTCGTAGATCGACGTTCCGTTGACTGGCGAATTCACTTCTCTCTGCATCCAATGCAATCCTCTCATTGCTCACTCGCACGAGTAGATCGTGTTGTTCTCGTAAGAAAGAAGTCTGAAAAGAGATCAGAGATCATCTCCTTCCTATTCCGGAACAATAGGCAACTCCTTCCATAAGTCACAATCGCATCTTGCCTCTTCTCTCTATGAATATTCTAGACTCCTCCCCCTCTCTCTCCTCCCTCCTTATCTGCCCTCTTCCCGCCCTCTTCCAACTTCTTCTTCTCTGCAGCACAGAGTCTGAGCTGTGCTTGTCTTCTCCTCCTCTCCTCACTCGTCGAGAAAGGGAAACATTTATAATGCGTGCGAGCGCTCCTTTCTTCCCTCCTCCTCCCTCTCGCTCCGCCTGACTTTTACTCACTTTCTGAGTCCACGAGAGACAATTAGACAGAGACTCTCGCGCCTGAGTCAATTCGGATTCTCCCTCCCTCGCTTTTCTCCTTTTTGTCTCACAAAACATTCGAGAGAGGGCGGCAAACGACCTCTCAGATGTTTCACATTCAAATTCCGCGTCTCGCTCGCTATTAGAATCCCTTCAGTTTCTGAGATGTTTTGCAAGAGAGAAGGATCGAATAACAAGCCCGTATTGTGAATGTTTTCAGCAGAATGGACGAAGAGGACACGACGGTCTCCGTCTACTCTTCCACCAGAGAACTCAAGTAAGTTACCAATTAGAGAGTTTGGGAAAGGATGAGAGTTCTCATCTCTTATCTCCTCTAACTCGTCAAATTCAGTGAATCAGAGGAGGAGGAGATCAGGCTGAGTCCGGATTTCTGCACTCCCACACAGACTCCACCGCCGTTTGAGACGTTAGTTCTTTTGATATTTTTTTAGGAACTCTATTATCTCTCTATCAGCTTACATTCACTCGCACTCGTACTTTTTATACGCTCCATGTTGCATCATCAGTCCAGCGCTTTGTCTCACGTCCTACTGCTATTTTCCGTTTTGTTTTCTAGAGTTTTCTCTCTCGACGCGCTTCTTAGTGCATTGTGCTTCTCTCTTCTCTCCCTCGTTCACGACCTCTGAACACGCGACGAAACTCCTCTCTACATGTCCCCTCCCCTCTTCACGCCTCCTTTAAAGTCTGTTCTCTTCTAAATCAAATCTGAAAACTATGCTGAGAGTTCGCGAGACCTTGTTCCATTCCTCCCTCTCTTCTCAAGAGAGAGACTAGTCGTTCTCTGATTTGTGCTCTCACTGGACTCTTTTCCCTCTTCCTTCCACTGAATTTAACATAACTCGCCTTAGTCGCTTCAACTTCAGCCTTTTGTCTCTCCAATCTCTCGAGAATAAACTTCTGATCCTGCCTGAAGACTTCCTTCTCTGCGCTCAGTCGATTCCACTCCTCCTTAGCTTTCCACTTCTCCTGAAGTGATAGTACAGTGAATTACGTTCAATTAGGCTCAAGATCAAGGACGAAGTAGGCGACTGAAGGACAACTGGCTATCACGAGGACTTGTTTGTCTCAATTCTGACTACAAATGATTCCAATTCTTCGAACCTCCTCAATGTTTCTCTCTTGGTCTTTGGCCATATCACGCAATCGACTGTTGAGTTCATAGATTATCCTCTTCTCTTCTTCCAAGCGATTCCGCTCCCTCTCTAATCTGCAAATTTGTAGAATGAGCTCCCGTTCCACATAAAACCGATTATTTTATGGACTGGTGAAATAGTAATTGCTCTAAGATCTCTCGATCTCTCTCGTTAGATTCTCTCTGGCTTCTCAGTCTTTCATTGGTCCATGAATTGCTGATGCCCTTTTCTGAGATGGGGAGAGAAGACACCCTCTTCATTTGTACTCACAATGACGAATATAGAATCGTAGTAAGCGTGCGTCAACGCTCTGATGGCCTATTATCGGCGATAATCAGCAGTGTCCCGAGGGAAGGAACTTAGACGACGTTCTCTTTCCAGCCAGAGAAAGTAGGATAGTAGGCTACAGCGAGAGACGGAGAGACTTACGCTTCTTCCCTCATCGCTACTTGATCTTCTCGAGTGCGTAGAGAGTTCTCCTTATCGATGGAAGTACGATCATTGACCGTCGTTACTTCACCAGCGAGACGAGCGATTGTTGAGGAAAGCTCGTCCACTTTGTCCATCATGCCAGAGACGTCTCTGCAAAATATAAAAAATGCTTTTAAGATTCCAGATCGAAACAGAACTTTCTCTGGGCATCCTCTAAATATCATATCAACGAGCCAACTCTCATAATTCATGTGATCACTTCGAAGTATTAAGTGATATGTGATGGAGATTTTGGAAATGCAATACATAGTACGCTCGTTGATTTCTTAATCTCTTTACCCTTCGAACATCTGCCCTCTTCAAAGACATCAATTCACCTGGTCTGTCCAACAGCAGTCTGCACAGCTTCGATCTGTCTCGAGTAAGTGTCCCTCATTCGGGTCAATTCCTCCTCGCTTTCCGATTTCAGCTTCTCCGTTTGTTTGCTGTAAGAAAGACGGCGCCATTTGGTCGGCAGAACTCTTGTTTGAAGCGCGTCATTAGAGCCCCGTTGCATGTTTGTACACGTGGTTTAGTACCCGGGCCGATCATTGGCCGTTCCCAGAGAGAAAATGAGAAGATGTTAGTTTGCCAACCCGTTTTTGCTTATCCATTAGAGAAGAGCACCTGGTTTCCGAACTGTTTCCCATCACGAGACACACTCTGCACCGAACAACGTTCAACTACACAGAGTATTCAGACAAGGAGAGAGATCACTCAGAATGGAGAGAGTACAGCATAAGCTCCACCCTTCTCACCTGTGGTTCGTCTTCAATCGTTCGATCTCTTCGTTCAGCTCATTCTCCTTCCTTTCGATCTTCTCCTTCCACTCTCTAATTAGTAGTTCTTCGTCCTCTTTCTTCTGCCTCCGAATATCGACAATCTCTCGATTTAATCGCTCGATTTCGTCTTGTAATCTGAAATATGGATCTGATCTTTGATCTCTGGCTTTAATTATGCGAATTAGGTTTATTTGACTAACCGTGCAGCTCTCGCAGCACTTCCATCGCTACTCTCCACAGTAGGAGTAGGCACAGTAGTCACTTCCGGGGTCACTTGAGGAGTCTCCGTTCGTTGTTCTCTTTCCCTTCTCCCTCGTGCTGTTCCTCCTACAGAACTTGGTCGAGGATTGCCGAATCTGTAATCGGAACTTGAACTTTGATCTTCGATCTCTGACTTCATAATTAGTCAATTACTAATTCATATAATTAGACCACTCACAATCCTCCACTCGATCCTCCTGCCGTTGAGGGGCCACCGAATCTGAAGTATTCCATGCAGGAAAGAGAGCATGATTGCCAATTATCATGAGATTCATGAGAGGCTCGAGAGAGGCAATATATGGAGATGAATAACTCACAATCCTCCTCCTCCTCCTCCACTGGATGTTGTTGGTCGAGAAGGGAGGGCTTCGTTGAAGATGTCATTGATGCTTTGCTACAAATACAACTCGATGAACATACAGTTTTCGATATTCATCAGTCATCTCCCTAAGGAATTCATCAATGCGAATTTTAGTTAGTGTTCATTACTGTCTACGTGGGGGGTTCTTGAGAAAATTAGTTCTAAATCTCTCTTACCGTATTCGATTTTGGCAGAGGGTCGCCTGTGATGTCATCGAGGAAGGATACAGAGGGTTTGGGACGGCTACTGGGAGTGGCTGTGGTAGGGCGCTGCAAGGGCACAATTTAGTGGATTGAGAAAGAAAACGGGTGGGGATAGTCAAAAAAATTTCATTCGTATGTTTTTTTTCGCTGGTGAACTCTTTCTTCTTTCATTGAGTCTACGCTAATTGGCATATCATATCAGGGTAGTCCTGCTTATCGAAGAGAGCAACTCACTCTAGATGGTGCTGGATCGTTCGTGAATAGACTGTCGAGGGTTGAAGGTTTTGCAGCTGTTTGAGCCTAGAATAGACATTTTTTTACCCTATTAGTAATCTGAGCTTCAACTATACGGAAGATGAGAAGGATCGTAATTGGATCACTTCTTATAATCGGAGAAGTTTGTTCGATGCTTGACTCTCTAATTGACTGACCTTTGGCGCACTCCCTCCAATCTTCCGTCCGAATAACGCACTATCGAGATCGTCGAGATTCTGCATATATCAGGGACTGACACTACTACTCGGCCAACCCATCCAATATCCCCTCCTCTGCTCCCTCCCTCTCCCCTACTCGCCCTCTCTGGGGACTCTCGTATAATCTGCAGGTGGAATACCTGGCTACGAGTAATTGCCAATTCCTCCCTATCTCTTCCCCTCCTCACCCCGAGAATGTCCAGATCATCGTCCATCACTCCTCCTTCTTATCTCGTCTCAAGGCATAGAATCTGCAAAGATAATGTATACGGGAGCGAGAATATGGCAAAGGACACAGGGAGGCTGGGAAAGGGTCTATACCCTCTCTCTCTCCTCCTCTTCCTTTCCCTCTTTGCAGTCGAAAGGGAGAGAGAGAGTCTCGTTCCATGGCAACGGCGATTGCGCGAGAGTCTCTTTGCCGTTGAGAGATGCAGAATAGAGTGGTAATTGGAGGAAGTAGTATGTAGATTGAAGTTGTAGATTGGAGAACGGCATCATAATCCCGCCGTCCCTTAGTCATCATCCCTCAGTCTGCAGAAGTCTCCAATGACACCTATTGGCCTTCGTCACTCTTATTCTACTTTCTGCCATGAATCATCATATCGTCATTGTTTTGATGCTGGATTGCGATTTCATCAGAGCCTATTTCAATAAAATTGTGATTTTCGATGAGAGTAGTTGGAGGGAGAGGAGATTCCTTTCTGAACATATGGTTGGATAGCGCCTCAATAGTCCTTGGCCGAATTTCTTACAGTGTACTTCATCGAAGAAAACCCATCTTCTCGATAATGGGGTTTTCTTCTGTAATGGGCTCTTCTTTCGTGTGTGGATTCACTCTTCCACTAGATGATTATAGAGTACACGTGTAGATATCCCCTCCTCTCATCCCTCTCTTCCCCTCATTCCGATCTGTTTGGTTTCTCTCCATTTTCTCATCTTCTCGCTACTTTTTGCGGACTTCTCGTGGTAAGGTGAGAAGTAGAAGAGAGGGTTGAGAATCTGTGAGAGGGAAGGAGAGAGGGAGGGAGGCAACCAACCAGGAGAAGAGGAGAGTGGTGGATGGAGAGAAGCTCATTTGAGAGACTTGACGAGTGAAGGAGAAGAGAAGCCTTGTGAAAGGGAGGAAGAGGAGAGGGAAGGGAAGAGAAGTCGGAGAAGAGAAGAGTCAGAAGAGAAGGAAGAGGGCAGTGAGAGGAATTGAGAGAAGAGAAGACTCACAGGAGATTTCGCAAGAATCGATAGAGAAGCTGGTGTGTCGTGGAGACGATAAATAACTGGGAGAGGAGAGCAGAGGCGGACGGAGGGGAGAAGACGAGAGAGAGGGAGGAGGGAGAGGATTCAGACGGCTCGAGTGGAGGGAGCGAGATACTGTGGGAAAAGAGGAGAGTGTGAGGCTCTCTTCCTATTACACACTCTTTTTGTGCCTTGAGGCAAGTACTCGCCCCAGTCTCTTTCACTCTTCCACTGCTTCAGTGGTCTCCTCTCTCTCTCTCTCTCTCGATCCCACCTTTGATCTCTAGAGAGTCCTCCCTTATGGTAATCCAAGCATTCTGGGAAACGTTGATTCGAAAGATATTCAGATTCAATCAGTAGCGGTTCTTAGCATCAGCACTTTTCATGATTCGCATGTCCGGCTGAACTGTGAGATGAATAGAATAGTAATCATCCCGAGTGCAACTTCACTTCTCATGTTATCATGTTGCTTGCTGATTCTCGAAGGTTGCGCACCCTTCTCCTTCTTCTCTCTTCTCTAGAGAGAGTTTGACGTCCTTCCCACGTTGCTAAAACAATCGGAGTCGACTCTCCCTCCATCTACTCGCCTTTCTACGTCAGCAGTCCATTGAGCATGGCTCCCTTTTCGAAGTTGTTCGGACTCTGACCCGGCCTCACATGGGGATCTACCTATCCGTGCTATAAGAATTAAGCCATGATTCATTCTTCACAATCCAACAATTTTTCGCCCTGCATACTTTTTGTAGGCTAGCTGAGCACTGATTCTCATGACATTTTTTTTGCATTTTGTCGTTATTTTTCGATACAGTCTCTTTTGACACGTACAATTAGCCTCCCCTCTCCAACTTCTCGATTACGGTAATCCCTCCTCACAGCATAATCTCTGCTGTGTCGCTTCCTTCTGCTTCTATTTTGTCCATTTCCCTTTCCTCCTCCTCCTCGTTTCTCCTCTACACGCAATATATGGTCTTCTCCTTCTCCTCCTAGCCTGTTTTCCCTCCTCGACTACCCGCACCACCACACTCCCTCCTCCTCCTTCAGTCTCTATTTCTAGAGTCTTGATCCCTCTCTTCTCGTTCGTTCTCCACAGCCTGTTTATCGTCCCCTTCTGAGGCCGTGTGATCTCCATCCGCCTATTATTAGGGCAGTTGGGGAGGGCAGTAGAGTATGTGGGCATCAACAAGGAATGCTTAGTAACCATTTCATACCAAGTAGTAATGCTCCTGAGGATGATAGGCACTTTTTGATTCGAGAGAACTCTCTGCAGAAAATTGCGATGTTTTCAAGTGGGTAATTAGTAATGCTGACCCAATTAGAGATTACGTCTCTCTGGATTATAGATAACTAATTGGAACTGATTCATGCCGGATCTTTCTCGAACCTTCACAGAATGTCTCACCCCTTTGGACTCTTTGCTCTTCTTTCATTCTTTCCCCTCATCTTCTTCTTTTTTTCTCGTTTCGGCACTGCTGCTTCTGCTGTGTAAAAGCGCGCGTGCTCTCTCTCTCCTCACTTTGGGTCTTGACAAGTCCTCTTCTTCTCCCTCCTCCTCCCCTTTCTTCCCCTCGGAGGCTCTAGAATCCCAGCCCCTGTGACTGCAGTCCCTTTTATTCATCACTCAGTCCCTCTCCTCTTCTTCCTTCACATCATCCAATTGAGTCCCCTATTCGCACTCTTCTTCTCCTTCCACCCGCCCTTCTTTCCAAGCCATCTGATTCTCTCTCAAGCGTGCTTACTCTTCGGTCTCTCTCACATGCAATAGTGCATCTGAAGCCGAGAGACTACTAGTGCGCGTGCTTTTTTGGTCGGCCCTCCTCTGAGGCAGATCCCCTTTCGCATTGCCCCCACCCTCGCTTCTCGTCTCAGGGAATATTCAATTGAGGGGAGGGGAGAGACAGGGGATCGAGGGAAGAATCGAGAAGACTAATCGACTACCGTCGGAGTAGTCGCTTCTTCCTCTCTCTCTCTCTCTCTCGCTTGTTTTGCCTTCCGACTCCCACAGAAGGAACGACGTAGGAGATTCGTGACTATCTCAATTCATGACTCGTTGCAATCCTGCAGAAGACATTAGTAATTCCATCAAGGAATGATTCATCCTCGATCATTTTACAATTTCTGCGAATGATTAGAAAGTTCATGAGTCTCATCTCAGTATCAAACTGATTAGCTTCTGTCTCATTTCAATCTCTCGTGAGCATTAAATTGTGCTCTCTAAGCGGCTAATGATAACTCTCCTCGTCTTATCACCGACGATGTCGTAACTCCGTTCATTCCTCTCTCTCTGCATCTCTCTCTGATTGCTCTCAAGCTTACAAGGCTGTATAAATAGTATCTAACTCTGCTCTCTGTTCTCATTACGCTTTTCTCTCTCTTTCTCTCTTGCATGAGGCAATGATACGGTATTGCATCAGAATCAGCGTCAGTCTCTCAACTTGCCCTTTCCCATTTGTCTTTCGGCCGTTCACTCCATTAGATGAGTAGCCAGTCTCTCTACTCTCCTCCTCTCCCTCCTCGCTTTTCTTCTCCCACCCATTCCGAATCCTCCCTCGCAATACATCGTGGCTAGCTATCCTTCATCCACCCTCTCCCCAACTGCTTCATACTCCCTCCCTCCTCCTCTCTTTATCTCTCTTCTCTTCTTCTCTCCTCAACGACTTCATCCATCTCTTTTCATTGTTCATTTCGCCTCGCTTTTCCGGCTTTTATAGGCCTTTACTAATTAGACGAAGAAGGGGATCTAATATGTTCTTCCATGGTCCTTTCCTCCTTATTCTTCATTGGCTCTCGATCCTTCCGGTCTCACTCTGAAACTATTCCAGTATGGGAGAACACATGCTCCAATGAGCACGGCTATTTTCAGTAGCTGTCTTTCTCGATAAATAGAGCTGCTCGGCTGTATTCATTTCTCTCCCTTCCTTCAATGAGAACTTGCGCGAAAATTGTCGTCATTCTGTCTTTCCTCCTTCTTTGTCTCCCTCTTGCCCCCCTCCAGTAGGTGGTTTTCAGACGGTGGTAAGATGATCTCTTCTCTAATCTTCAGAAGGTGCTCTCTCACGTGAAAGTCGCTCTTTCAAAAACAGCCTCTTTATCTCCACTTGAGTGAGTGGCCTCGAGACTCGAGTAGACTTTCACAAAACATCATTCCGATGGTTTCATAATAGAAAGAGGGCTGCTGACACTCTCGACTCTTGTTTGTCGTCGTTCCTCGTCCAGTCCCCCCTCTCTCTCTCCCTCTGATTATGTGTCTTCCTCAACTCTGACGTCCCTTCTCACTATCACTTGACATTGAGAACTGAGAAGAGTGACTTCAACAGCTCGTCAAGAACTAACAGTAGTGATTTATTGCATAGTTCCTTGTCTCGGAGTGGTTTGAATGTTCCTTTGATCTAATTTCTCCACGTACACTTCTTATAGTCAAGAAATAAGCAAGAGAGATCAGAAGGTTCATAGATGCGCTCCTCTTCAGATTTGTTTCAAGTGGGTACCATTAGGATGCTCCTTTGATCCATCTCCTCCCTCACTATCGAATGCAGGCATCTTCCAATTACAAATTCCGAAACAGAGGAGGCTTCATGCCACGTAGACTCTTCCTTCTCTTCCTTTGTCGAACATCGAACTGCATATCCCTATTCTTCCTCCACTCTATCCTCTCCCTCCAGCAGAATCCCTTTGATTGCTTTCGATCGCCACTCAATCGAGCTTCGACATGGCAAGAATTCGCTTGTACGAAATAGCATTTCTTTCGAAGCTGTTACTGAATCCTCCGAAATTCTGATTACGATTATCCCCTTCATACCCTCACTTTAAATTTCCTATGAAGAATCATCTGAACTTGGGATAATTCTGTATCTATCATCGATACGATTCTTAGCCCTGCAAGAATTCTTCATCTTGATAGGTAAGACGACACCGGAAGTACTCATTCTCAATAGATAATTGAGAATAGATCTGAGTAGAATAATATTCCATCTATATTCACAGAATCTCAGGGCAGATCAGAGGGGTAGATCTCATTACGTAGTCCGTTTTCGTGCCCTCCCTCTCCGGCAGGTTCATATTGCATATTTGCGCTGTGAACAAGATAACAAGAAAATGAAGTATTCATGGGGGAGAGCGAGAGGGGAGACATCGACACTGAATTCCCGCCTACACTCGCCCATTTCGTCGCCTTCGACGTTGCAATTTCACCTGGTTAACGAAAATTTGGGCGATGACTTTCTCGATTTAGACTTTGCTAGACGAGTTGATGTAGACATCTCCGTAAATCGGTTTATGTTCTTCATTCTTTGATGTAGGCCTGTTAGTAATCGAATTAGAGTAGACTGTGCGGTAGACATGCCTGTACAGAGTTATCCATCATCCTGTCATCGGGGATTTTCGACAAGCCGATTCTAATCTGTAAACTCTAGGAACCATATATGAATTCAACGTTTCTTTCATTCACCAGAAGTAACCCAAATAGTCTAACTATTCTCTCTTCTTCTGGCGTTTTATGCCCTGGCTTCCCTGCTTCGTTCCACTTTCCACACATCAGATTGTAATGGCGGATGGATGGATTCAATGTGAGAGAGGGAGAAACAGCCGCTTGCTAGCCTCCACTCCATCTGACTGTCTCCAATCTCCATGCTCTCTCGCTTTCTCTGATCGTCGTGAGTGCAGGCAAATTGGAGAGATTCATCCGATGGCTCCCATCCCTCACTCATTCTTCTACACTTTTCCTCCTCCTTCTCCTCCACCCTCTCCCCACCCTCTCATCCTCATTATCGCTGCAAATATGACACCTAATGAGGATCTTTCAAGGGGGGTCTAGTCTAGAAAGTAAGGATCAAAGCACGGGAGAGTTTTGAGAACGAAAAAGTAATAATAACACCTTTCGGATGTTTACCAGTCTATTCGCTGTTCAGAAGCCATCGACTACTCTCGACGCTTTCCCTCGAATTGAGATTTGATACTCCTTTTCGTCTTCCTTTAGCTGAGAGAAGAGACAAGGAATGCTGACAGGTGTCGTCCTCCTCTCTTCTCTCTCCCATCCTCCCTCTCCCTCTCTCTCCCTCTCCCTCCTCTCCCTCCCTCTCTTCCCATCCCCTCTTCAACCCATTCGGCAGTCTCGAACTCGAGGTCTTTTGTTTAACATCATACGTTGATCTCTTGGAAATCCTTCTCTCAAACGTTTCACTCCTTGCTGCACATTGATTCTCCAAGGAAGTACAACTTTTCCGTGCTTGATGAGCTTGCCCTAACTTACTCATAGCCCAATTAGTTTCCTATTTCGATGAGTAGAGTGAGTAAGTTGATATGCCTTCCCATCATCATCCACTTCGACATCACCATTCACTTTCCTCCTTCTCCTCCTCCTTCCCGTCTATCTATGGGTGACTCCGCCCCTCTTCCCTCCCTCCTTCCCTCCTTCTGAGTCTCACTCCTCTATTCCTCATCGTGATGGCGGAACCCTTAAAGGGCGAACTTCGTCCCATCTCATACGACACCTTCAGTATGCCCGATCCTCCGCCGACTGAGACACAGAAGTCATCACTTTCTGTACCCGGAAGGAGTAATGGCAACTCGAATGGAGCCAATCGACTCGCTACCTTCCAGACTGGCAGTGATGAAGAGGTGAGATCTTTGATCTTTGGTATTTGATGTTTAGAGATCTCTCCGATCAGATTGATCACACGTCAGCTTCAAAAGAAATTCGTGAAACACTCGAACTGACCGACTGACGATAGATCACGTAAATCGAGAGAGTACAGTCCATTCTTGAATCCGAACTCTCTTCAGGTGCGGCAATCGCGCGTCACATTCAACGACGACCGAGTCAACATCGAAGGAATTCAATATGATGTCAGTGTAATTTCCGGTCTCGCATAGTTTTGAGTGCTCGCAACGTCGATCGATAGGCTACGCGTTTGCAATGGAGTAGCACTTCACAAGTGTTGATTATAGAGAGCCGGAATTGCTCCGGCAGCTAAATTGCTTCCCTTAATAGTAGAGAAGCAAGAAAACGAGGAGAGACGCCGAAGTTAGAATCGCACGCGCAAATAATCGCCTCGCCACGTCAATTAGAGGCTTCGATGTTATTGGGGGAGGATGATTCTCCTGCGATTAGAATGGATGTTGCATTCCCCTTCTCTTCCTCCTTCTAGAGCAAGTGACATCTCAATCTGAAAATGACTTTCTTTCTTTGTGGGAGGAGGAAGAGAATGGGACGACGGAGAGAATGGGCCCTTCCATCCCTCTTTACTTAGTGAGACATGAGAGGAGTCTCGTGAGGAGGACGCTACCACCGATACTCAACTAGAGACATTCAAGAGAGTGGGCGAGAAAAGGAGAGAGAAGAAGGGTTCTATACGCTGCTCAAAACAACGGAGAAGGTGCTCAACTATGAGAAGGAAGGAGGGAAGAGAATGACGGATTCGCTTCGCTTCCCATGCTCAGAATATTAGTTTTTTCGTTGCGTTCTCGTCAAAAGGACGCCAATGGATTCCTTCGTATGGCTCAGTCTGTCTGAAGATGATGAATGATAGTAAGAAGAAGGAAAGAAGTCTGTACCGTAGCCCCCAAAATGCGAGTCTCTCACGTTTTAATATGCGGAGTGTAGGCGCCTATGCAAAAAAACTGGTCGCGCGAAATGAGGTCGGGCCGAGACTCATTAGAAACACATGCAAACATCTCTTGAGTGAGGGATAGATGAGAGGAAATATGCGGAGAATGATGCTGAATTGCTTAGGATGAGAAGAAGATAGATCTCCGAGTCTGAATGAACAGGGGGAGTTAGGGGGCAGAAGGTGATGTGTGATCTCTAGCTTCCCTTCTACTCTGCAAATCCCGCCATTTTCAATACACTGTATTAGTTGATCTTTGATCTCTATTCGATAGATGCTGCCGCAGAAACTGCAATATTTGACAAAAAAAATCTGCCAAGAATCACGGTCAAAAGTTGATCTTTGATTTCTTCTCAGGATCGGAATCAGAGTGTCGCCCACCAATTCGAAATGGACGACGAACACAGAGAGCAGTGGGATAATAAGACCCAGTTCTACATGGGAGTCGTCTCATACGCCGTCGGTCTGGGCAATGTGTGGAGATTCCCTTATCTGTGTCAGAAGAACGGAGGAGGTAAGAGTTGATATCAATTATCCTTTTATGGTTTTGTCGTTTTCTAACCAATGTAGATCTTCAATCTCTTTTCAGACCCACAGCAAATATGGCTTCCAATGCCATTTCCATCTGTCAAGGAAAATGAATAACTCTCTTTCTTCCAGGTGCATTTCTCATTCCCTACTCCATTATGATGGTATTGGGAGGTCTCCCTCTCTTCCTCATCGAGCTCGGAATCGGACAACGGTTGCGGACCGGGCCAGTCGGAGTTTGGAATGCTATCCACCCTAATCTTGGAGGTACAGACTCTTCCTCTTCTTCAGCGGTTTGCACGATTTTGAACAAGTTCTAGTGGTAAACAACTGCTGTAAATGATGCAGAACCCGGTCCTGCATTCATTATCTCTCGTCATTCACAGGAATCGGAGTATCCGAGGCGGTCGTCTCGTATCTAGTCGCCCTCTACTACAATGTCATCATTACGTGGTGCCTCTACTACTTCTTCCGTTCTTTCACCTTCGAGCTTCCCTGGGCGGTAAGCGATGACTCACACTTCTCATTGTGCACATTTTCCCACTAGTAGTATTTGACGAGGGAGAGACGAGGGGTCCAGTCTTCATATCTTCTAGTTAGTCGAAATAATCGAGAACCGTAAAATAGTAATTCACGCTATTATACCGTAACCGTTAGACATCTCCCTACGGAATTCTAATCCGCCTTCTCATTTCAGAGTTGTCCGCAGATCAACGGAACGGATGTGGTCGAATGCGCGAAGTCATCATCACCCACCTCCTATTTTTGGAATCGCAACGCACTGCAGACGTCGGGGTAAGGGATTGCTGTAATAGTCACGGGAATCGCATATTAGTAAAAAATTGAATATTTGGTTACGGTGAATTATCAATCGATTCTCAGATCGATCGGCGACATCGAGGGATTCAACATGCACCTTCTCCTTTCTCTCATCGTCGCTTGGGTGCTCATCTATCTCTGCGTCATGAAGGGCATCAAGTCGTCCGGAAAGGTGACCTAATTTGCATAATCAGTGATACAAGAAGTATATTCTAGGTCATGTACGCGACTGCAACATTCCCATACCTCGTAACTACGATCTTCTTCATTCGGTCGATTACTCTGGATGGAGCGATTGAGGGATTCTCGTACATGTTCCATCCTGATGTCAGTTTCCACGTGCTTTTTCCTCAATCTCCTCAATCTACCCCTAAATACTAGGTTAGAGAGAGCAAGAGAGCATGCAGAGCTTAGAGTGCGGAACATTGCTCTCCTCCCTCTTCCGTCATTGCAAATTCACGTAGGACGAAGGGGTCGTCGAATGAGAGAGAGACAACTTGAGAGAAGGAGAGGAGGAAAAAGAAGGACTCCCGATTCACCTCTGCTGCTCTCGTGATGTCACTGCAGGAGAACTTAGCGAATCGGAAGTACCCGCAATTAGTTCCCTTCCTCTTTCTCTCCCGATACTTTCCCCGATTATGGAATGACCGATCCTGATGTAGGAATGGGTTTCGTCTGCAGCTTGCAAAAATGTGCAGGAAAAGTAGCAGCATTTTCTTCACAGGAAGGGCTACCTACCCTCTCGTTGATCAGCAATGCTAGCGTATCATGATATCGATTTGCCGAATTCTCGAATTTTGTTTGCTGTAAAGCAATGGAATGCCTCTCAAACATCTTCACCGTTATGAGTGACTGATACGTGTTCATTGCTCCTCTCTCTCCTCTCCCTCCCTCTCCTCCTTCTCTCCCTTCGCTTCTCTTCGAAGGTGGGGACGAAACCTCGTGCTTGCTTCCACTGTGTAACAAGTGACGAGCGGAGAGCGATGAAGACCGAAGCGATTGAGGGAGAAGAGAGAAGAGATGAAGGAGAGTTAGAGAGGACGAGAGAGAAGGCGGATTAGAGAGAGTCCAGAGACAGGAGAGTTCTTCGAAGAGCACAGCACATGACGCGGCGCGCTCAGAGAATGATTTGACTCTCTCGATTTCGCGTGCTCTCTCGTCTATCCTATATCTAGGGAGAAGGCGAATCGGAGAGATGTTCGTCATATTCGGACAGTTTTTGTTGTGCCTTAGACGGAACTCTTCCCTGTGATAGGCACGACAATCCACTCATCATTCATCTTTTTGTTGGTAAAGCTACGCGATGGATTAGAATGAGGGAAGAGGGAAGAAGGGAAGGAGAGGGAAGAAGGGAAGGAGGGACATGTGAGGGAGTGACGTGGCATAGAGGAGGAAGAGGTGCTTACAAGGGGAGAACTCATGAGGGAAGAAGAAGAAAGGAAGATTGGGGAATGGCTTGTTGAGATGATGTATGATATATTTGTCTGAACGGAGGAGTGAGGAAGAGAGAGATATCCGACAGCTTCGAATACAGTATTAAGCTGAGTATGATGATTTCAGCTGAAGATGTTGTACGATCCGAACGTGTGGCTGGACGCTGCGACGCAGATCTTCTACTCGATGGGACTCGGATTCGGAGGTGAGATCAAAGATCAACTTGTGGCATAACATTTTCTCGGATCCAGGAAACTATTTTTCTTTAAAAAAATGATGAAACTGATCTTTTCCAGGTCTGATCGCCTTCGGATCCTATAATCCTCTCCGCAACAACTGCGTGAAAGACGTGAAGATCCTCGCCTTCATCAACCTCGCGACGTCCTTCTACACTGCAGTCGTCGTCTTCTGCGTCCTCGGATACATGGCACACAACAACATGCACACTTGCATCCAGGGGTTCGTTGTCCTCTCGTATTTGGATGTTTCTATCCACTGGGATGAATCATGCTCCAACGATGAGTGTCTGAAGTAGCAGCGCCTTTTGATGCAAAATTTGCGGACGCTTGGCTTTCGAGAACCTTGGATTTGAATTCGTGAAAAAAATATGTCACTTCCGGTCGCCGAACCAATTGTTTTCTTTGCAGAGACATGATGAAGATGACGGAGGTCTATCCGGCTCTCTTCCCCACTTTCGAAGACGTCCGAACGGCATTCACCGATGAGGATTGGAAGGTGCTGATTGCGGATAAATTCGCAGGAAAGTACGAAGACATGAAGACTGTCTCGGCCATGTGCGACTACCATAAGATCATTACTGAGGTACGGATAACATGACCAATACAGATATCATCAATGAATGCATTTTTTCTTTCCATCCTCACTTCTTTGCGCTTGAGACTTTCGTATACATGAGTGAAAGGTCAACGATCAAAGATCAAAGATCACTTCTCAGGCCGCTGAGGGTACCGGACTCGCCTTCGTCGTCTTCACTGAAGCCATTATTAAGTTCCCCTTCCCGCCTCTCTGGTGAGGATTTATCTATTTTCGCTTGTATTTCCACCAGAAGTGGTAAAGGTGTACGGAGAACGCCACTCTAGTCTTTAATGACGATTTCGACGATGAATGGGAGAGTGGACAGCAGAAGAATGCCGACTTCACTCTCTGTCACGTGATTGTTAGTCACGTGATGACGTCATTTCCGGTCGTGCGGAGAGAATAACAGGGGCGCAGCCTACTACTACTTCTACTACTACAAAATGACAGGGGTTTAGCAGGCGCAAAACAACATTTCTCCGACGAAGTAGAAGTGGAAAGCGCGTGGAACGGCTATTTCAGGGGACCTCGCGTGGGAGTAATGGCGCTTGAGTCATGACGATTTTAGAATGATGGATGGAACAATGGGAGAGTAGGAGTAGTACTAGAATGGGATTACGACTCACGCATACAACCTTGAGTGATTGATTGGATGGATTATTGGAAGAGATGACGTCATTCAGGTCCTTCCTCTTCTTCCTCATGCTCATCTCTCTCGGTCTCGGATCCATGTTCGGCACTCTCGAGGTAATTCAATTAGAGGCACTTCCTCGCTGGAATCTCACTTCAACAAGAGTTTCGAACAACTTCTATTGTAGTGGGAACAAAGTTGCATGACCTAATCAATCTTTTTTATAGGGAGTCATCACCTCACTCAACGACTCACAACTGATCCAACTGAAGAAACCCGTCCTCACTGCAATCCTTTGCGGATCAGCCTGCTTCATCGGATTGATATTTGCCACGAATGCTGGACAGGTAAGATTTCCTTATTTGCCTTCTGTATATCTGTAGTCATTACAGTACTAGTGAACATTCACTGATTACCATTCGATACGTTTCAGTACTGGGTTTCTCTCTTCGATCACTTCGCTGGTTCGTACGGTCTGATGTGCGTCGCTTTCATGGAAGTCATCGCTGTCATCTACGTGTATGGATACGAGAGGTGAATTAAAACTTCTATTTCACGGCTTTTCGTTCCGGCTCTGATCGAATCATTCACTTAGGACGCACTAACACAAAGTGCTGTAGACATGTCGAGTTTCCGAAAATAGAAAATCTATCTCTCGATTCGATGAAGCTAATCTGTGACAAATATAGACCATTCTGAATTAAAGTAGTCCTAAAAATACTGAGGGTGTGACCATAAGCATGCGTTGGATGATGTGAAAAATATGCAGCGTAGAATAATTATTATTTCTTCAGATTCGTGCGTGATATCGAGTTCATGACTGGAGAGAAGGTGTCTCAATACTGGATCTTCACGTGGAGATTCATCTCTCCCCTCATCATGTTCTTCCTCTTCATCACCTCTGTCGTTTCTTGCTTCAACAAACTCCCTACTTACTACACCTACGACAAGGAAACGGTTGGTACTCTCATGATGCAATGCTGCACGCACTATCTGCTCACTGCTTCAATGTGGACTTGAAATGGGGAATGCTGGTCATGGCCTGGGTACTCAAAGATCACAGAACGAATCGTCGAAGAATAGGTCCTTTTGTAGCGTGCTCACAATAGGAACCCTACCATCTATTGAATAGTTCCGAACTCGAAAACAGAAAATAACAGCTTCGTGAGAGAAAGATTTGAGGAATTGAACAGGAAGCGATTGTTTGAGCTCACTGAACAATATTCAACCCGTTGCAGGCTAAGCTGAAGGAGACGGAGTACCCACCGTGGGCTCTCTGGATCGCTCTCTTCATGGTCATCCTCGCCATCTCTCCTCTCATCATCGTCTTCTTCATTAGGAAGTTCAAGATCATCGCTGCCGAGCCGAATATTCCTGCTGTGAGTTGGAGGAGATGATCCTGACTTGGAAAGGCGATAGCATTTGAATAAAAACATTTAAATAATTGAATAAAAACTTCTAAAATCTAGGGTATTGCATACTGTGTACAATTAGCTTCCAAAACTGACTGACAATCGAAAAATCGATAATAGCAGGCCTCGAAGCGACTGAACGCCACTCAATCGACGACGTACATGCTCAAGTCAGAGCAGTCCTTCAATCGGATGACCGAGTCTTCCGTCTCAGTGATGATGACCGAGACTGCGAATGGACCAGAGAGAACGCCCCAGTCCAGTCATTCCGCCTAATCACCCCACCGTACCGCATAGCTTACCCCCATCCACATGGAAAGATCGATCTGTCTCTTCCTGTACTCTATTGCTTATTCCATCAAACGAATGTACAAGTGGAGAAAGTGAGATCGTTCCCAGGCTCGAATCCATCCCGAGCCACTCTAATAGTTCAATTGTTCTGCCTAACTCGCCCATTCCCTTTTCCCCAGCCGAGTAGCGTTTTCTCTCCCGTCACCAATTAGATTCCCCCTTGTTCTTTTTTATCGTAGCTCTCATTCGTTCCCTGTTGTGCAATCACTTATCAATTGTTCGATATGCAGTCGAGAGTTGTGATCCGATTTCAGGGCTTAGTGAGAAAGACCGAAGTCGTTTGTCTTCTCAAAGACTGTAGCATCGTTGTTGGCCGTTTTTTAGTCTGTCGCAGACCGGTAGATCAAGCTCCCCCCATTCACCCCGTGTCTAGTTAGTAACTTCAACCTGGTTCATATGTTCCTGAGAGCAGGGACGATTGTACATACTGTTCTTTCTCCCCATATTATTCATGCGATATCCGATGATTTCTCCCCAGCTTTAGTACCGAGTGAATAGCTCCCCGATAGGCACAATTGCCTTGTCGAGAGAGTAATTCATCCCGTGAGATCCCTTACCCTACCTTTTCGTAGTTTGTAGTCCTATGGACTGCTCAATCAACTGATCAAACCCCCTACCCAAGCAACTAATCAATCTATCTTTCATACAACCCACCCCTATTTCCTGATTCTTTCTATCTCCACATCAAAAACTTACGCAAGACACTGAACTTGTACTGATTGGCAGCAAGGTTACGAGTTGAATTGATTCATTCTATTCTCCTCTCTCTCTCAATTTTCGAAACGACGAAATTGTGTGGCTGTCTATCCCCATGGAAGGTTTGTGTTGAATTGATTGAAATCGCCCAACAAGGGTTCGTCTTCTCTCGTCTTTATTCCATTGTTATCAAGTGCTTTGCTTGATCAGTGAGACTCGAGAACCGTCGAATCCACCCTCGTGACCGTTCATTCAACTCAATTCTCTTCGATCGATAGACAGTCTCACCTCTGCGCGTTTGTGTCATTCGCATTCGCTATGTCCCAGTGCCTAGTCTTCCGATCATCCATCCCTCCCCTTCTGACACCATCACGGTGCTTGTTGTACCTGTGTTCCCTTCAATCCATTGCTCCATTAGTGGCCATCACATGTTGTGATGGATTCCCAACAATCATTACCCAAAACATCCCCTTTCCCAAATCAACTCATTGTAATTTCCGATTTCACTCATGGTTTTGTTCATTTATTGTGTAGATGAATGCGGTACGAATAAAGTGGAGGTATAAGATCAATCAGTATAAAAGCTATGCTCACGTACTTGTTCATCTAATTTTTTTTGTCATTGAGACACAGTCATCTTGAGCAAGATTATTTTACCTGCCTAAGAACGAAGGTACCCGAAACTCAGGGGAAGGAACTAAAATTGGTGAAATATTCAAAATATTTCGAATAAAAACGGCATGACCGTTACCGTTTGCCATGGTGAGGGCTGAACGACGAAAAATATAAAAATTAAAAGAAAGGAAGAAGAAAAATAAAAAGTTTCCAAAATCGTCAACACGACGATGCGAAGAAAAGGAAGAAATTAGATCCACTGAGTAAGGCACTATTTATGATGCACACATTATGCACAAAAAGAAACACATGAGAACCTCGTACAACAAGGCCAATGACGAGAGAACGAGAAGGAATAGGGAACGGAATGGGTGAACGACGGGAGGACGCTTCAGACGCGATCGGGATACGATGGGGGGGAGGGGGTCGAGGAGTGGGAGATGGAGTCGAGAGAGGAAGGGGGAGAGGTCGAGAGAATCCAGTCAAAGTCAGAATAAGTTGCTTAACAATCATTTGGACCGCACTCAATAAAAAATACGAAAGAAAAAAACAGCTCTCACTTTTGGCATTTTTTTCTAAGTGAGAGAAGCGGTCTAAATGATTATCAAACAACATATTGTTTAGTTGACTGGGCAGCTCTAGGGAAGCGAGTTGGGGCTCTTCGACTGACACAGACGGGGCACGCACAGACCATATTCCTGAATTGAGTGCTTTAGTATAGAATCTATCAATTTAGCACTATAATTTAGTACTATAAAAATTTAGTAAGAGTGGTAAAACTGACTTGTCAAAGTACTTGGTGCCATATGGCCACGTCAGTGTCTCGCCCTTCTTCACGTTCCTTGTCGCGAAGATCCCCACTCGCATTTCCCCATTCACATTCCACTGAAAAGGATGATTGTTTAAATAGTAAAGTAAGATAGTAATGTATGATGAACACTGGGTAAAGAGTACCTGATGTGCTTTGCAGTTGGGCTTGCAGCTGCTTGAGAGGAAGCGGGAGTGGTTTCCTTTCTCAGCGGCGTCGATATAACTATACGTGCTCGCGTCCTTTCCCACTCCCACTTCCACTATATAGCAGCGATCCTTATCCTCCAGTTGATTGTACTCCTCTCTCGACAACATCTTCCCCACGTACTCCGCAACCAACTCGCCCCTGTAAATGCATCGTGTGAAATAATTATTGAGGGGTGGCGTAAACTCACCCTTGAATGTCTTCTCCCGCTCTCGCCCCGTAGCCCATCTCCTTGCTGATATAATATATTTCGATTTCCTTCTCGAGGCCCTGAGATAACGACCTATTTTATGGAACGCCTGAATACTCTACGTACTCTTGTCATTGGCCGGTTCGTGCACTTTGCACCCGAGGGGCAGTGTGTGCACTCCACGAGCTGCGTGCGTGCCCAGCACTTCCTCCCACAGATCCTGTCCGTGCAGTAACACGTAATCGGGGGATTCATGTACTGAGAAAATTAATATTATTGTCAATCATCAATTATTTCAATCTCAGACGACCATAATCAATACATGATTGAATTGCTCACTCTGGGAATCGGTCCTTCGCTCCTCTTGATCTTCTCGTAGGAGGGAGGAGGAGGAGAAGCAGAGCGGGCACGCGCCTTAAAGCATCAACATTATTTAATTACTGTTGAATTATGCAACGGCATCACTCACGTTTTCCTCTCCGTCCTGTGCGTTCACGCCTTCGTTTTCCTTCTCAGAGAGACGAATGCGCTTGGCGGCCGAAGCGACGTCGACGGGCAGGGAAGGAAAAGCGACAGCAGCGTCGATCTCATCAATCGTCCTCTTGATCGAGGAGGATGCGGATGAGACTGCGAGAAGAGGACGAGAGGAGAGACGAAGAGAGCGGATCGATTTCTGAAAAAAAGCTTATTGTAAGATTATTTGGGCAGGATGCTTAAATATTGTGATTAATTTGTTGATTTCTATTCATTATTGATTTCATTACCTGTTGCTCGAAACGCGACTGCCGATCTCCTGTCTTCAGCACAACGCAGCCTCTAAGACGATGGGTCCCGAGGTTCTGCAATCGATAAGAACATACAGAGTTATTTACTTCAGAATTTCATCAACTTTCATCAGTATCTCCCCGCCAAATAAGTATCTCGAATAAGTGTGTCACGCCTCTGCCACGCAAAGTGGATATTGACAGCGGGGCAGAGTGATGAGAGAGTGGGGCAAATCTGACTGACCATTAGAGTGAAGGGCTATTCAATGGGAGTACTAATTTTCTTACTAATTGAGAACAATATAGCATCATCTATTCGATCTGAATTCCGATCCACTTCCGTACCGTACCTCATTCTCCTTCTCCTCATTCTCCTCCTGATTGTCCTCTTCGTCGTCCATCACTTCCATTTCCTTCTTCTCCTTCTCTTCCTTCTCAGCCTTGGCTCTCTTCCTTTCCTCCGCCTTCTTCATCTTCTTCTCCTTCTTCGCCTGCACACAATTTGCGTGCCAGCGATCCTACAAAAGTAATCAATGATGATAATTTGTCAGATTTTTTCTCCAGAACACATGAATATGAAATTTTTGCCAAAAATAATGTTTATGGAGACTGGAGCTGCTTTCAATCGATAATCTTAAACCGACCTCTTCATCGCTGCTCGGATCTAGATCAGCGTCATTAGACGAACCATATGCGAGCTTCTGTGTCAGATAGGTCTCGTAGTCCGAAATGTCGCTGAGATGTAAACGATTAGATGCGATTGCATGTTGATATTTTCTCACTGTAATAAATTCCCCCACGTCACAATCATTGTCATTACGAATGCATTGCAGAATGAAAAACTCGTTGAAAACTAACAAACTCGTTTTAGGAAAATCAACTCCATTGTCTTCGGGAAGAGTCATGTCGAAATTGCTTTAAAGGTTTTCTCAGACCGTTATATGTAACTTCCTTTTGCTCCATCTACCTCTCTCTCTCCCCTCTGGCTACTGTGCGATTCCACGAGATCTATCACATTGCCTCTCTCACTCTTCTCTCATGCTGATGTTGATAACGGATGAACATAGTTTTCGAATTCATTCGACAAGCCGATTTAATCAGTCTAGGTGGAACATTTAGACAACTACTCTGCGGAAAGTTACCAATTTAAAATAATTAATTTTAAAACCATTTAAAAAAAAATTAAAATCGTGATAGGCGTACAAAGAAATGCAAACCATACAAACTCAATTTTAGCGAATTTGAGAGCCGAGAAATCACACAGGAACTATTTTCTATTGCAGAAACAATGCAAAATATAAATTGTCCCTCTAAAACCCCAAATCGAACGGTTTCAAAGAATCGATTTGTTATGGTGCGCAAAACCCAAGGATCTGGTCGATTTCCTAGCAAACACTCTCAAATAACATAGAAAGATGGGTGATACATACCTTTCGAGAGACTGGAAAGTTTCAATAATTGAAGCCATCGGTGCTGAGTAGCAGACTGTAGGGCTCGTAATAGTTGTGAGTGAATGAATGAGGGAGCCGGGCATGGGTCAGAGACAAGAGGAGAGCAAAGTCCGCCCACACTCTCTTCGATTTACACACTCTCTCATCTTTACCCACTGGCAGTGGTCTTGCCAACGAATGAGGAGATTGGGCGATGTTGATAATATGGGGGAGTGAGAAGGGGGCATTGTATGGGGCGTACCCTGTGGCAGAGGACACGAAGGAGGGCTGATCCTTCCCAACGATTAGATATCGTATCAGTGCTAAAGGGGATATGAATGCGACGATATGTTGATGTGACGAATGTGATGATAAGATACATGATGATGTTTGACTGATCTAATGAAAAGGTTGTTCGAGATTTGCCTCGTTACGATAGATCAGGTGAATGGTCGATGGACAGATCCCTATTGCATGCTGTGAATTTCGCAATTTCGAATAGTGACAGAAGAAGTGACTTGTTGAAAGAGATTGTATGATTTCGTAAATGAAGAAGCATAGTGCATCTTCATTCACTCATTGTATATATTCAATGTATTCTTGGGCAACTTATTCTCTGACTCAACTAATCCACTTATCGGCTTTCTCATTGGGGCTCTCATCACCTTACAATACCGTACTCGCCAGAAGTTCCTCCTTTGAAGGCGGTAGACAAAAGGAGCAATATGGGGTGCGAATTGACATCTATGAGATGGAAAAGGACCAGAGGGAATTATTGTGTTATATAGTGCTTTCTGACTCTCTCAATTCAGAATGATCTCTTCTCTACCAGAGAGAGCGAGAGTGGATGAGAAAAGGAGAGAGTCTTATTAATGAATGCGAGAACGCTCCCTTCTATTTATTTCATCATCGACCGAGGTAAGGGTACCCTGGGGAACAAACATCTAAAACTTCTGAGAAAAAACAAATTATGCGTAATATAGCTTAAAATATAGAATGTCTTTAGCGTAACATTTTTACTGTTTCCGATCTCGATATATGGGTATCATGAACACAATAAGTTCTAGAATCCTGTCTCATTTCTTGACTGCTTCACTTAGTCTTTCGTTAGTCTTTCACATGTTTATTGATTCTTTGAGAACATGAATAACATCAGGTAGCATCTGTTGATGGAGAGTTTGTCTCTTCCCAATTTTTGTCAATTTTATTTCTGCTCTCATACACTCTGTGACTGAGTAGTGATAATAGCCGTAGATTGATCGACCTGTGTACCGTATTCTCTTTCTTTTATTGATGGGGAACTTACCGTATCCAACATTCGACTGATAGAGGCCGCTGTTGTACCTGCAGAGGTGACAATTGATCTTTTTCTATCTATATCCATTCCTTACAAAAAGTACACTAAAATCTCACTGCGGTGCGTAGCCAGAATTCCAGTATACGGGTCTCGGATAGAATTGACCTGAATGAAATGAATTTGCTGAGATAGATATTATTTATTGTCTCACCATTCAATATGACACCAGTCTGTGCAGACGAAAGGGCGATCCAGAAGAAGAGAAGAATTAAGATGGGAGGCATTATAGGCAGAATGTGTATGAATGATCAGGCTGGAATCCATCTGCTTTTATATGAAAAATTAGGCGTGAACATGAACTCCCTTCACTTCCCCCATTCTCTCAATCACAGCTACTCTTTTCTCGTTTCTTCCCTTAGATCTCTGCTCTCATGAGTGATCAGCAGCAGAGAGCAGTGTGTCTAGTGTTGAGTAGCGAGCAAGGAAACAATTGGGGTAGAACGTACCCGATTGCACCCGATCTTGTATCACGTGATCCATACCAATCTAGGTAAAATATCGACAGATGATGGCAAGCTGATTGTCTTTCCATAAACAAACACCGAAGTTGCGATATCAGAAATGATTTTCATTAAGCCGTATATTTATTTCTGATTTTGAAGCAACTGAAAAGGAAATTAGATAGAATAGATCAGCAGCAGAAATAAGCGTGTCAAATGACAACTCTATCTAGCATTGTTGAGCGAGTAGAGAGTTGCTTGAGAGTATGCATATCTACGCATTCTTAGCTCTCGACATGAAGACACCACTGGTTCTACACAATTTTCTCGTCCAGCCGATCCCCTGAGTAATGACGTCACTCGCTGAGCAAACACAGCAAGCGATATCTTATGAAGGAATGCTGATCATGTTTTACATAAGCTCCGTGATCCTCAAATCAAACCTTCATCTAGAAAAGGTACATCGATTTGAGGCAGATAAATGTAGTTAGTCAGACATCTTCATGCGTAAATGTCTATGTTTTCTCTCCCTTGTCTGTGATTGATTTCGATTTCTCGTTCCATTCACTCACCACTACATCAAAGTTGATCCAATTCCTCAATTCCGGCTCAAGTCAACTGAATTCTGACCTTTTTCACATTAGAGCTATTTACATTAGAGTATCCGGGTAGTTATGCCCCTCCTTAATCCCTCGTTAATGCATGGCCAACAACATGTTTGAGCATGCATGTCATGATCTTTCAAAGTGCTGTAGTCGAATCTGCACATTTATTCGCTACTTTGCAAAGAACTAAATTGTCCTTCTCCTTTTTCCGAATCCTTCTTCCGTTGCCAAGCTCCGTGATACTCTTCTGCACAAAGATTTCACACTTTTTGCAAACCTGAAGGGAAACCTTGTTTGCGGGGCGAGCAATTCCCAGAAAAATAGACATGCAAGTATCCATCAAGAGAAATTGCGGTTCTGAGTACACACGACGGGAAAATTACTCCCGAGGTTGTGGTTCAGAGTAGCAATCAAGAGAAAATTGGGTGTGAGATAACAAATTCTCCTTCACAATCTGGCTCCTTTCGCAGTCGCTGTTTTTCTCTCTCCTCCTCCTAGTCTTCTGTTGACCTTGTACTTCAAATAGTTACTTTGCATATCTTATTTCCCAGGTGAGTACTCGACTCTCCATCCTCGTCCTCCTCCTCTCCTCCATCTGCGCCTCTGCGGTAAGAGACTAGATCTCACCCAGAACCAAACATTCTTACCTAGGATTTGAGGAGGAAAGGAGCACAAATCTAGTGATCATAAAATGAGAATCCGAATAATACACCAGCACAGCAATAATAAAATTTCCTTTCATATCGTTTGCTTGGATTTCGAAGAATTAATAATTGCAAAAGACAAATTATATGCGAGAGAAATCAAAAGGTAAATTCAAAAGTTCCAGCTTACCGTGAAGGAACTTCATGCGAGAGGGAACGCCAAATCTCAAGCAATGCTAGCTTGCGTGAGAAGAGTCAGTTTTTGTTCTATCTGTTCGTTATCATTCACATGATACCCTTCAACTAATGAAATTAAATAGTGGGTTCACATTATCGATCCGGTAATCAGCGGTGAGAACACTACAATATTTCTTAATCTGATTTCAGATCTTCGGTGATAATCCAATTCCGAAGGAGGTTCCCAATACGCCTGAGATGGTAGAGAAGATCAATAAGGCGAAGCCGTTCGTCATCGAGCGAGAGTGTGCGCTCGAGTTCATGGGTTAGAAGCTTTCTCATCGAAGAAATTACTGCTTTGCAGCTGCTGGGATCCCTATCAACACTGACGATGACGACGAAATTGATACTAACGACAAGTAGTTGCATGTGTCTCTCATCGCCCCGAGTCCTATCTCCATACGCCTATCCTATTTGCCATCATGATAAAAACGATTTGTTCAATTCCATTCATCATGATAGTAGTGATAACTTCCATTCTTTAATAGTCGTCGCGA
The DNA here is from genome assembly GCA_900490845.1 of Pristionchus japonicus. Lineage (NCBI taxonomy): Eukaryota > Metazoa > Nematoda > Chromadorea > Rhabditida > Neodiplogasteridae > Pristionchus > Pristionchus japonicus. The sequence goes on from LS495404.1 coordinate 407,676, forward strand.
ATCGTTTGCTCCCTCTCGATTTGGAAAGGAATTCGCTTTAAATCCCTCGTCTCTGAGAACAACTCATCAAGATTGCCAGATCGGAATCCGCATCCAAGTTTATATTGCTTGTTCTGTTGCTACAATTGTACCTCTGCACGTGTTCATGAAGGAACTTGAAGCGAACTTGAATTTGTTTCTGGAGTTTGAGTGCTTCCCGTCTCCAATCTCGCAACTTATTCCCCCATATGTTTGGTCTTGTATCAGTTCTTTAATGCCAAACATCATCCAATCAGTCTGTCTCTGTTGCACGTTATCGCTCAAACTGTGAATCCATACCTAACTACCGTTGAGTGCGAAAGAGGTGACTCATTTGCTGAGGAGAGTCCTTTGCTCCTCATGGTAAGAAGAAGAGAAGATATCTTCCACTATGAGAAACAGCGAAGCCGACTTCGGTGCTCAAGTTCGTTGGTGTGTGTCAACGGAAGAGTGATTTTCTCTCCGAAACTGTTTAAGAAGGAGAGCATGTTAATCTTGGTTCATGTATTTTGAGTCGAACTATAGTCCGTAATCAACGACTTCCGAATTCTATCGAGTTTCGGTCGGATCGGAGGGGCATACTCTTGATTCCTGTACACTAAACGCACTAAATAAATCGGAATATCGAAAGCCCAGTAATAAAAAAGAACGCAACTGTTTGATTGTATTCAATTTCACCAAAAGACTGTTCAAATCACTAAATGAATCATCATATATTATTTATTTGATTATTAGAGAAGTGAAACACATCAAGCGGTAGTGAAATCAAAATAATGACGGGGAATCAAAACGTATCAAACTCTTTATTCCCATTTTAATAATAATGACTATATGATAAATTCATTGCTCAATGTACTTAATGGATTGTTGTTATGCACACATGTACCGGAGACTGTGAGATGCATCTCGTAAGTTTTTCTTGCAGAATGAGGTTAATTGGGCATTATTGCTTTGAGCGAATAACATGATTTGTTTCTCCTTAGGAGTCGATTCAACGATTTTGTCAACTGATTTACGCATATCTGAAGTGAGAGATTAAGGTATCGTCTAAATAACCATTAGTGCACTGACCGAGGTCGTTCATAACTTGATCACAGTTATCGATTGCCAAACATTTGATCTTATCCAGGCTAATTGATTTCGATTGGATGAGCACTCGAATACGAGTGGGAGTGCCGATAATTATATTAGGCCGATCATTTTCGAATACATCCTTGTCCTTCCTTGTGGAAACACCACCGAGGAACACAACCGCCTATTATTGGTAGAGTAAATGATGCGCAGTAATGACAGAGAAATATTTAAAGTAGCAATCTCACCTTGGTATTAGGCATGTACTTCGAGAATCGTTCATATTCTTCCTTCATCCACAATGATTGTGCTCGTGTGAAACATAGGATTAGCACAGAAGCTTCACCATTTCCTGGTTCACATTGTTGGAGAGTTGCAATGATTGACAGAGTAGTCTTTCCAAATCCAGATGGAGCTTGACACAAAATATCCGTTCCTACGATGACATAGGGCAGACATTCCGATTGAACTGGAAAAAGCGTACATAACACGCATTATTTATATTTCATTTGCGCTGACCTTGGTAGGTGTGATACATGCTCCCATCTTCCACAATAGCTTGAAAAAGTTCATCTTTCAGTTGGAACTTTCGAAATTCATTGATCCAAATGTTCTGAAACACATTGAATAGTTGAGAAACTCGTAGATTCAAACCTCAAGATTGGCAGCCGGCGAAGGAACAGAGGCAGGAATTGTCAACGGGATGCAGCAGTAGTTTTCCCTGTGAAAAACATTCACATGGATTTTAATATTGCTTCGCATAAGAGAAGGTCGCTATGAGGATTCTTATGGTTGATTAAAGTTGCGGATCTAGAGAATTCGTGAACGCCCTCGGAAGGTTGTAAATATTTCTGAATCTCGCTTTTGTGTTTGTAGCAACCACAATGCTGCTCGGTGCGCAACTCTGTATCCTACTAGTGATTTTCCCTTGTAAGAACGAAACGAACTCACGTCATTGGTGCTCGATCTTCCCAAATGTCGAGTATCGGATCGTACATCTCTACTGATTTCAATTCCTTGTCGTCGTCGCTGTTGCCCTCGAATCCTCCGAAGACAAAGATTTTGCCACAGGAGACATCGATGGAATGCCAGGCTCTGCGAAGAATAGTTTTACATAAGATACTGTCGAAGCATAAAAACCTTCTTGTTTTCATACTCTTGAGACTTGTCCACACATCTGTTACTGTATCATACCCCTCGACCTCGCTGTAGGCACAATTCGAGTTCCAATCGCATCTGATAAAATATATAAATATTCGGAACTGAGAAAGCATTTCACCCTCCAACGACATAGATTATTCCATGGAGTGAAACCGAACCGCTCGCCATTCTCTTGTTTTTCATTGGGCTGATTGGAGTCCATCTAAAAAAAATATTTTCTCACTACTATTGCCTACAGTACGGGATTACTTCAACATACCTGTCCGTTTGCGGGTCATAAAATTCTCCACAATTGAGTGGCTCAGATTCGAAGTCAGAACTGCTGACACCTCCCAGAACTGAACAGACCCATTATTTATTACTAATTTGCTGATGTCATACCGTATATTTTTCCATTGACAACGGTAGAAGTAGCATACGCTCGGGGTCTCAACATCGGTGCTAGTGTCTTCCAAGCTGAGTTGAATTGTTTCAGAAGCACGAGCATAACTCATCCTGCTCACCTCCCGATTCCTCATCGTAGGTCTGCATGTCAGAAATAGCGTTTCCCTCTTCGTCCAACCCTCCAGCATTGTAAATACTAAAGATATTAGTTGAATTTCAGACTGTTCCTGCTCAAAACTACAAAGAACTTACAATCTTTCACGTATCCACTCAGTTACGGATCCTGTTATACTCTTAATGGGTATTCCGAGAAAGGTTGAACAAGGCATCTGCATTGCGCATACGTTTTGTTTAATTATGTTCTCACAGAACACTAACATTCTTAGCAATGGACAGTTTACTCGAATGCCACTCGTTTGTGGCTGTATTAAAAATGGCGAAAATTTCCAACTCGTCTTCTGTTTCTCTCACTTGACGAGTAAAGTATACCTAGAAAGAGAGTTTTTTCTTTGATAGTCAGTATAGGGATTACCATATGTCGTGAATAAAAAATTGTTTCATCTCCCTCTCGAATATCTTTCCTTTGATGTTTTATCTCTTAAATTTGCATATTTGAACTATCAATACTTTTTGAGTACTCTTCACATAACAGCTCTCAAAGCATGTAAGGTAACTTCAAAAATTACTTGTCCATCTGTTTGTGATCGGATTATAAAGCTGCATGTAATTCTCCGAACTTCCATCATTGGGGTATTCATCTTCTGAAAATGAGAGCAATAACTTCACAATATTTTCATTTGCATTTTGGAAAGCTTACTAAACGCCAGGAAAAGTTGATAAGCATCCTCGCAAGTTCTCTCTGTCGGCTTGAATGGAATGTATCCCTTTGAGTCACTTTTATAGTTTATTAAGTCCTGAATAATTAAAATTAATTGACGCTCCTTAATTAAAATTTTTTTCATTTCTCGTACCTTAGTCTCATTGACAATCGCAATGGAACTGGGGTTATTCTTCACCCATTCGGTGTCCTCAATGGTTTTTGTGATGAATTCAAGAGTGAGTAGTGGGAGACGAACACAAACCAGTAATCTAAAAATAAACGTTTAAAAAAGAATTATCAGCAAATGTAGCACCTTTCCGCGAATACTTTCCGTTCTGAGTCATGATTTATCCATGTAGACACAACCTCGAAGACCTTACGAAACGATATTCAATATTGAGAGAAAATATGTATGGGTATGAGAGTTGCTCACCTGTTTTTCCTCCTCGATTCGAAGCGAATCTCTCAAAATCAATTCTTCTAGAACTTCAACCGAGAATTCTAGAAATTCTGCTGTCCGAGAGATAGGAATGAAGTTTTTCTGAAAATAGTGCTTGTTATGCATTGAAGATGTTAATGCTTACATCCATGAAGCGTAGTATGAATGAATCAGAGTATGCAATTGCTCTGCAGAAGTACAAAACTGAGACGACATTATCCACAGTCAAACGCCTTTTCAAGAAATCAGCACACTCATCCAAAATCAACTTCTGAAATCAATTATCAAAAGAAGATTTCATTAATTGCTTACCATTCCGAGGAAATTCGAGGCCACCATTAAATCTTGAACATTTGTCGTCGTAATAGTAAGACGCCCAGTGTATGCATAGTCGAGAAGACTTTCGAACGCGGCACATCCCGAATCTAAACTTTCGCAGATAAAAGCGCTCATTATGCTAGAATGTACCGCTGGATTCACCCGATAAGTGTATCTCTCCATTTACAGACTCCATCATTTGCGAGTTGAAGAGGGCTTTGCAAAAAGGAATTCGAGAAGCGAGAACATCCTTCAAAAGACATTTCAGAGGTTTGTTGATCTGAGAAATATTGATCAAAGATTCCACTAACTCTGTGTCCATAATGCAGTTGTCCACCAATATTTATAGCCACGTCGCACATGTTTGGCTCTTTTCGCAATTTCGCGAGTTGAACGTGGTTCTAAGTGAGTAACATATTTCATCGATTTAGAGTAATTACAAACCTCTACAGTCGTGTGCTGGATTGACACTCGATCTGGCATAAGAATACCATCGACTGGAATATCCACACCTGCAATTTATCGATTCTCTACTGAAACCTGGCATGATAATTGGAAAACAGGTAAGTACAACGTACCGCATGATTTGAAAAACATAACGGGTTCCGTCTTGGTGGATGTCATCTCATCAGACACCGAGAATGAAGAGGTGATGAAAACATTAAGAAAAAACCGGGACAGTTTGCGTGCGCGGAAAATTTCAACCTCGATAGTCGCGCGAAAGCGAGATATTACACAATGGAGAAGTACAAAAATATGATACAGCACTATACTAAAATGGCAATGAGTGAAACGAAAAAGTGCGGAATGCACTAAGGGCAAAGCGAATGGAAGCAAAAAGATTTGTCACATATTGTGGACGCATAAGAGAGAGAACAGAGAAAAGCGCGCGAAAATGTCGAATTTGGAGTGAGTGAATGAGATAAGTGACGCTGGAGAAAGCCATATGGAACTTGGAGTAGTCATTGCAATAGAGGAGTGCAGATTGGAAATACTATTTCACACATAAATCAGATTTAAAGCGCTAGAAAATACTTCAAAGCACACAAATCGAACAGAAATATATGAAAGCTTCAGAGGAGACGAACCATATAAGAAGAAAGTAAAGGGAAAGCTGCGAGAATCAGTCTAGCAACGATCCGCCACCCATTCGCATTGGTCTATGCAATGGCCTCTCCTTCCCTACTCTCCTCTTCCTCTCACTATCTTCGCGTTCCATCTCTCAGCTATGCACCTTCTCATGACCTTTGGTGTTCCCTCTCCGCCTCCTCTGCCCCGATGCCCCTCACCCCTCACTATCGATCTGATGATCTGCCCCCCATGGAGTGTTCTCGGCACTCGCCCTCACACTCTCTCACCTTCTCACAGTGTCTCGGCTAGACAGAGCGAGACTCGCACTCTTGAGTGTGTCGCCATGTGTTTTTTGTCTCCTCCCCAAGCTAGACTCGGGTCCACGTGTGGCCTATTCGTCTTCACCCGCTCTCACATTGCCACATGTTATTATATGTAACTGTTCATTTTATTGTTAGGTAATCATGATCTTCCCTGTATTGAATCAGTAACTCATCAAGTAGAATGGGAGAGAATGGTCACGTCTGATACCCAGTGGTTGTTGAAAGGAAGAGAGACGTGTTAGGAACTTTTCCCTTGCCAACCCCTTCCATCCCCCTCTTCTCCTTTATGAAATGTCTCAACTCTGTGTACTGTCGCTTACTGACTTCAGTGCGTTTATCCAGCTCTCGTAATCCATAGGGTAACTAAATGTGTTTCCTATTGTTCTACATGTATCGTTCTCTCCTCATTTACAAATATTTCGTCATTAAACCAAGTTTTGATTATTTCTGAAGTCGCTTGAGAGTTCTCTCGTTTGTGATTTTATCCGTTCTTGCAGTGTCGCGATCTTTTGGAGAACGGCTTGAGCACACAGGACGACGTTATGAAAGCAGATGAGCAAATCGAAATGTCTGGAAAAAATGAGGAGAAGAAACCGGAAATGACCGAAGGAATTGTAAGTTCCTTACTTTTGATTTCCTATTCACATTGCTTACCCGAGGGGCCAAGAATGGCAAAATATTGGAAGGAAAGCTTGAAATTCTGAAAATGTTCAGCACTTGTTGCAGTTTCTTACCATTGTATGGAACATGTCGACCGTATTACAGGATGAGGAGGGAAATGAGTTGCCGAAGAATGTTATCCTCAACAGTATCTCTTTCCCAATCTCTCCGTCTCGCCCCGATGATGAGCTCGAAGTCAAAGCTGATACGAGGGGTGCAGTCGAAGCAAGAGAGAGGGAGGAATTTGGAACTGTGAGTTGATTTCGGGTTACCTATGCGAAGCAGGCTTAATTGCGGGGTTTTCCCAACTCATCTGCTTAGGCTAGTATAACAAGGGAGAGGAAAGTGAGTTGACTTCTGGAACGCATAGAAGTTTCTTTATATTCCATCCTCAATACTACAATTTGAGGAGGTGAAGGAAGTAGAGATGAAGTTGGCGCCTCCCTTCTCTCCATCCGATGAGTTCGTCCTTTCGACGTCCCGGAATCGGCCTCTGCAGCAACATCAATTTCAGCCTCAAGAGAGATTTTTTTCCGCTTTCTCCCAGTCCGGAATTCAGAGAGGATCTGCCATTACGAGAATGAAGAGTTACGATCAGCATGTAAGAGATCACATTGCTTTTCTCTCTCATGCTCTTGATAAGTTATTGAAATCGTTTTTTGCTTTTTGGAATTTACATCAACTGGGATATTGCAGCCGTCGCTCATGATCCAACAACAGAGGGCTGCAGGCATGAAGCGACTCGATAAGATTGCTGTGGCGGCGACGGAAACGGGAATTGTAAAGAAGCCACTGAATGACGTAAGAACGATCCACTTCAGCTCAGATATGCACTATTACATTTGTTTTTTTATTATTCTTTGGCGATGTTACAAAACAGCTTAATTGTAGGAGGAAAATGTGACGTTCTCTGAAAAAGATGATGAAGATGGAGATAAGGGAGAAAATGAGGATGGCGTGCAAATAATGGAGATGGTTGAACTGAAGTGGGTTTTAAAACGTGTTTTCCAACTAAGAATGCTTTTCTACAACTCTGAAGGCATTATAAATTTATCAACACTTTCATAAAGGAGATAGCATTTCTTTTTTGTCTAAATCTCCATTGTTGCAGTACTGTGACTTCGAATTCTCGGGATGAGAAGAACAAAGAAGAGAAGAAGTCGGAGGATGAAGGAGTCTATTACGATAAAGAATATTATACTAGCTACGATCATCAGATGAGAATGGTGAGGATTGAATTTGAATTGTATATTATATTTTTTAATGTGAGTATAACAATTCGTGAAACAAAAAAAACGGAAAAGCAGTCTTCATTTTTCCACATTATAGGAGGCCATACGTCGTCTGTGCAAAGAGCGTGGAGTGAAGTGTGTTCCAAGAAAGCTGGCGAATATTCCCTCCACTTTCACGTCGGACACGATTGACCAAATGAGCATAACAGATCGTGTTTCGCATCGACCGGACTTGAATAGTCTTCGTCGTGGAAACAAACCGAGTGATTCTTGTGGGAAGAGGAATGCGACTTCAGTGATTCCCCTCAGTCCCATCGAACTCGCCCTTCTCCAGATGATTTATGTTCGTTTGGGAATTCTGTTCGTGTCTGGAAAATATGTTGGATCTTTTGACTAAATCAGATTGATGAAAGCCCATATTTTTTTATCTAACTCATAGGAAAGTGGAAAATAGCCTGTTGTTTTTCTTCTCTAGTAATCATTTCCTTTGCAGAGTAAGGAAGCCACCGAACTGGACGAAAAGGAGAGAAGACTTCTTGATATTCTGCTTCGGAGATTCAAGAAGGTAGACCTCGTTTCATTGATGCATTAAGAATCTCAGCATTGCTGTATCATTTACAATATACAAAATGAATTAAAATCTTAAGGATACGATTTTAGGGAGGTTTCGTTACTGTTGAAGGCCTCAATATGAAAGAAATCCGACCGATCGACTATTTAGTGGACCATCAGGTATGAAAGTTCAAAGTTATATATCATCAAAACATGCGAGTATAATCTCTCACCTTTTTTCTCACCCTTTTTTAAAATATAACCCTTTTTAAATCTCACCCTTTTTTTTTAAATATTTTCAATACTAAGCCGGTGATCTCGGAGACATGTTCAAGTGGGACGGTCGGAGCCCCGTCGTTGAGTTGGCTGGTCAGCTGTTCTCTACATGAAATTCTCATCTCATTTTGAGCATCTCAGACTAATAATGAAAATATTGTAATTTCAGAGGAGCCGGGAGATGGGAGAAACCTGGATGACCTTCCGGAATACTTCTCGCTCCTCTCAAAACTTAACATTGGCGAAAACAAGATAGGTCAGTTATGGAAAGCGATGCAGATATCAGGAGCTGTATGCTCATTTCATGTGAAGGTTCTTCTCTATAAACAACACATGGAATTGCAGCCAAGAAGGTACTCGCAGAGGCGGAAGAAAGGAAGTTTGCTGTATTCGAAGAGAGAAAGGTCACTCCTGTGACTCCTCAATGTCCCACTCTCATACCATATCGTGGATTCAGTGTCACTCCTCTCATTATAGTGAGTACTCAACGTCTTTCACTTCACCATTTCTTCCAATGACACGAAACAAGTAGGTAATGTCCATCTGATAGTTTAAAAATATGTAATAAAAAGTGTTGAGTTGCTTCTCTGTCTAGATGTATAATTTATTTCCCAGACTGATGCATTGAAATACAGATTGAGAAAGCAAGAGATGCCCATTGCTGGAAGCTGAGGGAAACCCTGAGGAGCAGTCCCATCGTTGTCGTTCGGTGAGTTCGCTATAAGGACAAAACCCGTAAAACCATCTTACTAATAATTCTCCATTTCAGAGGAATTGCGACCAGCCTCAAATTGGATACGGATGTCTTCTCGACACGTTCCCTCGTGGAGGCCGCGTCTAATCAAATGATGGAGGTGAGAATTTTTGATATAATTTAAAACTTTATTGAAATCGCGTAATGTTTCACCGGTGAGTTCATGTAGAAGATAGGATTGCAGTTATTCATATTCCATCTCTAATGAGACCAACCATGATCACTCGAGTTATCATGTTGTCTCAATAGTGAGGCGTGGAGTGCAGAGTCATGGGGTCTTCATATTGCCAAATAAAAGGCTGTGTTCAGATTCGAGTACAGATGAGACAGAAGGTAGATGAGAATGTGGATGAGAATGGGAAGAATGGATGGCGATGCTGGAGTGAGAAGAAGTAAGTACAGTTCGACTGTAATTTGATAGCATTAATCCTACGATTAGAAGTGTGAAAATAAGCGAAAATTCGTGACTGTGCTGACAATCATAGTTATCGCATTACGGAATGAATAAATTGCATGCTGCGAATATAGAGTAGCTTTATGACGGTACGATGCGTAATAGCGGTAGAACAACTGAGGAACTGGCGTGAGAGATGAGACACTCAATCTTCTGACATAAAGTTGATTTGCAGGGCCAACGCATCAGTCAAGGAATGCGCCGAGTACCAAGACAAGGACTATCGGAAGGCGATTAATGGTTCGGTTATTTTAAAATTTAGATTTTTCGGATATTCTACAGCTCACATATCTGTTATTTGATGATGTTTCACTTTTTTTTATTTCAGAGACGATCCAGAGGTTGGAACACGTAGCAAAGAGAAGAAAGATGAACGAAGAGGGAACCCCCGATGTAAGTATTTTTTATTTGTGCGATACAACAATTATTAAAAATAGAGTGACAATAAAGTGTATTGCAACCCGATCTTGAAAATAAAAAATTATAATCACAGCTAATCAAGTTCGGGACCAATTTCGACATCACAAGACATTCAATGTTCGATAAACAGAACGCAGTGAGTTTTTTTCTCTAGTGAATACATTTCATTTACAACTATATACTAATTGTCATCGAGTTTTTTTTTAGGTTCTCGATCAATTCCCAGCTGCTGTTCGTCTCCAAGACTCATCGGACCTCCTTTCACTCGTTGGCTATGATATCCCGGGAATGAACAGAGCCCAAGCTTATTTGAAGGTATGTCCAGTGAGCACAGCTTAGTACAAATTGCAATTTGAATCCAACACATCATTGTTTTTTCCTTTTTTTTGTTGTAGTATACTAGTGGAAATTATGTGTGCGGCGTCAAATATTGAATGTTTTTCACTCAACAAAGGTTATGCGTTTCATCGAGTTCTACTTGACCTTATTAGTGTTCAGGTCGATGGTAATCGGACTCCGGCGCATATCGAGAATAACGCAGTCGCTAGCGTCAATTATAATGTTGGCCCTGGCGACTGCGTTTGGCTCGTTGTGCCGTATGAGTATTATGAAGCCGTGAAGGAGGAAGCAAAGAAGCAGGTTATATTTTCACTCATATTCCCACCAATACCTAACCCACTTGAATCGATAACTTCAACTCTGTCTTCAAATTTCCCCATTTCAAATTGTTTCCACTCCTCGAATAGTTAGAATACAATTGTATGGTTAAGATAGCAATAACTAACTTAACTGCTTTTTCGAACGAATTTTGCAAATCTAGAAATTAGAATACTATTTGTAGAAGGTCGACCTCCTCAAAGACTCCTATTGGACGGATGCGAAGAAACTCCTCGCCAAGGGAGTGCCTGTGCAAAGGTTAGTTCGGGGAAGTCATCAAGTAGGAAGTAGAATTACGAAGCACAGTCAGAGAATCGTTACTTTTCCAAGCTTCACGATTCGGAATCGTGTTCTTTAACTTTTCAAACAAACAAAATTTTACAGATTCACGCAAAAGGCGGGTGACCTCGTTGTTGTGGGACCCGGCTGCTTCCATTGGGTTCAGAGTGTTGGGTGAGTATTGTCATTATTCTTCCTAGTTCAGGTAGAGGGAATTAAGCCCCTAATCATTGCAATAATACGTTAATGTGAAGTCTACTTTTTTGACATTAACAGTCTTTGGCTAGGATAATCTAATTTGTATTATAGCTTTAGCACTCAAACGTAGTATTAGTGATACGTAATAGTGCGCACAGATTGCAATTACATAGAAGACCTTGATTATTTCAGATGGTGCAATAATATTGCTTGGAATGTGATGATCCCGACTCACAAGCAGCTTGTTATCTCCACCTTCCAGTATGAATTGAATCGCACTGAGGTGAGATAATGAAATCATGAGATCTGAGTATCGTTATCTAAATACAATTCCTAACGTTCGATAGCCTCATTGCAGAAGTACATGAATCTGGTTCCGATGCAGCGACTATTCTGGTACATTGCCAAGAAGAATGACACGAACACGTGTCTAAAGGTGATAATGCTGTCATATATCCCATTTCATAAACTCTTTTTGTCCAATAAGCTATGACAAATTCATCATATTTTATGGTGTGCTAAGTTAAAAATTCGAACGTTTTTTTACGTGCCATATTTTATTTTTTCGGATGAGGCGGTTGGTTAGACGTATGCTGGTCAAATCGCTGGCCTATCTTAAGCTGGTGGAGTTGTGGGTGAAGAAGGTGGGAAAGGAGATCGAGTTCGATGAAGTAGCAGTGGAAGGATTCCATGATTGCTTCCAGTGCCAGGTATCGCATCAAATCGAATAAATATAATCTTGTGTTTCCCAGTTAAATCTGCAGATTTTGCAGATCCAAGAATTCAGACGAATTTCGTAATGAAATAATTGCAGTCCGAAGTTTTTGGAATTGGTTTCTGGATGGAAATGAAGAAGAAGGAGAACAGTGGCAAAAAGATGAAGACGACTACGGTTTGGGCATTGTATTCAGCTGCAAAAGGTATTGACACTTGTTTTATTTTTGATTATGAAAGTTGAAACTTAACATGAAGATAAACCTTTTAAATAACGAGTCTTATTGAAGGGAGAGTACTCCGTTCGGCAAGAGATCACCTTCATGGAGCTCACTCGGATATACGATTCTTTCAATTACACTTACGGTCGCGAAGATTATTGAATGAATACATTATTCCTCTCTCATCATTTCCCCCCCCCCTTTTTCCTTTCAAGATCACCTTTACACCCTTTCTGTTATATCGGTCCTTCTATTCATTCTGAAACGTTTTGTTATTATTCACTCTTCGCTCCTCTCTTCTTCGATTTTTCCATCTAATCAAATAATGATTTGCAACGAATTAAAATTAGCATCATTAGATCAATTTTTGAGCAGTCTGAGAAACACTATCCATAACTAATCCTGTTTCAAAGCATTGTTTTTATCACATTACTCTGAATTCTCTGCGCATTTTACTAGGTGTCATCCCTCATTTCTGTCAACTCTCTTAAGAACTCCAATCAATCCAACCTGAAACGTCTTTCGGAAAGATGAGAGATGTTCTTTTGACTCATCACTTGCAACGCAATCTGAAATTGCTCTCTTGCTCTCTCATGCTGTTTCTATTTTCGCCATAGTCCGAAATAAAATTTTTAAATCAGTGTATGCATTTTCTTGCCTCAAAGCGTGGTAGGATATGCTGCCGTTGTCATAGTGTGATTGTATAGCGAGCTCTTTCATTGCTAACAGTCTTATCAATGCCACTCTCGAATATTCGGAGGCGCTATAAAAGCGCCCAATTCCATCTGGTCAGATTCTCATTTGGTCATTTGGCCAACTACACATCACCTAAGGGAGATGCCTACCGTCAAGGCATCTATCCTGAGACCGTAACCAACGCATAAGGCTACTCCTATGAGGACGGGATGTAAACCCAGGAGCCGTCCACCATCGCATCCTCAGCGGACTCGTCCTCTGCCCAGGGCAATATCCTGCAGAGCGAGCTGAACTTCACCTCCAGTTCCGATATCAGTTTTTAACTAAGAAGAACCGGTTTTTTTTCGTTTGATCGAATTATAGGTTGATTTTTTAGTTTTTACTAGATCCCCAAACCATGTCTCGTCCCTAGTTCTGCAGTAGCAGTGTACCTGTAAAGAGTTAATCGATTCGAAGTTCGAAGAAAGGCTACGGAAACATATCCTAGCTTTACTTCCTTTTTCATCCAGGCAGTTGCTTCTTCTCCGATGCAGGGCAGGAACGGCATACGCCGTCTGAATCGTTTGAGAATTTTTTAAGAGACCGGCTCGGAGAAAATTCACCATCCGGCGGACATTCCGCCAGGACTTTTGATTCGGGCCGCCATACGCGTATATGTTGGAGGGCCTTTGACCTTGTTTACAAAAATGATGACGTCACCGAACGTATTGCGAAATACGGCGCGCCAGGTGCGCGCCAAGATTGAAAAGTGCATTTTCATATCTTTTCAGCCGAACAAGCTGGAACCAAAATTCCTTGTGCATTGTGTTGGGCTTGCCCTAAATGCACAGGAACACTATGGTGATCATTTTTGGAATGAGTTTGATGACAAATTCTGCACTGAGTAAATCTTTTTTTTTCGAGTTTTCCCTATCAACGGAGCATTTGGGAGAGCATAAACTAGGTATGTGGGTGCACCCTATGCCCTCCTGCATCGATGCCACCCTACACGGAGGAAATTCGGATGACCACTTTTTAGAAAAGTTCATCTGAGTGGTCCGGAGTCTGTCTGCAGACGGCTTTATCTGACATTTCCAGCATAGTCTGTGCGAGATTTCTGGAACCACCCACTCACACAGAGTCCGTACACCATATTGTGAATATTTATCCTCATAGGAGTCCATTCCGCCACCATGACTTTTTCGACCCATGACCAGGGGTTCATGGTCCCAAAGTGACCCACGACCATGAACCCGGGTTCATTGTCCAAAAATGGCCAGAAAAGTCATGATGGAGGAACTTCAGATACTATACGCCAATGTGAAGTACAGTAGCTCT
>LS495404.1:444986-468650 GCA_900490845.1 Pristionchus japonicus
CCTAAGCCTAAGCCTAAGCCTAAGCCTAAGCCTAAGCCTAAGCCTAAGCCTAAGCCTAAGCCTAAGCCTAAGCCTAAGCCTAAGCCTAAGCCTAACATGGAGGTCCCGGTAACATGGAGGTCACTGGCGATTTGAATGCATTTTTGGACAATTTTTGCATTTTATATTTATCTTCGGCGTTTGAAGAAAAGTGATTTGAAATATCTGACGATTGAAGAGTAGAGTTATAGAGTACCTGGCGATTGAAGAGTGATTTTTGAAGTATCTGACGATTGAAGAATATTGTTTTGGATTATCTGACGATTGAAGAGTAGAGTTATAGAGTACCTGGCGATTGAAGAGTGATTTTTGAAGTATCTGACGATTGAAGAATATTGTTTTGGATTATCTGACGATTGAAGAGTAGAGTTATAGAGTACCTGGCGATTGAAGAGTGATGTTTTGAAGTATCTGACGATTGAAGAATATTGTTTTGGATTATCTGACAATTGAAGAGTACTCTTTTGGAGTATCTAACGATTGAAGAATAGAGTTTTAGAGCATCAGGCAATTGAAGAGTAGTTTTTTTGGAGTATCTGACGATTGAAGAATATTGTTTTGGATTATCTGACGAATGAAGAGTAGTCTGTTGGAGTATCTAACGATTGAAGAATAGAGATTTAGAGCATCAGGCAATTGAAGAATAGAGTTTTAGAGCATCAGGCAATTGAAGAGTAGTGTTTTGGAGTATCTGACGATTGAAGAATATTGTTTTGGATTATCTGACGATTGAAGAGTAGTCTTTTGGAGTATCTAGCGATTGAAGAATTGTGTTTTGGAAAATCTGAAAGCCCAAGCAATAATAAATAAGCCCAAGCAATAACAAAAAAAGCCCCAGCAAAAATATAGAAGCCCAAGCTAAAGTAATTAAACCCGAGCAAAAATAATTACGCCCAAGAAAAAATAAATAGGTACAAGCCCAAGCAATAATAAATAAGCCCACGCAAAAATAATAAAACCCAAGCAATTATAAATAAGACCCAGCAATAATAAAAAGGTCCAAGCAAAAATAATTGGAATCAATCAATAATAAATAAATACGCCCAAGCCAAAGCATTATTTATTTAACCCAAGCAATAATAAATAAGCCCAAGCAATAACAAAAAAAGCCCCAGCAAAAATATAGAAGCCCAAGCAAAAGTAATTAAACCCGAGCAAAAATAATTACGCCCAAGAAAAAATAAATAGGTACAAGCCCAAGCAATAATAAATAAGCCCAAGCAGAAATAAATAAGACCCAGCAATAATAAATAAGCCCACGCAAAAATAATAAAATCCAAGCAATACTAACTAAGACCCAGGAATAATAAATAAGCCAAAGCAAAAATAATTTGAATCAAGCAATAATAAATTATTTAGCCCAAACAATAATAACTCGGAGGCTACGAGTAAGAGGAGCAATTTTAAAGAGATTGGAGTGGTCGTAAGAGTAGAAACCATGAACAAACTTGTGAAGAAAGAGAACATCAGAAATAAGTCTCCTGTGTTCAAGAGTGGGTGAGGAGAGCAGGGTAATTCTCTCAGGCTAGAAAGAGTATGTATCTGGCGATTGCAGAGTTTGATATAACAGATACTCCAAACTGTTACTCTTCAATCGTACGATATTCCAAAACACAACTCTTCAATCGCCCGACATTCCAAAACACTATTCTTCAATCGTAAGATTCTTCGAAACTTCACTCTTCAATCGCCAGATACTCTAAAACACAACTCTTCAATCGTCAGACATTTCAAAACACTATTCTTCAATCGTCAGAATCTTCAAAACATCACTCAATCAATCAGAATTCACATAACCGTTTATATTACTTCACAAGTGCTACAAAAAACGCGTTGATTCTTCATACTTTGATTCTTCACGCCATATACTCCAACACATCTCTCTTCAATCGCCAGACACTCCAAAACACTACTCTTCAATCGCCAGATATTCCAAAGCACAACTCTTGATTCGCCAGATACTTTGAACAACGCTCTTCAATCGTCAGATATTCCAGCACACTACTCTTCAATTGCCAGATACTCTAAATCAGAACTCTTCATTCATATATAAATAAGCCCAAGCAAAATAATAAAACCCAACCAAAATAAATACGCCCAAGCCCAAGCAAAATGAATATGCCCAAGCCAAAGCAATATTAAATTAGCCCATGCGAAAATAAATAAGCCCAAGCCCATCCAAAATAAACAAGACCAAGTAAAAAATTAAGACCAAAAGAAAATAAATAAGCCTAAGCCCAAGCAAAATTAAGTACGCCCAAGAAAAAATAGATAGATACAAGCCCAAGCAATAATAAAAAAGCTAATATAAGCCCAAAAGACTACGATTGATTTTCCAAAATATTATTCTTCAGCCGTTAGATATCCCAAAGGACTACACTTCAATCGACATATGCTCCAAAACGCTACTCTTCAATCGACAGATACTTTGAACAATGCTCTTCAATTGTTAGATACTCCAAAACACCACTCTTCAATCGCCAGTTAAAAGAAGTTACAGGTGCTTAAAAAGACTGAAAAAGTAATCTAATGTAAATGCATCTTCCGTTCGATTTTAACTTCTTACTGAAAGGTTTTAAGGACATAACGTGTTAATAAAAATGATCAGCTACTTCGGCTCTACAAATGGTGTGGATTGTCTGGTAGAGCTGTTCCAAACCCACGTTGAACCTTGTTGAACCTTACGCGAACGGTTTCATATAGTCGCCGAATTGTAGTCTTCTCTCCACGCCAGGCCGGGTCTGGATACGCGGTTCTCCCAATCCACAGTTCTCGATTGAGTGTGTGTCGCTCACTCAACCCTCTGGTTGCAAAATCTTGCCGAATGCACCTCGCAGAGCTTATCTTCGGCCTTCCCACTGGTCTTCTGACCGGCTCATATCGAAGAGACTTTCTACAAGGGTGGTATCGATCCTGCCTCGCCTTCCCCTTCAATCACATTCTCACTCTATTGTTTTTCAATATTCCAGTGATTCTCCGAATTGGAATTTCCCTCTCCCAGTCACATAATTTCATCTTTTCTATCCTCATCCGTCGTTGCGCAAATTTGACATTGTAATTTCTACGATTAACTCTCACACTCAATTACGCGTCTGAATGCGTACGTTGGCAACTAACCATATCACCTTCACTACGTTATAAGTTTCACTTCTCAGGCTCAGTCCATTATTCCCTATTGCTGAGCTATGCTCAGGCCAGCGAGTTTAGCTCTGGAGAAAGAACAGATACAATGAAAGATAGGAATGGTAGAAGGAAAGGAAAGTGTTGGAAACATACATATCTCGGGTGTTCATGGGGTCCTTGACTGATGTGAGGCAAACTGCGTCATTGCAAAGAATGCAATGAATGCACGTAGTAACCTCTAAGTGCGAGAAAAAATGTCCATTGTTGTTCTATGAAATAATAGAGGAAAGAAATTATCACCGACTTGTAGACAGCTTGCAAATACAGGGGAAATACGTGATGAATGGTGACATTGCCGATATGATAAATTAATAATTGTTGGAGGGAGATCATGTATAGCCGAGGTTCGTTTGTTTTCCCTGCTATCCTTTCCTTCGCTATTCCGTCTTCTCTTTTCTTTGTTCTGTCTTCTCTTTCTCTAGATTTAAACCCGCTCATTCTTCCTGAAGAAAAAAGCCTGGCAGATGGGGAGGAAGCTCTCTCTCTCTCTAGTTCTCCTCAGGAGTGTACTCTTTTGCTTCGTCTAACCGTCCAGAGATTGCGTAGAATTGAGAGAGCCATTAATCTGAGATGGAAGAGCATGGGAGGCTGACGCACACGCACAAAAAGTACTTGATAAATGGATGGAGAGGCCTCTGAGGACAAAGAGAAGAAGGAAGAGGAGCCTCTCAGGACGGTAAAAAAACGTTTGATGGATGGACGGAATCTTTCTAGAAACTAAAGAGAAGAGAGCACCTCACATCGAAATTTCGCGCCCAAAAAATACATGGTCACTGACGCAAAATCACTACAAGTTGCTGCATGAATGTGAAGAGTCACATGAACACAGGGAAATTTGACGTTTGTAACTTTGTTGACCATAATCACTTTAATTTTTTCAGTGCATCAATAGCTTAGTTTCGTACGTTGGCTCTGCTTGATTGACACTGGGAATGGTACTTTTGTGAGTACCTGTCGCATGATGATTCTGTAATTCGCAGAGAAATCCTCTTCAAGGGAAGTGGTCGCCCTTTATATGTGGTTGAGCACTCTGCTGGGGGCCGAGGCTCTCCTCCCCTTCCATTCAATGCATGATGGATGAAACTGAACCAGAGGGAAAATAAATCTTTCTAAAATATAATCTTTGAAGGGGGAAAGAATCACTTTACAAGCAGGTGTCCGCTCTACAGCTACTTGTTATACCATGTTGTAGGTTTCATCTAATCAGCCAGGGAGTAAAATAAAGATTCATTTCCGCATTTTCTTTATTCTGTTGAGAACTAATCTCTCTCTTCTCGGAGAATCTCTCTCTCTTCTTGAGCAAAAAAACGTTTGAGAGATGGGGAGGAGCCTCTGGGGGTGGATTCGTCTGATTCTCTTCCTTCTCATGATCTCTCGCTTAACCTCACTTTCGAAGGATCGCACAGAATTGAGAGAGCCATTTCACTGAACTCGATGGCTGAGGAGGGGATAGGCGGCCCGACATGCATAGCTCTCAGGCTCCGCCCGCTCCGCACACTATTCCTCTCTAAACGAATAGAGAAAGGTTCAATACTTTTGAGATGCCGAGTGAACTCTTACTGTATTCTCCTATTCTCCATTTCACCTTATCACTCAAACGTAGTGCACAAGATCGCCCATTATTGTCTTGTATTTGCCTGTAATGCCGTATATCGATACATATTTTCTCTTTTATAGATCTACTTCTCATCTTCTCAACCATGCCCTCCACTAAGTGCATCCTTCTCTTCCTTCTCCTCGTGGTCTTCGTTCTCGCCCGCAACAATGACCATCTTCTCACTCACGAGGTGAGTTGCCTGACGCTTTTAACCTCCTTCATAGAATTCATAGCCTTTGCAACTTTCATTTATGACAGAATATTGCAGGAGAGATGCAAGAAGGCTAAAGAGGAGTTCAAGAACGCCAACATCATCGTGCAAATGTTCGGCTCATGGAAGTCAATCTGTGAATTCGACTGAGATGATCTCTCTCATGCACTCCAACCACTCATTCTACATAACTCATTCATGCAATGTGTAGGCTAGCTGCCATCTCTCAAGTATTTCATTGTATTCTCTCTGCATAGTAAACGTAATAAATCGTAATAATATCATTTGAAATGTGTTCAGCACAATGAATGTGGAACTCAATGAGCATAAACAAGAAAAAGGAAAAATGAAAAGGAATACACATGAAGTATACTCGACCGCAATCTCTCACCGTTGTATCGGCGTGGGCCGAGGGGGAGGGTAAGAGAGAGAAGGGGGAAAGAGGAGAATTCTTCTCCTCTCAGAACTCATTATCATAACTTCTCCCAAGGTTCTTACATGCTTTTCGTAAATGGAAGTAGTCGTATGGGAATTTTGAGTTTCTGTTGCGAGGGTTGGAACAGTGGTATTAAGCTCAAATTTTCTGTAAGTGAATGTCATTTTGACATACTCGTGGAAAATTTCACCACTTACGATCTGATGAGGTTTCACACCTTATGTTCTGACTATAATATTATAGCTTCCATCATCACCTCATCTTATTGTCCCATGACGCTATGAAGCCTTTCACAAAAAACTCCACAACTTCTTTATGAGAGGTGATTAACAGAGAGAAGACATTCCAGATAGGGAGAAGTACCACTGAAATGATATCTGACTATAGTCAAGCTCCCTCTCTCACATGACTCTGAGCCATTATAATTTCGTTCGCAGTGCATTCGCAGTCGCGAAGGCTTTCACAAAAAGCATGATAGGAGGTAATAAACAGAGGAGGAGGCGACGAAGATCTGTCCACTCGAGATAAGAACAAGAACTACCCGCCTCTATATATAAGTGTCAATAGCTGTCCCTCATCTACACACCATGGCCTCGTCCAAGCTGATCCTTCTCTTCGTTCTCCTCATCGCGTCTGTCCTCTGCCGCCACATTCCCCACCACATGCTAACCCACGAGGTGAGTAGCATGATGTGCAAACCATTCATGACGGAATATTGTAGGAGCGATGCAGATTGGCCATAAAAAAACACAAGGAATCGAACTGGTTCATACAAATCTTCGACTCGTGGAAGAGTCTCTGTGAGTTCGACTGATCCGTGCTCGCTCATCTCTCCACTCTCCATACTCACACTATGTATGAAGTTTGTATCGAATAAAATTTGTTAATGAAATGAAATATATACTAAACGTAGCAAGTGACACTCAGCAGTATGAATAGTCCAAAGAATTCTAGGATAAAGTACTTTCTACCCAAAACAAGTGGAATCACCAACAGATGATGTATTGTTGAGTATATTCGATGGTTTATTTATTCACGACAATTTATTTATTTGTAAAGTTATCCGGAAGATAAAATCATCTCAAGCTTCACAACACAATAGTAGGATTGTTCATCCTAGAACAATATCAGTACAGGTGAAATCGTGAGAATGGGTGAAATCATCCACTTTCGCTCCAGACAGATGCGCTTTCTTCAGTGATTTACACAATGCTGCCCGACTGAACGAAACGTCAATGCAGAGATCGGATCGATCGGTCTTCAGTTCTGCCTCGACTCTGTAAGAGGAACAGTTATCGGAGTTTGATACACTTGACGTAACCCTCTGTCACACTACAAAGGAAATGTATAAAAAATGAATCGATGATCGTTGTAAGAATGCACAAAAATCACAACTACAACAACACTAACAGCGTCTTACCTCTCAGCGTTCTTCAGTGCTACTTCTCTCGCATACTTTGCAGCATTCCGTCGCTTTCTGAGATCATCAATCTGAAAATTTACCGAGTGAAAAGACATCATTTGATTTTCCAGACAAAAAATGGCCGGGAAAATGTTCTCACCATTTTTCTCTGGCTGGTCAACTCTCTCATCTGCTCTTCTTGCTCGTATTTGCTTTCACGGGGCTGTCGTTTCCTCATCAGGCAGAGAGAAGCGAGCTCGCATGAGAGCGCCTAGAATATGACTGATTCTGGCAGTTTGACGTGCAGACAAGGCTTTACGGATCCAAAGTTGCACTATTGATTACCTCACACTTGACATCTCCCTCCCTCTGTCTCTCCATCCATTCCATGCACAATTCCTCCTGTTGACGATATTGATCAGCATGCTGAATCAATAAAAATTGGTTTTGCTTCTCACTTTCACTAGCACTCTCGATATATGATAGTTTTGAGAACCAGGTCATTATTTGAATTCATTTTTTTGTTCTCGTAATAGTACGAAAAAGACAATTTCCTCAGCTGAATTTCCTACTCTAAGCTCTATCGTAGCCTGACAAATGACTATATTTACCCCTTGACAGAAACCTTTACTACTTCAAGGCAGACAAGCCAATTCAGATAAGAACAATGAACAGACCAGCTCATCTACCTCTAACTGTATTCAAGCTCTCAGAGTCACCTGACGCTGTAATCTCTACCACACCCACAAAGCCTTTCACAAAAAACGCTTCCTGAGAGGTGATAATATCAGGCCATTCGAGATGAGAACAAGATAGTACCTCAGCATCGATTTCTTCTCTGTGTCTGAGCAGCAGTTTGATGCGAAGACTCTAGATAAGCATATCGCGGAAAATACAAAAGTTATATGAATACCTGAAAATGTTCCACAAGAAACTGCGTCATCTGTTCCATGAGCGATCTCTCTAAGCATTCGATTGAGAATGTGTACTGCTTCTTCGACTGAAAACATGTTGATTTACTTCCCTAGGGAGACATGTGTAGATTGTGAATAATCCATGAGGTGTGACAATAAGTAACCTCTCTGACAGCAACAGACACATTCATGAGCTCCTCGCATATGGCGGGTCCCGAAGCCTGGACGTCCTGGATCCACTCTCGAGATTTCTTCGAGATAGTATCCAAATTGAGGTGCAGTTCATCAATCTGAAATGGAACGACGATCGATCCGAGAGATTAATTTTACAACAGTGTCAACATCAGACACAATTTCACTGGATGACATTAGAGACAGGACGAAAGGTCTATCGAAATGAAGAGATCCCGAACATTACTCAAACAGCGAAGATTATGCTCACTTGATCTTCCGATGATAGAATCTTCCTCGTCAAAGCCAGGAATCGGTCGTACTTCTCAGATAGATCGATGATATCGACTAACTCCGCAAGCTCGTCTTTCAGTTTCTCACACTCTGAAAGAATCAATGAAACACTGACAATGAAAGAGATAAAACCTTCCAGTTCCTTCTCTTCTTCCTCTGATAAATACTTGGTCTCTCCAATTCGAAATGCTTCATTCTTCTTCCTCAGTGCTTTGATGAATCCAGTGTGTGCTTCCACGATCGTTTTCAGTTCGGAGAATTGGACATTCAGAGTGTAGATGACGTTCTCTACTTGCTGAAATCAACACATTCACATTCCGTGATCGTTGGACACCTTGAACACATACTTTGAACATAAGTACCCTAAACATCAAGCGAAGGTTCAAAAAGGTTCGTCGATTGTTGATTTGGAGTGTGTCCAGTCACGGGGGACTCCCCTATCTCTCCCCCTCTCCCTCCAGACAGAAACAACACTACAAAGTGCCGCGGAGTGCCCTCTTCCATTTGTCATCATTGTCCATTCATGTGCCGAGGAATTAAGAGAGGGGAAGGAGAGTCCCTTTCCCCTTCTTCCTCTTTTGCATCCGATCGTTAGAAGACTCGAGTTGACGTCAAAGGGAGCTGATACCACCATCGGTTCTGTATTACAGTAATCCCTCGTGTCAGATCGTTAGTGATAATCTAGAGAATGCAAAGTTGAGAAAGGCGACTGAGAGAGAAGTAAAGTCTCATTTGTCCAACAACTTCCATAAATGATCGTTGAACTGACGCTATTCTCGATTCTGATTCCACACTAACCGTTTTGATGTCAATCTGCGAGAGAACTTCCTCGAATGTGATATCTTCCTCCTCTTCCAGAGGCGAATCTTGGGTAGGCGAGAGTTGAGGCATGCTTGGACGGCTACTATTGACCGCTGTTGTCCTCTTTCCTTTCCTGATTCATGCATCACCGACCTCACTTCCCTCCATTTCCGCCCGTGCAAATCACGTGAACTTCCTCTCGTTTTCTCTCTTCATAACCCGTAATCCGTTTCCAGTTAGACAGTGACGAGAGATCAGGCGAGTCTGAGAGAGTCACCCGTCAGCTGTTTTGATCTACCTGCTTTCCCCCTTCCTTCCCACTGCTTAGATCAGTGAACTTCCCTCTCTCTTATCTCCGTTGTGGTTGAGAGTGAAGGGGGGGGGGGAGGGAAGGTAGAGTGGAAGAGAGTCAATGATAAGAGAGGAGGAAGGGAAGAGAAGCAGAGCCACTCCGATCGACTCTTCGCAGCATTCATTCGTCCCCCTCCCCTCCCCCTCCCTCTCTCATCTCCTCCTCTTCTTCCCCCTCTTTGGGAGTGTGATCACTCTATATCCCTCTAGTTTCGAGTCTGTGATCGCGCTGACAAAAGTTCTACTCACTGTTTTCCCCACTCTATGAATAGAAGAGCGCTCGCCCTTCCGTCTCGCGTTCACTCTTACGATACGACGACAGTGGGTAGAAACCGCCTGATAAACCCTGTCAATGAGCTGTCATTTATCTCTTCCCACTTCTCTTGTCTCATTGGATGCAATAAATCACGCCCCATGACTCGCCGAGTTTACTTATAACCTCTCCTCCCCTCTGCACATTCTCAGTAACAACGACTACTCATCAGTTCCAAATCTCACTTATCGATACTGTTTATCACTAACTGTCGATCGATCGATGTTCTTATCACTCCCTTCAGTTTCTTCCTCCTGTCGTGCTTTCTGAACTGAAATCAATATATGCGCCCTTACCATTCACTCAATTCCAGTTAACCCTCACTCCTCCGGTCCTCCTCCTCTTCTCTCTCTCTCTTCTCATCAATGATGCAGTTCGTTCCCACTTCCGTCTACGCTGCTCCCATTGACACTGCTATCTGGACGAACAGCAGTCCCATAGCAGGCGGAGATCCCTTGCAGCCGCCGAGAGCCCAGGTGAGCAATCATTATCAAATGTGTTTTACCATTTCAATTGAAGTACGCCCAGAACGAGGCTCAGGTAGCGCAGTTTCGTTTAGCCAATCCCATTGTTCGCGAATATACGCTCAGGGATATATGCGTAGAGTATCTTTATCGCATTCCGTTAAGAACTTGATAATGCGTGATTGCACAACGCAGCTGTCTCTGTGATATCCATTCCACATAGTATTGACTAGCTTTGGCTTGCTGTAACGCAGCACCGCATCGATCGTTGAACATGAACCAGCTACAGTTTGATCGGCGTTTGGATACTTTTATTGCACATTTCACTGTCGAAGTGGTTTTGAAAGCGATTGCTTTGGGAAAACAAACAATTCCTGTTCGTTTTTGCATGGAATGATCGAAAATGCTTTCTCATAGATACTATTGTTTTAATAAACTAAATTGCAGATGAACTTCCACACCGTCACCGCTCCTCTCCACCAGGTCAGTGAACTGTGATCTTTGAGATATCTGTCTTTGAATTGAAGAGAAAAATCTATAGCAAGTTCGCCCAATATCCAATATCTTGATCAAACACTCACAGATAACTCTCTAAATAAAGCGGATCCTTTTTGCATTGAATTTTGCAAAGAACAAGAGCGAAAAACCGTGTAATCGGTACAATTTTCGCTCTTGTTCACGTGCTTTTCTTATCCGATGAACTCACTGATAAGAGACGAAGCACACGCCATCTTTCTCCAATTTTGTTACCAACGGGTCAAAGTCTACTCGAACGAACAATGATCTATGAATCTCTCGATTTCTAGTACTCTCTAGTCTTGTCTGATGAGATAGTGATCATGGGATATGAAGAGAGCTATCGTTGCTCCTTCATTGTATAGTCCCTATCTGGCTCCATTTGAATCACTAGTCCTTTGCTGAAGCGACGATGTGAGTTCAATTAGTGTCTGTTAGCTTTAGCTAGGGACTAAGGCCCAATTAATTGAAAGAATCTCACAAAGGAAATGAAATCTCACAATGTGATGTTGTCTTCATCTGTGAAATGGTTCCTTTTTTTCAGGAATGCGAGTGTTGGGTTTGTTGAGCCTTCAGGCGATACAAGTGCACTCTCCAACTCTCCTCTCTACTATTCTTCAACCCCTGCATATCCCGTCCATCAACCGTACAATCCTATCTACACGTCCACCTACAATGACTACTCTGTCAATCAATCGCCATTCCCTCAATCTGGTTCATCGCTCTACTCCTCGCCGACCTTCGGCAATTCGTCCATCGCTCCTTCTCGTGCCGATATCGAGACAACCTTCTGGAATGCGCCTACTATCGTGCAGCCTCAGGTGAGAAAGAGCCTATGATGCGTCTATTTGCATGGTTGAATCACGGCCGAAGTAATATTCGATATGGTACCAGGTAGCTATCACGATGAGTTTGGATCGTTAGGGCTACTAACCCTGGGAAGCAAATGGAGAGATCAAGTTGACAAGCGAACGCGATCATGATAAATAGGGCGCCTCTCTGCTCTCCCGTCTCTCTTTCTCTCTCTCTCGCTCTCTTGGCTGATGCAATACTTCGCAATGATTACGAGGATGGACACGGCTATTTGCACCCTTTCCCATCTCTTTCTCTCCTTCTTTTCCGCCTTTGTTACCTGCCCATTTTCCGCTTTCTTCCTGAATGAGCTAATCGATATGCTGGGCAGGTAGCCTATCCCAATTAGCTACACTTTCTTGTTTCTCTGACTCTCGAGAGATCACGAGAAAGGGGAGATTAGATGACCAACGCTTTCTCTCTATCCAGCGAGATCTGTTTATGAATATGGTGGGCATGTATTGGCCTATTGGCCAAACTCCTTAGGTCGTCGAACCAGAGAGAGGGCTAAACGAAGAGAACTATGCAGTGCACTAAAGGCCATACGCATTAGGCGATGCTTCCGGCATGTTTACACGCTCGCTTTGGTAGAGGAAACCACTTGAGGGGTTGAGTATGGCCAGAAATGGGACCTCTCATATCAGCGTAGTAAAGAAATGATGTCGTGGGGGAGTTGTGGGAACCGAAAATGACCAATGATCAACCAACGTCAATTACAGGAGGAAATCCTTCGTGAGATAATGGAGGAGTGCGAGGAAATCCGTCGTCGTTCTCCTCATTCTTCCCATTCCTCCTCTTCTTCGGTTATCGCCCTCTCTCCTCTCAGTGCGGTGAGCATTTCCGAATAACCAAACAAGAGAAAACAGTTCGTTCATACAATAGCGTAGGAACCGCTGTGATCGAAACGGATACTGGCTTAGTGTTGTTGTACAGTAATTGCATCAGCGCTGCGCAATGGTTGGCACTCCGCTTTCACATTCCCTCATTCTCGTGTCAGATTTCATCTCGAAACAACTCCAATTCATTGTTCGGCCTTGTATTCAGTACCCCAATCAGTCTGATTGTACCCCTTTCTCTCTAAACTGTTCATGATGTGACACTATCTATTGCCTCATTCCCAGTCATCTCTCGTTTCATTCAGCCCTCTTCCATCTCTGACGACTCTTCCGATTCAACTCGCTCCTCTCCCGGTCCCATATCTTCCTCTACTGTACGTCCCTCTCGTAAGGAGAGAAAGAAGATGCAGAACAGAGTCGCCGCCACCAGGTATTCATTATCAGCAGTCATATAGGTAAAGAAAATACCAAACACCAGATATAATATATTATTCATAGTTCACTACCTCTATTGATATTGAATCCGTTTGTCTAGAGGTTCCGAATCGAGCATTCGGTTTGCGATACGTTCAAGAACCAAAACCCTCCTCCATTTTCTCTTTATGGCACTGTATTGTCAGCTGTGATGGCGCGTGACCGAGCCGCATTTTAATTGTCTCATTCTGTCACTTGATAGGCTTCATTGCAAAAAAAAGTATCGCATGTATGGTACAATATGGCCTCTTTTGACAAAAACTGTGAAACATCTCCTCTCTTCGAGAATGTCCATTTTTTGCACAAAGCCCCTTTTATCTCTCGACGTGTATGCAGTACACATCATAATGGACTGAATCTTGCATTTATTTTTTCTAAAGAAGAGTTGTCTGGATGAGGGATTGAGAGGGAGTATAGAAATACACATCATTCCTCTCTCAGATATCGCGAGAAGAAGCGAAAGGAGAAGGAAGAAACTCGCGGTGTAATGGAGGATCTAGAGAAGCGCAACTCTGAACTGAGAGAGAAGGTCAGTACCGTTGCATTCAATTGATACCGCAAGCAACATCTCACTGAGAGGTCAGAGAGCGATGGGAGAAAAGCTGACTACGAAAGGGCGCCATCTAGTTTGTGTTTCAGCAGAAAGCACAAACACTAGTTTGCACATTCTCGGCATAGAAAGCAATCGTGTGCAGTGTGTGATATTGCGGTTTCAAATTGGTTGCTTTTCCTTTTGTGAAGGATATAATTTCGAAGCCCAACATGTGATGCTATCTCAGAGAATCTGATTTATTATTCCACATCGCCTAGCCAATTCTACATGAATAATACCGACTATTACAGGCGAACAAGATCGAGAAAGAGATCAACATCCTCAAGAACCTCGCTAAGGAGATGGGTGTGGACGAATCCCGATTGTCGCCAAGCAGCTAGACCAAGGAACCAGATCTTTACTGTATTTATCGTATCCGCTCCCTAATCACTACCTATATATCTATAACCCTCCGTCATACTGCACCAAACCTTCCTCTTCCCGTCCCCGATCTTATTTGTAACCATGAGAGTGCACTTGTTTCGTTCCTGCTCTGCAGCCATATTGGTAAATACTTCAACGTTATTGACTATGCGACTTGAGCCAAAAGGAGTTGCAAGTATCTTAAGTAAGGGAGAATCGAGACGATACAGCTCCGGAACCCATCTCGTGATTACTATTCAGCTTACAGAAACACCCATTCATCAAGCACCTAATGCAACCACAATAAAGCAACTGTCATAATTAATGTATTAGAATTTAGCAGAAATACAATAGTTTTGCACTGGTTAAGCGGTCCGAAGACCTTAGTTGAGTAAAACGTGAAGACAATTGTAAACAATAGCAAACTTATTGGAGATAGTTATTGGCATCTGATCTAGTGTACAAACAATCGTGAGAAACTATTGATTGATTGTGTAAAAAGAAGAGGTCAAGAATCGATCGTACAACTGACGCTATTGGACTGGAGCTGATACGATAGTATCTGTACAATCAAAGTATAGAACAATCGATTATCAAGGAATTAGGGCGAATGGGAAGAGAATACGCGTGTTCACATACAAATAAGATAGAGAGACACAGAAAACAGGTCGGATGGAGATAGATTGATGGAAGAGGGGATAAAACAGAGTACTGTAGTTGGAAACAGACTGAATGACACAGACGAGTAACCGCCTTCAGCCATAGGGAGAGAAGATAGTGAGTTGAAACACAACGAAAATCGTGCCTATTCAGGGGGAAGGCTGGGCGGGTCGAGCGAGAGAGGCATAGTACAGCAAGCGAACTCGAGATTGTGATGGGGGTAATTCAAGAATGGGGAAATCACAAGAGAAAAATGAAATGGATTCAAGTGGGTTAGAATTGGGAACTGGCTCGATTGGGTTGGGGATTCCGAAGCTCACTTAGAATCCACTGAAGGGATTCGTGGGGGCGGGCTGCGGCTGCAGAGGCTGCGGGAGAAGAGTGCGCGAGCCGGTCGGAGGAATCGTCGGCGTCGAGCCTGAGAAAGAGAAAGGGTTAGACTGAAGTATCCATATTGACAGACTACGCTTTGAGCAGCAGTGAAGAGACTTTGAACAACTCCCCTACTCACCGGCTCTCATCTCATTCAGCGTGGGCGACTTGCGCTGGTTGGCAGTGAAGGGATTCACGGGGGCGGGAGCCGTCGATCCGAGGAGGAATGGATTAGCCGTCGCTGCAAGAACAGTCGATTCGAAGTGTTCTGAATGAAGAGCGGAATGCATGTATGGGCTCTTCAATTGTTCAAAGCAATCACTGTTGTTCTACAACACCTACTTCCATAGATTCCAGCGTAAAGGTGCAAAACAGGAGGGTATGGGATTATTTTTTTTGACAAAAACTGCTAATCTACTTCGCTCATTCAACTCACTGCTGGCGGCAGGAGCGGTTCCTCCCATCAGATTGTCCAGATTGACGAGAGACGAATTCTCTCCGAGGAACGTCTCGGGAGTCTTCGTGTTGAGACGAGAAGCCGACGATCCGTTGAGAGGCTGCATCGGAGCCAGTGAGAGAGAGGCGAATGGCTGAAAACAATCCAGTGAACTAAGCAAGCGAGGGAAGATTGATCTTTGATCTCCAAATCGATGCAGATGTGTTTCAGGAGTTAAGTAGTGGTACACGGAGGGGCCAAACTCACATCAGCATTGGCATTGGAGTGCTGCACACTCTGAGCGGGGGCGTCCCATGCAGAGAAGGGATCGACCGAGGATGCTGGAGCAGACGGAGCTGCCCACGGGTCGTTTGCCGTCGGCGTGGGCACCTGTGCATTTACGCATTTATTTTTATTATTTCAAGCAACGAATTGCGGCCATTCGAAAATTCATGAAGAGATCAATTGCCATCCGAGAGATCAAATATCAGCATCCTCACCGACGGGTAGAGCGGGGGCGGTGCCTGAGTGGGCGGGGCCGGGTTCCAGGGGTCGTTGAAGTGGGGAGTGTCCCAGGCAGACGTCTGGCTGCCGATCGGATGGGCAGGCTGAGGCTCAGCCACAGTCTGAAACAATAAAATAATTGACTGATCTTTGATCTTTGATCCCATTCTCCTCTCAACTGACCATCTGTCCGAGTCCGAGGGAGAGAAGATCATCGAGTGCCGACTGAGAGAGAGTCGATCCACTCACAGTATTGTTCGGCTGCGTCGAGAGACGCTCTGCCTCCTTGCGAGACTCCTCGAGAGCGAGCTGAAACAGATAATGAAAAAAATTCAAGAAAAAATCAAGTTTTCAGTTTTTTTAAAGAAGGAATTGAAGTTCTAAGAATTTGCGCCCTAACCCCTCACAAGGCATATGACAGTTATTATGATAATGATTGTTATCGTCATTGCCGGTGCGCATCAGTTAGACATCTCGCTCTAATTATAGACCGCCTAAGAATAACGAAAAAACAGTGATGTCATGTGAAAGAGATATGAGTGGAATGAAAGAGCGCGCCCATCTCATAATGATCTTTGATCTCTAGTCTGTGAAACACACCTTAATTTCGATTCACAATCATTAGGAGTCTTTAAGAAGCTCTAAAAAAATCCCTGATCCTTACCTGGTAGAGTACATCCTCTCCCTTCCTCTTCTCCTCCTCCCTCTCGTGTTCCTCCTTCGACAGAGCGAGAGCAATCTGCATCTGCATCTCCTCCTCTCCGAGTGAACCGGGACGAGCCTCATCGTATTCTGCTAATTAGACTAATTAGCTAATTATAAAATTAAGAAACGGATACAAGTATCACATTACATGGGACAAGCACTACATCGAAAACAACACGATTTTCAGAAATGTTAATGGTTATTGTATAAAAATGGGCCGTTTTGTGCGAAAATAATAATTGATTAGTAATATTTGTATAATAAGTAGATCATTACCCTGCTCCCTCCACTCACCGGTGGGCAGCTGCTGGCGAGCGGCTGACGTCGATGAACGAGTCTCGTGTCCAACGCCCGAAGTCGACTTGAATCTGCAATCAAGAACGTTGCTCAAGTTCTTCGAAATCCGTAGAGAAAAATTCGAAAATCAATCGATACGACACCGTTTCCTCAATCACGATATGATTGGCGGAATACAGTAGGGATCAATCGATATTCGATACCGTACTCACCGATTGCGCGTGAGCATGAAGCGAGTTCTCTCGTTCTTGAGTCGTTCCTCGTCCTGTAGAAGAGCAGCCATCTGTTTGGCCTTCTCGCGCACGTTCATTCCCTGCAGATCAATTATTGAATTATTGAAATTCGTTTTATCATTAATAAATTAAATAAAAGTTTATATTTTTCAATTCTCTGTTTCTTGAATTCTCTTTTCAGAGGGTCAAAGTCCCCCCCCCTAGAAAAGACAGATGTGCCATCTGCTCTCTCACTTTTTCCAGAACGTCTTTGATCCGAAAGGGTCACATAAAGCAGATCGTAAATCACTGTTTTTGCTCGAAAGAAAGAGGCGTAATGCGAGCAAATCTCAAGGATCGTCCTCTCCTTTCTTGCAGCGGAATATTAATAAATGTGCAGGTCGTAAATGTCAATTCCCCTCTAAATGGAAAAGGTCCTAATGCTAGCTAATCTCGTTAGTCAATCCTCCCCTCTGGCAGGGTTTCCGGAGTAAGCGTCTGCCTGGAGTACTAATGTTCCCTCGACTCTCCATAAAGACACCGACTCGACTGTCAGGAATCCCGAGAGAAGATGAAAAGCGGAGAGAACCAGACCAATTTCCTCGTTCTCCACACACAGAAGAATACTCACGAGTCGACAAACGACAGGAATAGCGCCAATAAAAGAGAGAACAGCTAGTAAACTTCAGATTATCGAGAAAAAAATATTATCCAGTTTTCTAGACGGTTGCCAGTCATCGCCAACAAACTGCTCTATTTTTGTTATGAATCATCGATAATGTGAATCATTTGGACGTTGTACAAGATCCATGAAACTATTTAGATTATCGAAAATAACCCTTTTCCATCTCTCCTGCAGTGAGTAAAATAAGCTATTGGCTACTTACTATCAAAAAGAGCACCAGTATTCGGCTTTTAATCGTCAATTGTCTGATCGTTTGATCTCCTCACCTGATCTCTTCCCTCCTCGACGTGTTGGAAGTCTCTGAGTGTCTCGATCGAGTAGATGTTCTCGCGGCATTGAGCGGCAACCTGCAAGTTAATTATACCTTTTTTATATAATATTTCCATTTATTGGCCGTAAATTGTGATTTTACAACTTAAAACCAGAGCTCCAAATCTCAATGCCATCTCAATGTTCGATCTTCGTTCCTAATGAACTCTACTCTCGGGTAATTAGTCGCCTTTTTCTCCCCCGCGCTCTCAGTTTTCACTCCTCGTCGCATGCGCACAAAAAGTGTATGGCATCCAATTAGAGATGGCTTCTCTTCCTTCACTTTTATGAATACCCCTCCTTCTTTCTTCCCACTCCCTCTCTGCTCGCCTATCGATCTTACTCCCTCTGTCCAGATAGTACCTGCACTTTTTTGAGTGCATTCAACTCAAGTTCAATCCCTTTTAGGGGGAAAGGGGGAAGTGAAAGAAGGGAACTTCTGGGGGCCCAACCTCATTTCAGAGTGACGGGCTCAGCTTTTCCCCTTCCATTTCCCTTCCCTCTCTCTCTCCTTCCCTCTTCCTTCGTTCGTTCCGCCCGTGCAAACTGGTTCAGCCAGAGCTTTTGCCATCAAGAGAGGAGGGAAAGAGGGAGGGAGAAAGAAAAGTGAAGAAAAGTGGATAGACGGTCCCCTTGCGATCCTTATTAGAGAGGAGAGGGGAATGAGCCTTGTGAAGGGGAGGAAACTGTGCGCCGGTGATGAAATGAGTGACATGAGTCACTCTTCGTCTTACTAACAAACACAGCCAGCAGTGTGTTCAACAGTGTGTACCGCGCAGTTAACAGACTACACGATTTACACCAAAGTGGGAATTTCATCCAGGAACTACTCATCCATCCCAATTACTCATTGAAAACCACTGCACATCATGGAGAGTGCGCTTGCAGATAAACACATCAGAAGCTGTGTCTAAACACCGAAAGGTTCTCCCCGTCAATCAATTGTCTTCCCACGGAGAAAAGGAAGGACAACCGTTTGAATTCCTGTTCAAAACCTTCAAATTCTCCTCAGATCTGTTACTGATCCGATTGTCTAAACACGAGAGGGAGATCCCCTCAACCAATCGATTGCCTTCTCCCCTCCACTATCAATGCAAATCTGTCACATGATCGGGGACACGCGTATCTCTCTCTCTTTCCTCTGTGCATTCCCGCTCATATAACTATCCTGACTCTCTCCAATCGACATGCTCTCTCACCCGATTAGAAAGACTGATAGAATGTGGAAGGTGGAAGAGAGTCGGAGCATCGTTACAACTGATAGCGGCCGATGACTGTTTAGGGTGTGGGGAAAGGGGAGGAAAGCGTGCAATGAGTTGCTTGGCACCGATGGATCGATACACCTACGCATGTCATCATCAGAATCCTCACCCTCTCTCTCTCTTCCTCTTTCTGACCTCTCAAGACAGAAGGGATTTGATATCATAACTGAATAGACAGACACTCCCTGTATTCCCCCAAGAGAGATGGCCAAACAAAGAACTGATCACTCATTATGAAATGAGGGCACAAACGAGGATGACTCATTAGACACTAACTGCCAACCGGGATGACCTTCGTTACAATCCCAAGTTTTCGCCCATCCTCACTTTTTCACCAGATCCTATTACGATTGCGAACTTACTTTCTCTCTCTCTTTCTCTGTCAGGGCATATCATTTCCCCTTTCACGGTCGGAACTTGTGCCGACGCGAAATGGATTTGGGAATGCAAGAAATGGTGCCAATTCAAGTGCAAACGTGCGGAATGCAACAGCCAATCGTCATTACCCATTACTGCTCCATTCGCAGAAGGCCCTTAAAGCAACCTTACCTTCTGGGCATTCTTCCTCTAATGAGACCGCCTAATGCAAATAGGCATTTGCGGAAGTGAAAATGAGTGTAAGATAATTCTCATTCTCAAAAATCGCAGGCATTGATAAACAAATAATTAAATGCAACTAATCGTACACTAAATCTAATCAATGGACACAGGGGAGGAATTCCGAACCTTCTCGCTGCCACACTTGATGAGGAAGTCGAGGAGGACGAGACTCTTGTACACGTGACGCCAGTTCTTGCCGTGGTCATTGAGGCGCTTCCAGATGATAGACATAATCTCCGTGAATGCAGACTGCAAATTATTGATTAAGTCGATGAAGCGCTCTCGAACAACCACAGGATAAGGGATGAATCATTTGAAATTCATCCGGGGCTACAAGACTGCATAAAGACTATTCATACCCTTGTTACCTAAGAACTACGTTCAGAGGGTGCGAAGAATTACCCGAAGGTGCAAAGAGTATTCAAAAGGATGCCCAGAATATCCAGAGAGTACGAAGACTAGCCATAGGGTACCAATAGTACCTAGAGTAAGCAAAGGGGGTTGTAAGCTAAGCCAATAATATTTTAAATAGAGCTTTCGCTTAGAGACACAAGTAAAGTTCTCTTTCTGATTCGTCGGCCCTTGATCAACTCACCGGGTTATTGGAGAGATCGGCGATCTCGCTCATCAGTCCCGTGCTCGGTCCCCATGGATCGTTGCTGAAATGCGCAATTGTTAGATTTTTAGTTTCCGTCCTCCCAAAACTTGAGTTCCATTTTCTTAATAGCTACACCCATTAATCAGTCTCTCCATTCAAGACTTGTTATTGTTTCGTTTCCCTTCTCTCCTTCGTTTTGCTCTGTTTTTCTCACGAGCCGAACCGTTCTTTGCCTCTCGCATCGCTAGTATCGAAAACACAGGGATGGATGGGAGGAGGGGAATAAGAGATGACAGTAAGGAATTGTGAAGAGGCTCTCTCTCTCCCCCACTCTCGAGATCCTCTCTCCCACTCTCTCGCTCGTTCGGGTTATGGGATTAGAGTGAAGGGAGGGGAAGAGGCTGTTCGTATCGATTATTCCATAAAACGGCGAGTCCCCAGAGAGAGGAAAAGAGACACGCAAATGTTTCCACGGTTACGTCCAAGTTCCCAGAAAGAAACGTTTCCTTCGGGAATCTACTACTACGCTTCACTGGTTTCAAGCCTGTCAAAGAGGTTTCAAAATGGAAATCACCCGAGAATTGTATGAATTTGAAAGTCTAAACAAACGTATCCCGATCACTACACAAAAGAAGTCCTTCAAGCACATCCAAAACAAGTGATTATCCCTTTTGGAGCACTGGATCCCATCCCGATCGACATACCTGGTAGCCTCGCGGACCTTCACTTGGGCATCCGAGAAGTTGTAGGCGACGTTCTTGACCTGCCGACGGATCGTGGCGATAGACATTGCTGTCTGAAATGATCGAGTGAATGAGCGATGCTCTGACTCCCTCTGATCCACCCGAGAGAGAGAGAGAGAAGGTGAAACAGAGAGAGAGAGAGAGAGGAGTCGAAACACAACACGACAGATGAATCATCGCCTGACGATGAAAGAAGCGCGCGGGTTACACTAAAGGGAAGGACTTTGGGGAGAATTGGGGAACGAAGGGATGGGGAAGAGGAAGGGAGACAGAGAGTCGATAGTGCGAGTAGAGGGCAGAAAAGGTATAAGGGAAGGACAGAAGGGAGGGGGGTAAGATTGGGGAGAGGAGTGGGTGAGGGGATCGATCAATGGATGGGGGGAACGAGAAGGAGGAAGAGAGGGACAAGGATCGATTAGAGTAAACAACGTGATTCACGCGCTAGAGGGAAGGAGGGGAATGGTTCAGAGAATGGAGTGTGAAAGGGGGAGTGGAGAAGAGGGGGAAAGGGAGAAGGAGTGGGACAGTCCCACCCGATCAATATATGGGCGATAATGATAGACAGCGAAGAGGGAGAGAGGGGAGTCAGGGAGGGTTGAGATATTGAGTAGGGGAGTAGAGGGGAGGAGGGGCGGAACAGGATTGAACCAAGGCCATAAGCTTCCATCTATCCAATTGGACACTCTCAGACTGCACCTCTCTCTCTCTCTCCTCTCTCGCTCACTCACTTTCTCAGCAGGCACGCAGATAAGGCAACAATGGACAGATGGAAGGTGGATGAATGGGCCCAAAGGGAGTCAAGAATGTGGGTTGGGGCGAGAAGAGAGAGAGGGCCAACCACCCTCCAACTATCGATCGAGATGAGGGTGAGTGACCATGCAAGCGAGAGTTCCAAGGGAGAAGGGAGGAGAGAATCCATGGGGTGGAAGGAAGACAAACTGAGAATAGGAAGAGATGAGAGAGAGAGAGGGAGGGCCAGTGGCCTGCGGGGGTCCGGCGAGAAAACAGTGGCGAGAGCGACAGACAGACCAGACACAAGGCGCAGGACGCAGAGGAACACCCTCCTCCCTTCCCTCTCTCTCTCTCCTCTCGAATGGACACACAGGGGATTTGTAATGAATTAGCGGAGAAAAGACGCCGGAGACGCCTTCATACAGAGGAAAAGCGGTGGGAATGGGAGGGGAACACGAAAAACGCGCGCCTGCGATGCGCAGACCGCGCGCACACCGGTAAAGTTCAAAGACCAGGCAGAAATCGCGAAAGGGGAAGGGAACGGGTCAGCGTGTGGTTCCTAGGTGGATTTCAACCGCTACAGCCATAAAACGAAGCCTTACGCGACGGAAATGGATGGGAGAAGAAGCAAACGCGCGGCAACATGACGAAAGCCGCGCGCTCGGTTTCAAAGTTTGTGAATTGCGCAAAATCAGCATCTGATACGTTCTATGGACTACGCGAACAGTTCCTGAGTGGGTTTCAGTGGCAAAAGACAGGGAAAGAAGGAATACGAGGTTCAAAACAGAGTGAAAATGGGGCCAAAGTGGGGAATCGCTTTCAAAACGCGAAATACGAGCGCGATTGGCATCAATTTAGGCTCAAACAGCGCAGAAAGTGACGCGGAGTGGTAGGAGCAAGCAATCAACCGAAATTCAACGAAAATTGAAAGCGGAGAGCGAGCGAAAAGGCGCCGAAATCCAGACGATGACAAAGCGCGCGTCACAACGTGACATCCGCCTTTTCCGAGATACTGTAAGGCACACCATGAGCACACCATGATCTACCCTTCGTTTGCTTTTGTATTTAATCAATTAAATTGTAATTTTACTTTATCAAATTAGTTCCATAAATTGTCAAAAATAAATATATACCGTAATCACTCGTTTGAAAAGAAAACTATCGATGAATGACTATATTTTGTTGAGTTCTTTGTATAAATACATTTTATTTAAAAAATCACTGTCGAAGTGCCCTGTATCCGTCATGAATGTGAGCTTCTCAGCGAGTTTCTTCGACTAGAGCGGCATCTAATCATCTCCCTCCATTTCCTCCCACCCCATATTCGCTATCCAGCTCGATCCTCACACTCGAAGTGCCCTGTATCCGTCATGAACGTGAGCTTCTCAGTGAGTTTCTTCGACTAGAGCGGCATCTAATCATCTCCCTCCATTTCCTCCCACCCCATATTCGCTATCCAGATCGATCCTCACACTCGAAGTGCCCTGTATCCGACATGAATGTTAGCTTCTCAGTGAGTTTCTTCGACTAGAGCGGCATCTAATCATCTCCCTCCCCTTTCCTCCTACCCCACCTTCGCTATCCAGCTCGATCCTCACCATCGAAGTGCCCTGTATCCGGCATGAATGTGAGCTTCTCAATGAGTTTCTTCGACTAGAGTGACATCTAATCATCTCCCTCTCCTTTCCTCCTTCCCCACCTTCGCTATCCAGCTCGATCCTCACCTTCGAAGTGCCCTGT
>LS495404.1:475284-496970 GCA_900490845.1 Pristionchus japonicus
AAAATCCACCAAAGAATAACGAATTTTCGAAAAAGTACAGGTTGGTTGCGTCATCACTAGGCAATAACGGAGTGCATTCGCCCCTACCATTATATGTGCGTCGTAGTCATCTATAGATTATCTGTGCGATAGAACAAAAAGTAGGTCGTTATCTACTCTGCTTCAAAAGTTAGAGGCGAAAGAAAAAGTGTCCCAATACATTCGGTCGCTACTGTATACGCCTATACCTTACATCTAAAATACTGAAACGGCAAATTGATAAAAAAAAAAGTAAGCACGAACCTGCTCACTTCCATATTTGATCATGATGTACAGGAGGTGAAGGGTCTTGAAGATGGGACGCCAGTCACTGCCGTGAACCTTGATCAGTCGCGTCCAGATGATATGCATGATCTCCGCGAATGCAGACTGAAAGCAGATATAAATTTCATGTTTTACACAACCAGTAATAAACCTTAAAGATTAGCGAAAAAAATCTTCCCTGAGTGAAAGATGAAAGATTGAGACTGACTGAAAGATTGAGCCAACTAACACTTTTTTTTAGATTTTAATAAATCTCAGACACAATCGATGTTTCCCCAGGCGTCTTGATGAGCAACACCCATGGGAACCATCTCACGATTCTTCTAATGCTGTGGAAAAAGTGGGGGGAGAAAAGAGAAAAGAGAAAAGTCGGGTGGAAAAAGTCAAAGGAGAAAACCAAAATTTTGAATTCGCGCCTTTTCTATATCTTACTTTCCCGTGTAGCTAGAGGCTTATAAAACGGAGATTCTGGTTGTTCATGCCACAGAACCCTAAAAACAAACTTACAAGTCAATAGCTCCACGAGGAAGCGAGATATCGAAAAGGGGCCAATTCAAATTGTTGGTTTTCTCCTTTTTCTCTCCAAGCGACTTTTTCCACCTCAGGAGAAAATCTCCCCCGATTTTTTCCACAGCGTAACTCTTCTCACTCACCGGATTGTTAGAGAGATCGGCGATCTCGTGCATCAGGGACACATTCGGCTTCGTATCGTATGGACTGAACGGAACTCAATAATTATCTCGAATTTGACATGAGACTTTTCTTGTTTTTGTATAAACCACACAGATTACTCAATCTGTTCCTGTTCCTTCTCTTTCCTTTTCATTTTGCTAGGTATTTTTCGGACGTTAGCTTAGTACGCGAAATCAAAAGTTTAAAACAAACACAACCCGACACACACACAACAGAAGTCCTTCAAGTACTCCCAAAAAGTTATTAACACGTTTGAAGCAATGAGTCCATCTCATCGTCGTACCTGGTAGCCTCGCGTGTCTTTACTTGGGCATCCGAGAAGTTGTAGGCGACGTTTTTGACCTGTCCAGGGTTGGTAGACATTGCTGTCTGAATACAGGGGATTTTCGATGTCGTAGAGGAGAAAAGACGCCAATGACGCCTACAGAGCGAGGGAATAGGAGGAGAACGCGGAAAACGCGCGGCAGAGCATCGAAAACCGTTCACACGTAACCAAAGTTCAAAGATCAGGCATAAACATTGCGCGTATGACTTTCAAAAGAATACGAAGTAGTTCATGAGTGAATTCCAATTGCAACCATCACGAAACATTGTCAGCACGCAAGGAAACTCGGAAGGAAAGTGAACTAATGCGAGTAAGAGGCTGAAACTATATGAATGGCCGCAAAGCTTGCAAATCTCGCGAAACCGTACGGCGATGCTTTAGAAGGTCTACGCGGGATTCACAAAACTGGGGGATACGAGGCTCAAAACAGAGTGAAAATGGGTAGAGTTTGGAGAATCGCATTCTAAACGCTCAAACTCTCGTGGTTGGGTTCGATTTGGCACCTAACAACGCTGAAAGAGTGAGGGACCGATGGGAGCAATCAATTAAACAATAAGTAAGTCAAAATTAGAAGTAGAAAGAAAGAGAGGGTCACGGAAAAGCGGCGAAATTCAAACGGGAGCGAGCTACACCACCAACTCTGGCGCTTCCGGCATACTGTAGCCGACTTTTGGGCCACACCTTGATCTATTCAATTACGTTTTATTTGATTTTAAATAGTTTTTCTTTATTCTTATTCGTTCCTTTCTTGGTTTTTCTTTTCGATCTTCACCTTAACTACTATTTCGAACATTGGGCATCGAGAACTGACTGCCTGATTTCAATTATCACGGATAAATACAATTTCTCATTGTCTTTTCAAGAATATTGTTTCAATATTGGTTATGAAGGTTTCTGTGATGAACATGAGTGATGGAGGAATGCGTACTTTCGGGTAGTGAGAGGGGAAAGGAGTGAGATGAGTGAGGAATACTTAAGACGATTGAGGACCATTGATTCTACTCTGGGATACTGTACAATAAATTGGTGTGTCTTTCCATTTCACATGTTTTTTCTCATAAGTTAGAAGGAGTTTGATTATTTGCCCAGATTTCAACTCTGACAAACACTCATTACTGCCATTGGTTGTGTCTTCTTAACAATCTGAATGAATACTCACGATAATATTCTCAATCAATAGCGTGGACCGATCTCGTTCAATCTTTGCGATAACCCTTCATTTAAAAGTACTGTTGTTACAATCACTGCTCATTTATGTCCAGGAAATGGCTTGTAAAGCCTTTCGAACGACCGATAAAAGAGGGCGCGCCTCGCAATGACAACGACTGACTGTAGTTGACCCAACCACCCAATCTCACTCTCCTCATTCCAAATACTCTCTCATCAGTTGTGCAGAATAATAGAGCATTCGAAAGGAAGAGCGTCATACCATTGCAATATTACTCGGGTTGCATCGCACTTTCGTCCGCTTTTACAGCGCCTTCCAAGCAAGGAAGCTACTACACTATCCTTATTCTCGTATGATTGCAATGTTAAGGTCGAGAGAGCTGGCCAACGAAAGGGAATTAGAGAGGGGAAGTGACGTCGACAAGGGGTTAATGGGCGAAACTTATCCTTGACTCTGCAAAAAGAGTGATGATGCACCCTGCACTGCACTATCGAGTTTTGTTGCCAGCGTAATCTGAGCGAGTGCTATTCATCAGCTAATTAGGCGAACTAAACAGAGTCATTCTTGTGATGAAATGGAGTAGAGTGTGAGTGAGTTGTGCAGGAAATTGGTGATCCTGAAAGAACTCGTACACGATTGCTATCAAAACGTATTGGCTGAATAGGAATTATGCTCTACACTCATTTTCGTCGAAAAAGACTTGTGACGCACTTCGAGTATTGCACATTGAAGAATCATCTAAACCTCAAGTCATGGAACGATCCCGAAAACTCTCTGTTGACTCACGCTTGCGCTCTACAAAATTCTTGAGTCTGTGCAATTCTCGAAAGTTCCTGAGTCACTCCTCAGCTCTGCACAATCACTTCTCTCAAGCAGGTCGGACTGGCTAATCTTCATGCCCTTCCCGACCTCAATCACTCCCATCCCCTTTCCCAGCAGTCAGGACGAGAGATCACGGAAAATGGAGAGACAACTATCCCTGCAAATCCCTTGCTGCATCATCATTACTGCAGGGCGTGGCCGTGGTGGTGTGGGAACGGGGAACACGTCTGGATGTCTCTACTTGTCATGCTCTCTTATTCTCTCTGACCACGAAAAGAACCGTTTCACTGTTAGTCACGACACTTTCGCAAGGATCGTATTAGCAACCCCCGC
This sequence comes from Pristionchus japonicus, assembly GCA_900490845.1. Lineage (NCBI taxonomy): Eukaryota > Metazoa > Nematoda > Chromadorea > Rhabditida > Neodiplogasteridae > Pristionchus > Pristionchus japonicus. The sequence goes on from LS495404.1 coordinate 478,929, forward strand.
GGGCCGCACCCCTTTCTTCCTTCCATTCTCTCTCTGCATGCAGTAATTGCTGATTCACGCATACCATGTATTCCCTTCACCGGAAGTTCTCGAACTCGTCTAATCGAGTAGCCACGAGTTGTGGACATTGAGAATGGCTGGAGATTATTATCTGTAATCGGGGAAGATCTGTACTTGAGAACTCTGACTTTCATCATTGAAGACAAGACGAGAGAGCGTGTGAAACGAGGAGAGTTAGCACATTCCTCGAGATCCTCAATCACCTCCTGCTGACTCAGGAATTCGTTGAGTGATGAGTCTAAGCTGCTGATGAAAGGCGTTGACTTGCCATAAGAGACCGCTCTCAGCTCCTCCCTCCTCATTCCATTCCACTCTTTGTCTCAGAGTCGGTCGCATAACTTGTTCTCTCTTCAGATTCCATTCTCTTTCTTTTCTTTATCTCTCAATTGACCTCCCTTGCTCGACGGGATAAATGACATTGGAGGTGCACCGAGAGGTGTTAGCCAGTGTGTACATGAGCTTTCTCCTGTATCTACTCTCCACTCTCACTTCCTTTCTTCCTTGTCTCTGCCCAATGAAAATGATAGATAGAGTGTCACTATTCGCTGTGATAAGCGCTGATTCTTCTAAATAAGGTAGACCCCCAGTTGTCACGCATAGTTTGATTCACTTCCCTCCTTCCTTCCCTGCCAATCACTCCTTCCGTCCTACCCTACTGGCCGTATCTTCTTCCTCCACTTCCTCCGTTCTATCATAACAGTGCCCGGGGTTCTTCCCACTTTCACTCTCTCTTCTCCTCTCTCTAGTCTAAGTCATAACTCGATCCTTCATTCTCTCCCTGGAACCAGATCACACTCTTATCCAAACAAACGGATTCCCCTCCTCTGTTTAGATGTGATCTCTCTCCCCCGCGTGCCTATTATCCCCTCCCTCATCTCTTCTTGCATGATCCCCCCTTCCGGGCGCACGCTTTGTCTCACATTCAACCCTTGATCTTGAGAGATGTTTTATCTGATTCGGCAGAAGAAAGCTGGTGAAATGTCACGGTTGATAGATTTATTACTCCCTCTCCTCGCACCTTCCTTCCGAATGCCCTTTACTTGCCACGTGCGTAATCTGTGATGAGAAAACTGATCCTCTCTTGTCTATTCATTTTTCCACCTTATTGACCTATTGACCAGCGAACACAAGGAAGCGTGATATTTGATAGATCAGATCATTATCGCATATTACCCAACTGCATTTCTTGCATTTTCCTTTCTTCATTATCCTTTATCCCCTTCCGGACGCGCTTTCCTCCTCTGCCATTGATCACCTCATACCGTATCCTCTCCTCTCCAAACCGATTACTCAAGTTTCCGGCCCGTCCTACCTTGATCAACCCACCCGTAAAACTTCGAAGAAGAAGAGCAGGTTAATGATACCGACTAGCTCTGACAACCGGATGCACCATGTCTGTCTATGGTAATCTACCGTACCATAGACCGACATAATTAGTTTGAGTGGGTGCCGTCATTACAAGTATGCGGAACTTTGCAGTAGCGGTCTTTGGCCACTTGCAAAAGACGCTTGTTCCATTCTCCAGTAATCATAATTGGGGGCGATGTTCGAGGTCGAACTTATTATCAGTGCTAGTTGTTCCTTCCTCTTTCACAGTCTTGTCTCACTAATGGACTCGACCTAGGGGCGAACTCTCGCTTGTCAGCTTTTGCTTCACTTTCTCATTGCATCATGATTTTCCCCTGTAAGAGAGAACGAGAGATCGTGTGAACTGAAGAGAGTATCGCTTCTCAGTCAAAAGTGGCGCTCATCACCAACTTTGTTTTGATTGCCTCTCACTGATTGCTTCCTTCTTCTATCGGAAGTGTTGCCCTTCTCTTCTCTGCACAGAATCTTCCATGTTTTCCATCGGTCGAACCTCTCATCAATAATGATTGTCTCCCTTCCTCCTTCAATAGACTGTAATGAGCAGCAGCTCTCTCATTACACCTCTCTTCCTCTGCAGTTTTGTGTTCTGCAGCCGACTCGTGTCCATTACAAAAAGAGAGGGGCAATCAATCTAATTTCCCCGTACTTCCCAGGATTATAGTTGCTTTAGTAAAAAGTAGTATTTCTCTGAGTTATGTGTAACCTCCATTCATTCTCGCGAATCTTGCGGTAGGCAATTACTTTTGAAGAGTGAAACTCATAACAGGGGAAATATAAGTGACAAAGTACGGTTCGTGCATGCATAATTGCTATCTCTCTCTGATCTTTTCTCTTCGCGGAGATACGTGTCATCGAAACGGCTAGGCGCTGTTGTCCAATATCTTAGATGAATCTGCGTGATAATACTGAGGAAGTGTCAAAGTTGCCAGATTTGATCATTATGTGAACTTCCTCGACCAAATCTCTCACTCTTTTCGCTTCCTTTTCGACTCGCTTCTCCTTCCTCCTTCTCATCAAACGATTTATGATCCACATCAGCAGACAAACTCTCCTCTCTCGCCATCTCGATTTACTTGTTCTTCTCGGTGGTATCTCTCTCGATCGTAAACTGATCTCTTCATTGCAGATGCGGTTACCGTACCTTGTGCTCATCCTACTACTATCACTGCTCTCAAGTAGGACAGATGCGGCACCGAAGTGAGTTTCCTTACTTTGACCAACCATAATTGGTACAATACCGTAATTTTACAACCTAAATAATAAGTTCTTTCAGAGTAATGATCCGCAACGGTGGTCGTCTGGATCGGATACAAGAGCAGGCAATGGACAATTGGACGGAATCATTGAGCAAGCACAAGCATCATCATCACAACCATCACAGGAGGCATAGGTATGCTACGATTCGTTTCTTCCTTCCGTTTCTACAATCTCTTTTTCGGACTTTTTTTAGGTGTGCAATTATGCCTTAACATGAGTTTGCAGCACCAAAGTGTTGGATTGCGTATGGAATCGAGTTTCTATTATGAAAACTGCCAGAGTTATGTGTGGTAGGGCGCAATGTACGAGCTGATTGGACGAATCGGCTACTGTTTTGTAGTGAGGTGTGAAAAAGTGTGCTCGATGCGTCGGATCTGTTACTCGACCAATGAACCTGATGGTTGAGTGATTGCTCGCGGGCTGGTTACTCATGCTCAGCACTTTGCACTTTCCTGGAACAATGCCTCCCTTATTTCTTTTGACCTACTCTTTTCTTTCACCCCAATCTGCCCCGCAAGATAGCATGACGAAATGAGAGTTATTCCATTCCTTGCCCCTCTCTGGGGGTCTCGATGGTGCAGCTCCACCACTGCAGTAATGGACAATCAATCACTCTGGTTCGGAGGGTGGGGTAGGGAGAAAGGAATGGGCCGACTCTCTTCATTATGAATGTTCTCTTATCAGACGGAGAGAGGGAGAGAACACAGGAGATGGAGAGAGTATTGGGAGGAGTAGATCACAGTTCGAAAAACGGGTACTGATTAGTGACCCGCACTACGAACCTCGTCATATCGGAGGGTGAGATTGATGCGAATTGCCATGTCTCCTACTCATCTTTTTGTACGGAATAGAGAGACAATGAGGACGAGAGAGAAAGTGAAAGGGAGAGTTATTACCACTTCACCCCACAATGACATTGAAACGGTTCATTAGCTTATCTAGCGGCTAACTTGCTTGTAAAAGGGAGAGTTGATAGCCATATAATGATAGAGATAAGAAGCTCAGGAATTTGGATAATGTTTCTTTGGAAGAAAACTGACGTAATATTTGATCATCACATCCACCTCATTTGTGATAGATCTTCCTCAGGGTAAAGTGGGTGCGGGGTGCAAACAAACAAACAAACAGATGCAATTTCGAGTAGCGAAGTTCATTTGATCACAATCTCATTCATTGCAGACACAAGAGACGTCATCATCACAAGAAGAAGAGAGAGGAGAAAGATGTCGACTCGATCCTTCTCGATCTCGACAAGATAATGAGGCCACGATTCGGATGATCGCCCCCAATTATATCATTCCACCTGCTCTTTCGCTGTCTTTGATCCTCTAAAGAGCTTCTGGAGTGGAGAGAGTCATCTCGCCTACTCGTTGCATATATGCATCAACGAGAGAAGGTGCCTTAGCCCTCGCTAGATTTAGATGCGTAATTATTGTGATACACTATGATCTTGCTTGCTTGTGCATTGTTGTGCTACTTTGCGCAACTTTTCGATTGCTTTACAACCGATGATTTCGCTGCTGCTCTGTTCCCCATTTGACTACACGTGTCTACTACTAGAGCTTGTAAAATGGGGCCGTCTCTCCCTCTTGCTTGTTGTCTCTTCACTCCGTCAGAAGATAGAATTCGCAAAATGAAGAGACGGCCCTGTCTCTGCAACTCTACTCTCCACCTCACGCTTCCTCTGCGTTGTGATACACTTTGTCTGTAATTATGGCATTTCCTCCCACTTGATTGATTGAATAAACATACTCTTTGTAGATTGGCACTTATTGGATGAGGGGAGGGGTGAAGTAGTGGGATTTTCTCACAATTGTGAATGCTCTTTCGACAATCAAACGAAGTGAAAGGGACGACGAGTTTGAGAGAGTCAGAGAAAGGAAGCAAAAAAACGCCCTCGTTGTTCCGCCTACGAGAAAATAGTCAGAGAAGAGAAGAGCAATGCACATCATCAGTTTCAACCCAGAGGAAGCAAGTGAATGAGCGATATCACTCTCTCCGTTCCCGATTCTCCCTTAACAGTCACAGAAGCGAGATGTAACGGGGAAGGGGGAGATTCAGACAACTCTGGTGTGAATCACTCACACAACCTCAAGGGATTACCGAGTGAAAACTAAGAGAGGGAGGGAGGGTGGAGATTCTACTGCTACTCAAAACATGTCGAGAATGATGTAAGCCGTCGAGAAGAGTAACCCCGAGCAGTGGTTCAACTCTCTGAATTCCACTTGCTCTCCCATTCTACCCAACAGACAAGACAGCTCGCAGAATCGAGAAACGCAGACTTCTTCATCGGTCCGTGAACTTCGCCCTGAGAAATGAGCTGCGTCTAAGTATTCATTTTTCGAAAATAACTGTCAAAACAAGGGCCATAAATACGCACTTTCCCAAAATACGCCCGAATATTGGAATAACCCCACCTTTCGTCATTCTCGTACAGTGAGTTTTCATTCCCTCAAATGATGTCAGATATTGCGCACCGATTCATAGCCTCGGGGCATGGTCTGTTTGAAAGGAAGAAGGAGTAATAACTCTCCTCATTCCACATGCAGTCTCGACGATCAGACAGACTGAGAGAGTGTGCGGAATGGACAGAAGGAGGAAGCGAAGCCTGGGAAGGGGGCGGAGTCATGGCTATAAGAAGGCACGGTAGAGGAGAGTCTTCACTTTGAATCGAGGTCCATCCCAGTCCTCGCTCCCTTCCTTCGACTAGTCTCTTCTCCCTTCTCTCCCCTCCATCATGAACTCTTCCATTCTCTTCGCTCTTCTAATCGGTGCGGCTGTAGTGGCGGCCCAGCAGTACGACGATGAGGAGATCGGGTTAGTTGTTGTTAGTTTAGTACAGCTTCGCTTCGGAAAACTACTTCTTTTCTATCTTAGAAAGAGGTTATCTGTGGTTTGTAACTCTTCCGGCATCAATCGGGACAGATCAAAGATTTTTCTTCGGATATCTAACTATAATATCTTGATTATGCTTGGAACAGTATCAATGTTGTATTTTTTATAAGTGCTGGCGTTCGTTGCACATCTATTCACGGCAAGTTTGATCACGAATTTTAGAAACAACGTTAATATGCGCGAAATTCAGCAAACACATAGTACAAACGATAGTGCTCCAAATAAAAAAATCGATGCGAATATTCCACCGATACCTTTGCAATACCGTGTACCGGGACTCCCAGATTGGGTCCTTTTTCTGATCATAATGTATTCAGAACTTAGTCAGTTTGCGTGCAGAGAAGGTAACCAGTACATTGCGTGATCATTTCTGATTCTATATCCGGCCAGATTTTGTGATCTTACTTTCTACCTTTCTCTGGCTTCTCAAGCAGAAAAGATACCGTGCCAAGTTGAGAGATTCTGAAAAAGCATCAGATTTTTGGTGCGAGTTGGGTAGTTGAACGAGAGACAGTCTGGAGGAAAACTACTCACTCTGGCGACCATTGGGGCGGATTCATTAATAGTCAAAGGATCTCTCCCTCTTCTCTCTACAGGGAAGCATTTCATCTCATTGTGGTTGAAAAAAAAGAGGTTCAGCCCAAAATAGAGCTTCAGCTGAATAGTGGTTCAACAATTATCTGCATGTATTGATATCCAGATTTAATTCTGGTATGTCATCATGATGGCTCCCGATTAGGAATCCGATTTCCTATTCATGGCATCTTTCCCAGAATTCTCCGTGATTTTCGATGCTCTAAAAGATTAGGTAATTCGTCTGGTTGGAATCTCTGCAGTAGCAAGAGATAATCCGTATTTCTGAGAAAGACCTCCGTCATTTCCCTCTTTCGCTCTTCAGAATAGCAAAAGCCTATTATTCCTGGGAGGGAAAGCTGGTGAAAGGTGATCCGCTCGTTCGAAGCAGTCTCTAAGTGGGTTGAAGGATCATTAGGGGAGCAAATGTGGAGGGGAAAGGGATATCAAAGATAGTAGGTATAATGGTCCCACAATTTCCTATTCATTTTTATTAGACACATTTTATTATGAAAAAATTGAAACGGAAGATGTCCTCGTGATAAATTGGATCATCAATAAAAAACCTTTGAGAAAGGCAATTCGAAGGGGACGTGGAGATAATGAGAAATATTTTAGGTTCGAGAAGCGAGCAATGCGAAACGCTCTCGTGCGCTTCGGAAGATCATCAGGAGGAATGAGAAACGCCCTTGTCAGGTTTGTAAACACAGAACACACTAATCTGACGGAAGGTAATGAATCCCGGATTCCCTTCTCAATTCTGAAAGAATCCTGCACTTTTGCTGCTCTCCCATGCAGTCAAAAACCGCTTCCATTTGTCCGAGAACCTTGTACTAATCTGTGAATGGGAAGCATACAAGAGTGATTGATGAATTCACCCTTCCACAATTGAATTCGACAGAGAGAGAGAGCTTTTCCTCCTCTCGAATACGCAATTATGTTCTTCCCCCATCGAGATTGGAAAAGATTGGAAACTCACTACTTCCCTCTTTCGTAATCCTACCGTAGTCGAACGAATGCTCTCAGACTACTTAGCTAATATCCACCATGAGATGGGCTTTGAGATTATGCCCTGAGGGCTCATTTCGAAGCTCTTAGAGAGGAAGGGGAAGAGGTTATGAGTTTGATGTAATGAGAATGAGGATATTTGTTTGCTGACGTGGGCTATTTCGTCACCACAGAGAGGAAATTACAGTAGGAAAAAAATTATGCAGAATCGAGGGGGCTAATTTTAGAACACTCAGACTGAAACATCAACTGCAAGTCATTGCGGATTATCTTTTCTGAACAAGTCACTCAAAAAGATTACTTGTTTCAAAGAATAATGCTAGTAATAGTGCAGTCAAGAGCGAATAGAACATGATAAATCCTCCGCTTGATAAATTTTAACTGCTTCTGAATGAAATCTCGTCACATCGTTTATTTAGATTCGGCAAGCGATCTGATCCCGAGATGGAATCTGCTAACTACCAGGACAAGAGGAACGGCGCCCCTCAGCCATTCGGTAGGACCTCTAACTAATTCCAAATATCGATCCGTACAGTACCCCTAATCCTATCATGTTCCTACCACTCAACAGTGCCCTTTTCTCTGCCTTACCGTGCCGTTGCAACTCAGTCTACCGTACTCATTCCTTACCGTAACTCCTCTCTACAGTCCGCTTCGGTCGCTCCGGCCAGACCGACCACATGCACGATATCCTCTCGACGCTCGCACGAATCCAGGTGAGAGCATGCATGGCTAAATACGATTACAAAATACTACAGCTCCAATAAAATAGAATTGATTTTTTATTGTAAATAGCCAGACCTAGGAATAGACTGTAGCCAGTCGGCTTGTGGCTGCTTTCTCAGCTTCAGCTAGTAACTCCTGTGCACTCATCCAGGCTCACTATTAGACGCAACTACCGAAGTGAGCGGTCGTCTTCTCTCTACTCTCCCTTGTTCCTCTCTTCTTCTACTCCGTCTTCTCGTCGTCCTTCTCAATCCCCCATCCCATCCCATGCATTCCCTCAGAGACGTGTGGCTCTATGATAAAGAGGTGTTGGCTGTCGTTATACCATTCACACTTCATGACCACGACATGACACTACGACATGACCACGAAGGTTGAATACATTGAAATTGATCGAATTGTGCTGCGAAAACTGCAGAATTGGTGACGCACAGAGCTTTGGTGTGCTATTCCCTCTGATCTTCTGAGTGTCTTCTGTTCACCCGGGAATACTACACAAAAAACGACTAAGTTTATTGTCCCGAGCCCTCCCACACTCTCTTCTCCTCCTTCTCAATCGCATCACTCACTCTGCTCACAAAGCCCTTGGGGTCTTAGATGGGAGAGCTTCTTACTCTACTCGTTCTGCTTACTCAAGTGTATCAGGGAAGACGAGAGAGTACGCTGAGATGAGAGAGACAGACTATTTCTAGAGCAAACGTTGTGAACGACGTGGCAGTTGGAGAAGTGTGGGGGATAGTACAATGATGACGAGGCATTGAGTCGCATCTCCATCTCGAGGCCGCTTTCATCCCCATTCTCACTGGGGTTTTCTAACAGCCGAGAGATCAGGGGAATTAGAGAGGGTATGGCAACGTTTCATAGATTGTTGCAGTTTCAATATCTGGCTCTCTTCAATATCCTTTCACTCTAGCTGTGAATATCCGACTAGTAATGTTGCGAATCGAGAGAGAATGACTAGCTGGAAATGGCAACGTTTCTTCGATATTGGAGTCCTGCTGGGACTATCCGACGTGGCCAAATCGAGGAGGAGGATGATAGGGAGAAGAAGAGACATTTGGGACGAGTGTCGATCACGATGGACAGGCGGCTACTTCTGACTGCTCTTCTGCTTGTTGGACTGGCGGTACGTTGGTTTAAAAAAAATCTCCTTAGTAATTTCCTCATGCAACTTATCGGTTGATGTGTATCATACATGATCTTTGCATCTTGCAACCTATGTGATTTATTCAATCTGAGCAAAAGTTCAGACAACAATGAAGTATGCAATGATGATCCGTCTGCACATTCTTTATGTCTGCATCATGCCTCCTCTACTCCCAAATCAAATCCCTTTTCTCAGTCCTCCCTCTCCCCTTCCTCTTTGTTGAATAGCAAGAAAAAGGACACAGGAACGTGCAGCGGGACCAAGAAAACGTGCGGAGAGAAGGTAATCGACTCTCTCCTTTTCTCATCATTCTCATTGGTCGGAGAAGCGAGTTAGCACGTAGTATCTTCTTTCTGAAGAACTACTTGACTGAGACTAATCCCTGGAGGCAGGCCTCGTTTGACGTCTGAGGAGCCTAAATTGCAGGCTCCTGCTCCCAAGAAGGAAAAGGTAGTCGTGGATCCCTCAGTGATGTGGAAGAAACCCGAGCCGCCTACGAGAGGCCATGTGAGTGAATGAAGCTCTCTGTTTCAAGCGCTCTTTCACTAACTAGAGATAACAGGAGAGAATGAAGTATGGGGAGAGCTCAAGAGATCCTGCTGTGAGTAGCAATGAGAAGGGAGAACCACTCGACCGACGAGACCACGTGCCTATGAGAGTATTATTACTATTAGAGAAGGGTGAAATGTTCTTGATCTCGGATAGACCAATCAATCGAAGCTTTGAGTGTGAAACGTGTTTGAGAAGCTATTCCAGTACTACGACGAGGAGAAATACGACGGAAAACTTGCTCAAGCAGTGCTCAAGAAGTTGGAGGAGAAAAAGTAGTGAGGAATTGCAAATATTTCGGAGGATGGCTAGATCGAGAACGATTCCTCTCAATATAATGCAAGCTCATTCAGTCGAGTCCTCGAGGAGAAGTGCAGTCAACTGACTGGTGTCTGCTATGAAGTCGTCGATAGAGTGTGGAGGAATCCAGAGGGATTCGAGTCAGTTTCATTTCAGTATATTACTTTTTCTGAGTTGCAATTATTCCGCATTTTTCAGACAGAACAAGTGGGAGATGATCCGACAAATTCAGTTGAAGGGCGAAGTTGACTACCACTTTGGACGGTCGTTGCTGATCAAACCGGACGGTGAGAATCAATCACCTCTTCAGATTGGATGGACAAATCATTTGCAGAGCTAACATGGAAGACGTACGACACAAAGACGTGGAAGGTCAACAAGTGGGCAGTGCTCGATAAGGAGATTCAGAGTCTGATTGGAGGAATCACTGGTCAGTTCTTGACTCATTCAATTCCCCATCTTCAACAATTTTCTTATCACAGGTTCAAAGGCGATTCCTCGCAACGAGACCGACGCGAACGGAAAGGAATACCAGATTCTGCTCGTTGGTCTTGGAGCTCCCATTATTCCGAACTTTATGGAGCAGTATCATTGGGTGATCAACCTTTTCTCTATAGACCTTCCTTAGTCTTCATATCATCCTTATGGATGAAAGCGTCGGTTGAACAATTGGGTGACAAATTGACATTTCAGATGGATATAATCGTCGTAGAGAAGGATCCGATCTTCAATTACTTCGCTGGCAAATGGTTCAATATGAGGAAGCACCCGAATCTCCGAGTTCTGCATGCAGACCCGATCAGCTTCATGGCCTTCATTGTGGCGCAGAGTGAGGATATTTCTGTAGTACTTTCCAGCTGCTAATCTCCCTTTTGCTTTTTTCTATCATAAACAGAAGATAAGAGTGGTTATCGGAGGAGAGAGTGCATTTTCAGGACACGAAATCGACGCAGTGATCATCAATACGTGCAAGGACTACGTCGATCCCCGTCCCTGTCCTGCCGATGTCTATCTAGAGAGAGGAACCATCGAAGTCATCAAGAATGTCGTCAGAGAACATTCGGGTGAGCGATTTGCTGTTGTAAATAGGATCGAGAGCAAAAGTGATCTACATCTCTATCGCAATTTCGAAATGTGAGCATGCGTAAGTAGTTGGAAGAAGTGCATTTTCTGAAGCGTTTCCTATTACAGGAATGGCCGGTGTGAACGCTCGCTCGATGATTCGACCCGTAGATACGCACCCGATTGAGGTTGTTTAGGATCTCAAATATCTGCGATTATTTTAATATTCAGGTGGCGAATGCATACCAATCTTCCTTCCCCATGTGCTTCGACTACCCCGCAGATCACAAGCAGTTGACATTCGAGAGATACAAGGTATTTATTCTGCGTCTAATGAGATTCCAATGTTGAGTTTAGACATCTAGTTGTTCATATTAAACTAGGCTACGAATAAATTGATTATTAGAACTATTTCAGTCTGCAATCTGCTACAACCGCGAGCATATTCCGTTCTGGCATCAATCAGAGAAGCAGTACGCGACCGATTCCTACCATGAATTCTTCTTCTACATCTGATTATTCCATCCATAACCACTCTCCTTATACCCAATCTAGATACAAAATCAGACATTATTGTTCCTTTTTTACTGTTTCGAATTACAGAATTGCACTGGGTTCAACGTTCTGCACTTTTTTGTTTTTTAAATATTTTTTTTGCTTAATTAGCCGACACAGACTCATCTATCGATAAAGCATGTATTTCTTACAACAAATAAACTGATCACAAAGTGTTGTACGAGTGGGAGAGTGTGAATCAGTGCATTGAAGGAATTGGAAAAGAGCTCAGATAGCATTTTGTCTTGTTCATGCAATCACGTGAAACAACTGCTAACTTCATAATGATTTATCTTGATCAACAACTTGGAAACAAAGTAATCGGGGTTCAATACAAAGTACTTTTAAAAGTACTTTGCATCAATACTGCGAAAGATTCTTTGAAGAGGATCCGACTGAATAAGATTACATGAAGATAGCTACTGAATTGACTCATGAACGAGAAATAAGTTTATAAGTTTGATCCGCTCCTGGATGGGAATGGGAAGACTTTGATCCGGGAAATATATCTGCATCCGGGAAATATCCGGGAATTATATCTGCATAAGATAATCTTGGAACGACAGCCCCTGGGGTACCTGAATAGGTGACATGGATGGTAAATTAAGAGATGAAGCTCTTGCATTCCACACGCCAGACAGAAAACAGCTCACTGTCTGCATGCCATCCAACGGCTTCGAGATGTGTGAAACTGATATGGAGAAAGATATGAGAGAAGGTGAAAGGGAGAGTGAAGACGTAACGAGTTCGAATGTTTTTTTGGCAGCAGGGAAAGAGGAAAAGGGAACCGATAGATATCACTCAATGCGTTCTCTCCTCCCTCTCTGTGAGTGATCGAAGGCAATGAGAGGAGGAAAGACGGATGATGATGTGACTCTCTCCGTACGCATTCTCTCTTTCAGACCAGACCGAATGGAAGAGTAAGTTGAACGAAGAAGTTGGAACAACTTTTCATTTTGGACTTCAATTGCTCTTTTCGCATTTCGTTGATAAGAATCGTCGCATATCATTCTCAATTCCACCCCTTATCGTGTGAGAACTAAAAACGTGACAGAGGACTTTGATGCACAGTCCAAACTCCTTCAATAATGTAATCGATTTATCTCATTCAAACATTTTTGTCGTCGTATTTAAATCGAAGAATTCAGATACAGTTGCATGTTATAGATACATAGTCACCAATTATTTAAATTGGTCAGATCTAATCGAGAGAAATCACTTCATTCAGACACGGAGCGCTTCCTCATTCTTCATTTCATAGACTTTCGGTTTCTTAGTATCGATCGCCATCGCCTCATCCTGAAATTCTGTCTTTCGAAATTTTAAAATGTGCCCGATAATTTTCACAGACCCCTGTGAAAACAATAAGAGAAAGCATACCTGAGGAGCCACTCGCTTGCGGGACGTTTGAAGTTGTTTCTGAAGAGCTTGGAAGGCAGGTTGATGAGCAGCTTGAAGAGATCGCACCATCTGCAAAGTTTCGACGTTCCCTTTAAGTCATAGTGTCTCAATCTCTCACGCTACATTACTACACGCTAGTCAAGTGATCTGCTTTTTTCCGAATATGAGTAACCCCTATTTATGCAACCCTACTTGACTAGAGAAAAGGAGAGAATGTGTGAACTGAACCTAGTACTCACCTTCTCTTTCTCCATCTGTTCATGCAGCCAGATTCCAAATACGTCCGTCTTGAAGTGGGGGTAGAGATCCTCGACCGGCTTTTCGGCGAATGGGGAGGACTTGCATTGAGATGGAGTGAGCAGAACTCTAATCAGCTCTCGATCCACAGGAAGAAGACGCTCCGGATGGAGAGGAGAAGACTTGGGGAAGGGAAAGGGAGTCTTAGCCACCAATTCGGCAATGTTCCTCGGAGGAGAAGGGGATCGAGAGCGCTTCTTGTCTTCGACCACTCTTGTGTGAGTGATGACTGAATATCCACGAGATTTTGAGGGAATGAGAGGATCATCCAGTGTCTCGTTAGAGAAAGGAAGGAGATCAGATGGGGCCATGACAACATTGGAAGGTCTGATGTCGCTCATTTTCTAAAGCAATTGATTTATTATGGTGACAAATGGAAGAACGCTGGTGCGAACGCAGTACAATGATAACAATCTATAAACGAGTTCGATTTGGTGCCACAATGAAAGAGATCAATCTCAATTAGAGAACGATCGCAAAACGAGATGATGGGCTCTCCATGATAAATGTTTTCTTTTTTTAGTGAAACAAGAGAAAATGAAAGAGAAGAAGGGAATCGTTGAGTGTAAGAACGTGAAGCAATAGTTGACAGTCGCTTATCAGGGGGAAATCAATCCCCTTTAGGAGGAGGAGGACGGAATGAGATCACTACTGATAATAGTAAGGTCCACAGAGGATCATATCTTCTCTGTCTAACCATCTCTGTCTAACCCTCTCCATTCTCATTATGACTTACAATCTCTCACTGTGGAGAGTCGACTGATAAGCCGAGGTTCTTCCGATTGCAAGGAACTATTGGTTGGAGGGAACAAGCTACAACATGGAGCGGTATTGAAAGGATTGAGAAAATTGAGAAGGAATGAAAGCTACAGTTTGAATATTGCTGGAAGATCGAGGGCTAAGGGTGTAGTGAATAGGAGAAACAGACAACATTCCATGTGAGGCTCTGCCTCTCCCCTGATTGAAGGTAATTAATATCAACCAGAAGATCTGGCTCTCTCCACATCTCGTGTTCACCCCTTTTTAGGAAACAATTGAGAAGTATCAGCATGACATTCATTTTATACAAATTTGTTTTGAGATGATGTTAGAACGCAACTTACACAACGTTTACATATTTCTCTTCTAAATTCAGATGGTTTCTATCTCCTGAATCTCCTTCTCATTGAATTTCGCTCTCTTCCTCTTCAGCGCAAGTGACTCATCCTGAATTTATCCATTTCGAAATGCGAAATAAGCCCTCGGGGTAATGCTTGCGTTTATTCCATTCTTCTTTGCGCAATCGTTCCCTGTCTTTGGTCGTATTTTGTACTAAACTAACATTTCTGACAATCGAGCCTAAGCAAGATGCTGATAGTGAGTACTGTTTTCTGACTCACATTCTACTCAACTATTAGAATAGAAGATGATCCTCATGAAGAAGTAGCTCATCTGTGATCTATTATTCCTTCGATTCCCAAACATTTGTCGGAGCAGTCGCTTTGTTTCAGCAGTCACTGTGGTTGCTCCAGAAGTGTACGGGTCATCCAGCGCTTCAAAGAAGTTCATTCGAATGGGCTTCGTTTCCAATGCCTTCCATCGAGTCAGACTATTTACAATAAGCTCACCCACGGATTGTTCCACGAATATTTAAATTTCTTCCACGTTATGCATAGGGATTCTCCCTTAAAGTCGTGAAATAGATTCCAGATGTTAAACATCCTTCAAGATCAAAGATTATTTTGTTAGGAATCTCCATTGCCATCGTCGATCTCCAGTTCACGAGAATTGCACGGTCGAGTGAGGAAACTGATCAGTGATCATTCTCGACTGCGTTAGAATGAGAGAGAGAGTAATCTTGAGAAGGTTGTCAGAAGGGAAGAGAAAATAGCTGGAAAGGGGGATGTAGAACAAAACTATTTTCATGACTGAAGCATCTGTCTACTAAGATAACTTCAATTTGTGCATCGATAACAGGTAACGAACCGCGCATACTCGATAGTTATTCTTCTGCTGTTCTCCTAATTAATTCAACAGTACCATTGTATTCCCCGGTGAGGTTGGATATCAATGGAGTTGTACATCAATTGAATGTCCAATAGATGCGAAAGTCGATTAGAACGTCTGTGCACTTCATTGGGACGAGATCGGACTTTATTGATGCATTGGATACATCGCTATATACATTGAACTTTGAATTGCACTGGGTACAATCGATTATTAGAAAACTAATCTATTTTGATAAAGTGTCTATGACTAAAGCGATGGTAATCTAAGAACAAATGACTGGGATAAAATATGGAGCATTTACGAGTAAGTGAGCACGTCACATCTAAGAAAGCGAAGTTATGCAAAAAAAACCATGGAGACTAGAACCACGGATGGGATACATGGAAGGAAAAATGAACTAAAGAAGCAGGAATAATACAGCATGGGAAGTTCTCGACTGAGATACACTTCAACTGAAGTATCGAGTGAAAAGAGAAAGTTATCACTGGGACCTACTGATGGTTGGCACGGGAACAGCTGGAAGATCGGAAGGGAGTGATAGAACCATCGACGAAACAGGAAGACAACCGACAAATCAGCACGAAATCTACCGAACAAGACTAGCCAAAGTGAGGGAATATCGAGAACAACACCGATTGGATCAGTGAAGGAACCAGTGAGGGAAACTGTGACGAGGTTGTGAATGATAGGACACAGATGAGACGGAAAGCATGGTACAGAAGTAATCGAGATAGACCATAGATGATAACCATAACAGAGAAGGAGCGTTCAAGACCACATGAAGAGAGGAGGGGGGGGGGGGGGGGGAAGGGATCCTAACGGAAGATCCAGTCATCTCTCTTCTCGACGCGTACCTCATACTCCCTCGGGACCGACGTCATCCCCATCGGGCGGGTGAGGTCGGGCGATTTGCCTTCTGCAATTGAAAGATTCACTCTCTTCAGAACTTTGCGTAAAATCCCATGCACTAGGGTGAAACTTTCACTCTTCAAACTACATCGCGTGCTCTATTCTCTCACTCACCAGCTGTAGTGAATCGGAAGCGTTGGACGAGGACGGCGAGGAATACGAAGAGTTCCTTGACTGCCAGTTGCTCTCCCGGGCACCGGCGGTTCCCGAGGCCGAAGGGATTGAGGAAGGGCGACTTGTCGTAGGCGAGGAAGGTGGAGATGTCCTTGCGGGCTGCCTTCCACTCCTTCTCCTCCGTCTCGGTAGGGATCGTCCTCAGGAATCTGAAAAGAGAATATCAGATTCAATTCTCATACTAATTAATCTCGAACGATCCCCCAAATCCCCACACCTCAAGCGAGAAATGGATAAAGCAAGTTTCCCTTTCCATCAAACTTCTCTTAAGTACAGCTGGTGGTGCCAAGCAAAGTGCGCACGATCTCATTTCCGTGAACTGTACTCCCCTATCCCTACCCAATTTATCCTCTCGCAACACGCAGCAATCGCTGCTTTCCCTGAGTGAACGCCAGTGAAAGAAAGCTATCATTGAATCAGCATAATCTCTGATGTTTTTCTCATCAAATAATAACTCACCTCTCGGGACGGAACTGGTACGGCTCGGAGAAGTGCTTAGGATCGTGATGGACCGACGAATAGGAGAACATGATATTGGTTCCCTCCTTGATGACCTTGCCTCCGACTGTGAACGTGCTCAGTGCCCTTGAAGACGGAATATCTCGGTCATATTCGAGCAAATTTGTTTGATAAATGCCAAAATGTGATCGGCCTTGCAGCGATATCTTGTTGTTATCAACACTCACCTGTGGGGGATGTTCCAGGGCAGCACGTTCGCCAGTCGGAGGATTTCATCAATGGTGGCGCAGGCGTAGGGCATCTGCTTGCGGAAGATTGCTTCATCCCAGTCGAACTTCTCGTTGAAGGAGTAGGGGTAGCGCTGCAATGGATACCGTTTGATTCTCAGGAAGTGAATCAAAACGTGTATTGAGACCGTTCAGCGAATCAGATATGTGTGAATGCAATTCCAATCTAATCATTGAATGCAAATTAGACCAAAAACTCACGGCGATTACTTCTTTGTGAAGTTTCTCCTGGACGGAGGGGTTTTGCACGAAGAAGATGACGGCCCATCGAAGAGCCGTCAGTGTCGTCTCCATTCCCCCCGTCCAGATGTCGCCCGCTAGCAAGATGGCGTCCATGTCACTGAAATGGAGACGTAGTTCTTGTCTTCGTTGTTTATCCTGTTTTCGCATATCACTGAACGAAAACGGACAAGTGCGCAAGTATGCATCCCCATCTCGGTATAAGATTCTAAAGTTCATTGCTGGAAATCGAGCTGTTTCAAAGCGTTAATATGACCTGTCATTATGAGTCTAGCAGATCAGAGACATGCTGATGGATGCTTACCCATTCTTCAGTTCCTCTGGATGGTCGATGTGACGCGCAAGTAGGTTGTCGAGATCGATCTTCTGCCCTGCCGCCTCCTCACTCTGGTTCTCTCCCTTCTCGATCTTCTCACGATTCCATTCCAACTCTTGAGCGAAGAAGGCCTGCAAAATGACCACATCTTTCTATTTTTTCTCATTTTTTTCCAATATTCACTGTCTTCTCGTGTTGGTTCACTCCTGCTTGACAGTATCCGAACAAGATTGATTGCTCATATGCTAATTGCAAGATTAGGTGTTTGCTTTAGCTAGGGGCCACAACGCCCATAACGGATGTTAAGCAATGGGCTCAAAAGTATGTCCAAACTATTCCACAGGGCCCCAGTAACAACATGCTTTTTACCGGAAGTCTTTTTCTTGTCCCTAAGCTGAGCTAGAGCCCGAAACGTACGCGCGGAAAGCACTGTAAGTAAGGGGAGAGAGGCGAGAGGGGGAGAGGAGGGG
>LS495404.1:497877-539155 GCA_900490845.1 Pristionchus japonicus
AACCTAAACCTTCAATTCTGACCTACTCAAACGTGTGAGACATTTTTTGCAACCTCCCTAGTCGATAGGGGGTGGGAATAGCTACTCATTTCTTTTTAGAATGAGTGATTTGGTTTAGAATTCGATTTGTGCTTCCTCGTACACGCGCCCTGGCCGGGCGCCGTGTCCACAGAAAGTGGGCGGAGCTTGCGCTCCCTAGCTTTAGCACGATTTCGTCTGAGAGAAATATGTATTACTTGGAGAATGAATCCCAGTCTCCTATACTCCTTGTCGGCTGGGAGGATGCCCTCGAGCCAGGGGTTCGAATCAGCGACCAGCATCTCAATGGATTGCACCTAAAATTATTTTGATTCACATTATTCTTTCAATTGTATTATCTCATGAGCACTCTTTCAAGGGACAGAGTCATCCTGATTATGTTCGCCTAACTAATTTAGGAATCATGTGTCAAAGTCAGCTGACTATATATGTAGGTCGGAATATTACAACTATCGCTACTATCAACTTTTCTCAATCCCTGACTCTGTTCTCACTCCACATCAATCT
Organism: Pristionchus japonicus; assembly: GCA_900490845.1. NCBI lineage: Eukaryota > Metazoa > Nematoda > Chromadorea > Rhabditida > Neodiplogasteridae > Pristionchus > Pristionchus japonicus. The sequence goes on from LS495404.1 coordinate 498,424, forward strand.
CCTTTGCTCATTTTCTTTTCTCAACTTTGAAATAAACGAGTAGCACTAGTGGAGAAAGTAGTGCAAAGCGAGAAGGAATGGACAATCGGAACGGAGGAAAATGACCTTGGTTGATAAGAGCGTGAAAGAACAATGATATCGCGCCTTCACTTTCTATCTCAATTCTGAGTTAGTGATAGAATGTATGAAATTGAGGTACTCAATTAAAAAGTCCGAGATGGAAAACGCTGACGACTCTCGATTCAGCTCTTCGAAATTTGCATTTTGGACGCTAGCATGAATGTATCAGTCGCTCTCTTCAAACTGTATGGTAAGACATGGTGCGAAGCATTGAGACAACAAGAATGATGCATGCAAAAGACTCACTTTGGCGAGAACTTGATCGAGGAGGTCCTTCAATTCCTTGATCTCAGCGTTCTTCATGTTGCTGCAAGGGAATCAATGTATAGTTCTCTCGCTGCAACTATTGCAGACCACGCTCTTCAAGAGGTATCCAGTATTGCAGGAATTTGAACATGCTAAAAAATTCAAACGTTCGCAATTTTACGTGAAAATGAGATATGCGATGTCTGGGGATTGGTTGGAACTGTTTACTCCCTCGAAGTAGAATAATCAAAGATATCTCACGTTCTGCCGAGGACAATTTCAAAAATGATAGATGCCACAGTGTACGAGAAGTCCTCGTGGAGGTTGATCACCTGAGATATCAAAGATATGTTATGAAAATCAATATATAAATCTTTAGACTCTTAGTTTTTTTAGAGTCAATGACAGTTAGTTGATGACAGGATTGCTCACAGCTTCTCGACTCTTCTTTCCGAACTCTTTCTCGATCTTGAGCACAATCCTGTCGGCCAACGCGAATGCGTGGGGTTCCACTCGACGAACGATTCTGTCGGTTCTGTGTCCAACGTAGTTGAGATGCTGCAAATGGTGGCTTCTCTGGTCATGAAAAGACGAAGGAATGTGCATGCTCGCTTTCTCGAAACACCAATAAAAATGAATAAAAAAAAACGTGAATAAAAATGCTGTGATTTTCCAGAATCTTAATACCGTTCAGTTGTATGTGAAGTGATCAATGTCTGATTATTTGTGAGTGAAGCATAACACAGTATTATATTCGTAATTTATTTGCATAAGTGACTCAGTCAGACACGGCTCTCACTTTCCCTTTTGTCTGTGCGTAAATGCGCGTGGCCTTTCCCGCCGACTATTGATAAACTTTTCTCTGAAGATACCGTCCCGTCTAGAGCAACTCTCTTAGTTCAGAACGCACTCTCACTCTTCCTAACCGGAAAGAGCGCAGTTGCAGTTTAAAGACCAATGTCTAGGGAAGAGAGATGTGTCTCGGCGGGGAATGTTTCGATGATATTATCAATATCAGTGGGATAAACCATCAGTGAGAGATCAATGAGATCAAGTCTACGGTCTGGCTCTTTCAGTTTCGATCAGTCAATATCAAATCGACTCGACAGAGAGGCTCTAATGTGGGAAGCGTTCGTAAACATCATCTGATGGTAATGCTTAATGTACTCGGAAGCTGGGGTATGGGTGGATATCGGAAGTTTTGAATGAATGAAGCGCTGGCATTATTACGGACGTTCCGTTCAGTATAGTAATTCTCTCATTCTTCAGTCATTCTGATCAGTCATTCTGATTGAGTAAAGGTCACTCACAGCGATGGCAAAAGCCTTGGCGGACTTCCACGTTCCGCCGGATGAAAGAATTACTCCATTCCCTTCAATTAATCATTAATCATGGAAAGAACTGGCTAAAAAAATATGATGACACACCTTCATCTTTGTCCCTTACGAAGATAGAGTACAGATAAGAATTCGGGCGGGCTCCGGTCTCCGTCACTGAAATAATGAAGCCTTTTGGAATAGAAGGAAGCATTTTGTAATCAAAGCCAAATTATTTAGTTTAGATTCACGCGGATCTATTTCAAAACGAGCATTATTTTCAATTCTACCTTAGTGTGCACTAAGGATACACGTCAGGCATGTCTTACATCAATCTCTAATTGTAATTAATCAATAATGAACAAGGAACCAGCTCATGAACTGAAGAGTAGCATAGGTCTAAGCTTGCATAACTAACATTGAGCGGCGAAGAGTTGCTTCACGTGTCCAGCAAAGACCACCGTCGGAATGGGAAGGGCTATCGTGAACACCGACCCGTACTTCCTCTTCCATTCCAGAATACTCTTCTGCGGCTCGCGAGGGTTAATCTACGACGAAAAAAATGTTTCATTATTTACCTTTCTGAAACTGTGAGCTCCGCAAGAATCTTTGAATGATCGGATACGCTAGAGGATATGATTTACCGTGAGCAGGGAGCCGAAGACGGGGACAGTCATAGGACCGGGAGGAAGGGCAAGGGGATCAATCAGACTGCGGCACTCGAACTTGGCCCATCGCCAGAGTGAGATGAAGACGAAGTTTGCGACGGGGAGGCAAGTGACGGCGTAGACCGCTGTTTGCATATCTGAATTGAATTATGTGAAGTTGTTTGGAAAGATTTATTACTGATATCTTTGACTTGAGTTATTAAAAAAAGGAGGCGAAGGAATAGTTAAACACGAAACAATGGACAAACTGACTCCAAATCGAAGATCCTGGGGTATGGGAGCGCATCAGGAGACAAGACTGAAATGCGACGTTCATAGATTTCCCGTCTTTCATTTAATTTCATAAAATAGAGTCACTATCTGCAATGCATTTACACCGCCACATATCTGGCGATCAAGTTTCTCAATTTAGATGCCCTCTAATCATCAATTCTCACCAAGATGGTGCACGGCATCCACAGAGGCATCTCGAAGATGACGGCGAGACGAGGGCATCGCTAAATCATGATCTCCTTCCATTGCAACGCTGGTATAACACTTACGATCTCAATCTCGGCTGGGGCCTCCACAGCAGCCACATCTTCCACAGCAAGAACGGGAGCAGGACCATGAGCCAATCCATTCACGACGGGAGCAGAGTGACGACGACGAGGACACTGAATCATCACAGTGTTATCAGCAGAAATAGCAATAGTACTTCGATAACGAGCGTTAATACAGTTGAGAGCACTCACACGCACAAGATCAGCCTCCACAGGTACGGGCACCTCCTCGGCGTGAACGAGTGCACGAGCAGAGATGGCGGCATCGGGAGAGGGAGCAGCATCCATGGCGAGAAGGTGAGGGCACTTCAGAGTTGAAGGTGGCGCTTCGACCGCGTCGACGGGAGCGACCAGAGGGGCAGATAGAGGAATCTGAAGCACATTCGGGTGATAACAGTGAGCCTGGGTATTACAATAGATCATAAATGGCTAGGCGGGTTGATCACTCACCTGCTCGTCCTTCTCAGTTTCTGGAGCTGCAACCGCATGATTGGCGAGAGTCTCGTCAGAGCAGAAGGAACGGCGACGAAGAGGACGATAGGCAGTCTGTAAGGTTACTACTTCAAATTACAAGCCTCAAGGTACAAGAAAGCTGTGAGAATCCGGCTCCGGCAAGTCCAGCTATCAGTTGAATAGATATCACTCACCGGTTCTTGCTCGACAGCGACTTCGGGCCCTTCGACAGCATGGAATGCTTCAGAGGCGGACTTCGACCTGCGACGACGGCAGAGCGGAGCCTGAGGTACTATAGGTGTTCCAAAAGGAACGTATCAGGAACTAAAGGACTAGTGAGTGACTACTCACCGGAATCTCAGCGAGAGCATTGAGATCGATCACCAGAGCTTCAACCGCATTGGATGCGGGAGCGAAGGGACGATGTGAGTTCGGTGCAGGAACCATCCTGGAGCAGCTTTCTCTTAGAGGGAGAAGCGATCAGAGGATGGAGAGTACGAACGGAAGTCGCCCTTTTATAGGACGATTCAGTCTGGCCCCGCCCCTTATCATATCAAGCCGCCCTCCATCTTTCCCGCACTCTCCCATCCCTCGCTCGTTTCTCTCGATCAAGAGCGCCCGCCCTTTCCTCGTTCCGCTAGCCGAACTTCTCAAGGTTCATCTCTCCCGCATTTGACCCGGATAAGCGTTCGAAAACGGATCTGCAGAGGGAGAGTTACTTTCGGTGTGGGGTATACTTGTAGGGCGATAATGGGGTTATCCAAAAGGATATGCTCATCTAGGCCACAACAGGGCAGAACCGAATGGAGTGAAAGATCTGAGATATTTGAGGAAATGGATGATACTCGGTTGATAAAGAGTAAGTGTGAAGCTACTGAGGGAATGAGAATTGTGAATGGAAACAATTGTAGCTCGTGTTTACATATACGAAGCAATGCTTACCTCATCGTTGATTGAAAAGGTCGTCGACTCATTTCCCTCTCTATTATTCATCTCGTTTTTATGTTTTGACACAATATCTCGATTTCACCACTACACCAGCATCAATTTGAAGGAAGAAAAGTGGTGGGATCGAATTGAAATTCAATCGAACCCTATTTGTCAAGCAGTTTTTTGTGACTGCTCGGAAATAGGATTATCGAGCATTCGGAAAGACCACCCCGACGAAGAGTTCAAACGTTGAAAGAGGATCTCTCTCAAGTCGATCAAACAGAGAAGGGGTTCCGATGCCATGAAAAAAGGTCTTTCCGCGATGTCTATTGAGTATGCGGAGAGTTAGGCAGAAGGAAAAGGAGAACCGTTCTAGCATCGAGTGTTTGCTTTGTCTCTTTTCTCTGAACTCGGATGTGAGAGGGCACACAGTTTTTTGCAACCTTTCTGGGTGGTATGGAACTGTGTGAGGTAGAGGAAATTCTCAATGTGATTTCTCCTCCAAGTTGATTGACAAGCGAAGATTGTTTGAAACTCACAACACTCATCATCGAGATGCTATCAATTGCACGTATGATACAATTTCTTGAACAATTTAATCCTAGAATTCATGACAGATGTCTTCCCTTCAATTATGTTTTCGTTCTGAGAGATTCATGAGAGCAAGAATGCCAAGAAAGAATCCTCCCTTCCAAAGTCCGCGAATCGACCTCTTATCAGCCTTAGTGGGGCTCTCAGTACGCTCCATCTCCGTGCGTAAGCGATTATCTTTTGACAGTTATACAACTGTCAATAGATAATCCCGCAGACTGCGCGTGCCAGGAAGAACGGAATCATGCAATCACTCCATCGACTCTCGACTCTTTCCCTCTCACGGATTATGAGGGTACCAACTTCAATGTCCACTTCCATCCTTGAAAGTCCAATTCCCTTTTCGAACTCTCAAAGACCAAAGACCGAAAGCAAAGTTAGGTACGGATCTCTCTTTGATCGCATTTCCCATCTAACATTGTCGAATGCGCGAGAGCCTCGATGAAAAAGTAGAGAAGAGGAAGATAGATGAGAGGAGCCGATTAACCTTGACGGTTTTTTGCCAACGATACGGACTAATTCGCCCCATCGAACGATATAGATCAGCACTTCTTTCAAGTCGCGCCACTTCGAGCTCTTTCCCGATATTTCAAGGCCTCAGATACAGCAACGGTGTGTGGGCTTAGACCTTTTGGGTATACAGCATGAACTCGACATGGCGAGCGGTAAGGGAAGTTGGCGGGAAGCCGAAAAGACTCACGAGATCGATCCGTCAGCTCTCCAACGCTTCCGACGAGTCGAAAGTGATAAGAATGAAGCAAAGAACAAGGAGGACTTCAATAAATTGGTTAAGTTGACGAACTGAATATATCGAAGGGTCTCTTGTCTGAGCTATCCCGAGTGGATCTTCACGTCAACTTGGGATGAAGGTTTACTCGACTTTGTCTCGGTTTAAACAGCCTTGGACCTCTCTGAACACACGCAAAAAGATCCTGAAGAAGTGACTGATGTTACACTCATTGATGAGGGCTTAGAGGTGAGGGCAGAGAAGAGAACTACTAAAGATCTACTAAAGACTACGATCTCTCACACGACTTGAGCGCTCAGCATTATCCAGAAAATTAATTATGTCAGTAGGTATCACGAAAATGAGATGAATCCTTCTAAACCTCAGTTTCTAAAATCTTGATATTGGCTATGGAATGCAATTAGAAATTTCACTACACCCGAATGCTTTTTACTCCTCATTTTTACTTTCCCGGAACTTCTCCAACACACAAGTCCCCAAACAATTTTAAAAGAAGAAGAATCAATACTCAAACGATAAGTCGGGAACTTTCTGGTTCTGCATTGTTTTGTTTACTGCTCAATTTTAGAATCGGGAAACAGGCAACCCGATTTCCTCTTGTTTTTGCGTGCTCTCGTTACAGTGTCAATCTGATTTCCTCAGTCGTCTCTCGGTTTTCTTCAAGACAAGGCCTGTTTTCCTCTGTTTCTCCCTCGATTTCTGTCCCTTTTCCACTGCTAGAAGCTACTGTTTGATATCAACGGGCTACGATCGCTTTATACGCACTCTCAGTGAGAATAACACGTAGGAAACAATAAATCGACGAAGAAGAATGGGGAGAATGGGTGGGGGATTGGGGAGACGAAGGGAAGAGACTGCGATTGGAATAAAGAGACGAGGGGAAGCATGAAGAATGGAGAGGAGAGGAAGGGAGAAAGTGAGATCGGAACGGTTTAGCCGAATCGGATGAACTCGTTCTTTCTCTTGAGCATCTCTCCCTCAACGGGCATCGAGCGACCGAATCTGAAGTTAGGGATTAGGAATACGATCAGGTTATGGCTAGTGTACCTGATGAACTCGTTCTTCCTCTTTCCGAAACGGATGAATTCGTTCTTTCTCTTCTCCATTTCTCTGCAAGGACAGACTCTTATTATTACTCATTGCCCTTTAGACGCGTCAATGAGACACTCTTCGCTTGCCGTACAGAACATGATTAATATCGGGCAGACGAAAACAAGGGATGGAGGGGAGGAAGGGAGGTGAGAAAGAGAGGGGAGAAACGAACCCATCGGCCGATCGCTTTCCGAAACGGATGAACTCATTCTTGCGCTTCTCAGGAGCGGGGAGGTCCTCCTCAGAGACGGTGATGTCTGTAGATTATCGATTAGTTAGGGTATGGTAGCCGGAACCGGATTACGGTATCTTACCGGCGCGCTGGAGCAGCTCCTGCAGCACTCGCTCGATCACACGCATCTCCTTCTGAAAGGCAGCTTTCGGTTAGCGATCCGCAATTGCCGGCTCTGATTCCCGGTTCTCAGTCCCCTCTGCATCATCATCGAATGACTACACTCTCGGCAATCAAATAAGGCACAAAGACGGGCCCGTCAGAGATCCCTCGGGGAAGAAAGGAAAGGAACCTTTGTGGTCGCTTCTTCTAGTAGATCACGCAGAGAGGAACCAACCCATTCACTCTCGATTCCGCCACTCTTCCCCATGCATTTCTGATCCCTCTCTCTCATCTCACCCCCATCCCCTCCCTGTTATTTCAATAGGACAACGACATCCTCTCATGTCAGTGAGAAGAGAAACCCCATCCTATTCTCACATTGACGTTCCCCTATCGACCGGAAGGAAGGAAAGGCTGGGAAAAGAATCCGGGCATTACTCTCAAAACTAATCGCCCGTAGGGTGTTGGGTAGCAACCAGGCGCGAAACCGAATCTGGGGTGAGAAGAAGGAGTCCCTTCAGGTTCAAAGCTAACGTTCCGGGGCTTATTGGACTACTGTAGGCTACTGAAGATAAGGAGGTGCTCAATGTAGCTAAATGAAGAGAAATGGTACCTCGAGAGTGCAGACCTTCTCTGCGAGTTCCTTGGATCCCTCAGGGACGTTGGTTAGATCGCAGGATAGAGCAGCTCCTGCTAGCAGAGAGACGAGGACGATGGGAAGCATGGTTGGAAGAGGAGTGGGAAGAGGAAGGGAGGAGCCTTCTTCTTGTGTCAAGTAATGAGCTCCTCCTCCTGTCCGTCCCCTTTTATGGGCCTGCGACTGCCTCTGACTCCGCCCCCTTCGAGACTGGGGAAAGGGAGAGGAGAGATGCCGTCATCTACCTTCTCAGAAGAGAGGAAGGTGTGGATGACGCTGATTGATTGCAGGGGAGGATCACTTCCTCTTGAGAGGACGGAATTAGATGGGTGATGGGAGGCTATTGACCCAAAAGTTCTGCAGTTGTAGTCATTTTCTCTCGCCCGGACCGTCGACCTTCAGCAAACATCCGTTCATCCAGCATTCAGGATCCCTTGGCGTTCAGTGTGTGGGAAATTTACCATGCCGTTCACCTCAACAAACAAACAAGCCAGCTCATATGTGGCTGTTAGCATTGACTACGAGTCATTGGAGATGAAGGATCCAAGTTCTCCTACCGTATTCTTTCGTTATTCTCTCCCCTTTGTCTCATAAATTCTTCTCTGATGCGCTGTTCGTTTATCCACTGACGAGCATGAAACGAGTAATGCATAAGCTAATTCGATAAAAGTGGTCCGAAAACAGCACGATAATTCTCTTTGATGATGTGCAAGAGTTCTCGCTCTCTTCGTTTCTCCTGCTTTCTAGTTGATCCATCTGGTGAGAGCGGTCAGAATTGAGATGCTTCTTCCTGTCACTACGTAGCTGACGTATGCCATTAGCTGTGGGCAGCGCCCCCACAACAGAACGGAAAGAAATGAAGAAGGGATGAACATCCACAGTTGACTTCCGATTACCGTATTTCCGGGGTAGATTTGCAGAGAATCTGCCCACGATTCCTCTAGAATTCTCGAAATCTCGATTCTCGAATCTCAAATCTCAGATCATTGCAGGAAGTGGTGAGATTCGACTGATGTTTCGTGTGGATTTCGCATACTTGAGGACATGAGAACTGCTCTCAGTTTCAATCGCGTGCCATGCATATTCATCTCCCGCGTGAGACCTCGCATGTCAGGAGGGAGAAACAGGCAGGTATCACATATTAGATCGGTACCCGGGATGGAGTCCTCTCATCATCAATCCACTCTCCGTTCTAGGAAAGCCCACGTAAAACCTCTGCAAGAGGAGATGTGTTGAAACGTATTCCGAGTAGAGACACTCTCTTACTCTTCCGTGTCATTGGATAGGCGAGATTTATTCAGAGTACATAATCGTATTCGATTCCACTTATCCCACTCGGTAGGTGTATATTTACCTCCTTACTACTTCTCTTCTCCATCTTACGACCATCCGTCATCCACTCTTTTCTGTGCCTCAGTTGCAAGGGAATAGCGAAATAATTTATTAATACTATCATCTACAATCTTGTGATTGAGTATGGAATCGGAAAGAGACATCATCGAATTTGGTTGGCTGTTCACAACACGAGAAGGAAGTGAAGGGAAGATATCGAGGATTACGGTACACTAACATTACTAGTCTTACCCAGTCGGTAAAAAAGGAAAGTGAAGGTGAAGTGTCATACAATAAATAGAAGGCATCCGGAGAGAACAATGGAGGTTATTTGCACGGAGAGAGGTCAGTATATGTGCACTAGCATTTTGAAGGCAGAATAAAGTGTTTTGGTTCGGTCAATCGAGAGGGCGAGGTACACGAAGCTACAACAGTTGATTCAAGAGGAGAGATTTGACAACTCAATAGAGTGGGCAGATTGATCCAGAGCAGAAACAGTTTGAATATCCGAAGGTAAACAGTTTGATTGAAGGAGAGGAACAGCTTTGATCTACTAGAGCAGCAACAGTTTGATTGCAGGGAAAGTATAACCGAATGGAAAGAATTTGAAAATCCGAATGGAAAAGTTTGAATATCAAGAGAAGAGACTTGACAAAGGGGGTCGGGTAATACTCTTATCTATCAGTCAATTCTAGTGAGAAAGAGTGCCCGTTTGGTTAGGGAAGACGAAAATAGAATCGACGACTATCTACAAGGGACTACGAATTAGTAAAACATATTAAAACATAAACAACACAACATTAGCATCTACAGTTCGCATGTTACACGGAATCCGAATCTACAAGATAAACGGGGAATGGAATAAGACACAGAGGAAGGGAAAGAATGTAGTTATGACAAGGGAGAAAGAAAGAAGGGAGTGGAAGGGAGGACTAGTCTGGCTAGTCTCTCGAGTCGTGGAATGAGTCATGCTTAGATAAGGTTGTACACAGAGGGAATGGTACGGAAGTTGAGGGAGCAGTCTGCACCGCACGAGAACATCCTCATGTCCTGATCCACGTAGATCTGTTGCACACCTGTTACCGTCGTCTGGCCGACCTGCAAACATATCAGTAAGTAACTGAACTCATTCGTCGCCCCTGTCTTTCCGCTAAGTGGTTGTAGTCACGCGCTGTCCGTTTCCTTATGTGTAATGCGAGGGTGAGGTGAGAAGTTTCCATTACGAAAGAGTGGACTGAGTGAGACTACACCCGTCGTGCGTTCGCCTAATAAGCCCTACGCTACAACAACCTCCTTTCCAATCAACAGTACGTGTTCCTCTGCGGGTCAACAACAGTCATCCCAGAGGCCAATGGACTATCTACGTCATCGAGATCTCTTGTTTTCAGTCATTTTCCCAGAAATTCTTGTTGCACAACGAATATTTTGGTACTGGGACTCTCAGACAGAATGCACTACGAATGAGATTCGGATACGATTATGACATGCGTGCAAACGCTAATTTAGCGCGGTCACTACTTTGCGAATTTAAATTTTCTTGATGTGTACGCACGGAGGAAGTGGGAAAGTTCACGGAAGTAGAAGGAAGGACGTACCTGTCTGAATGAGAATCCGGTCTTGGCCGCGTGTTCTCCAGGCAGGGAGTACATCAGCTGAGGATTGGGTTCGCACGAGTAGATCTTGATGTCTCCCTCAGAGTTGCCGATGGCGATCACGTCGTTGGAGGGGTCAACGACCAGAGAAGAGACTGCTTGCATCGGCTCGAATACCTGCGAATGATGGGTTAGGATGTTGAAAACGTCGATGCAGAGGAATAAGAATCTCACCTTGATCTGGTTCCTCAGCTGTCCCATTCGCAGGTCCCAGATGCAGAGATCGCCGTGAGCTCCGCCAGAGATCACCGTCTGGAAGAGAGATATTGCTTTCTTGTTTTTTGCCCTTTGGATATCAACAGTCACACTATCAATCTCAAGTACACTGGGTCGGTTTATGCATATCGTATACCACCCTCATGATAAATTGGTCAACAGAATCCGTACTTTGAAGGGGTTGTTCTCCAAAATATTAATCGATCGACTGACCATGCTGGGAGCGAGATAGAGGGCGCAGGTCGCTCCCTCGAAGTGCTTTCCGTCTCCTCCGAATGCGTGGACGCACGATCGACAGTTGGGAAGCAGTGTGTCCCACAGACAGACGTTAGCTTCGGAGGTCGCATCTCCAGCCGTCAGAAGGATGGACGAAGAGTGAGAGACGAAGCGGACATCGGAAGTGGTGCGGTTGTGCGCCTTCAGACTCTGCAATGGAGGTTATCGTTGAGATTGCTGGTTAGCTTATAAGAAGACTATTTCTGCTTCTGAAGTCTTCGTGGGACGTCATCGATGAGATCGATTACTCTTTATTCCTAGGCAGGAATAGATGTTTCGAATACATTAGGACACTTATATTTCTTGGTACGCTCTGCAATCCTATTAGCAGTAGCTCGGAATAGTGTATCTTCCTTCCTAGGTAGTCTACCTCCACCCACCTTCGCATCACTCATTACTTATTCAAGTGCGCAACCTCGACCTATTCGTGGATGCTCTTCCACTTTAGCAATGCAGAATAACGTCATGGGAATGTTCTTCCTACGTGCAGCGCCTTCTGTTCCATACATCGTCCATTCAATTGGTTCTTGACACACAATTGGTTCTTGATTCGTCGGGTGCGACAATGGTCTCCATTGACTCTCTAACAAGAAAAGGACTGGCAGCTTTTCTCGTTCCAATTCGCCCTAACAGTGCTCGCATACTCGCTGTTTGTCTGTTTTCTCACTGGCAGGCGCCTAAGTGAATATGCTCATGAAATTCGGGGGAACAAAGAAGATGAATGGGCTGTAATAGGCAACGACACGCAATGGATGTGTTTACAGTTCTCCCTTCTCTCCTGTCCTACTGCCCGAACCCTTTCCAGAACGCTCTAAGGGGGGGGGGGAATTGAAAGAGTTAAATCACCACCTCTGCATTTTCAAAGATACGGCTAAGGCAACAAACAACAACCTTTCCGGAAGGAACCTACGCACATGAAAAGAAACGGGAACATCGTTGGTGTATCTATGCAAGTGGAATGAGAAGGGGAATGGGGTGACAGATCACAACACTATTCCGGAACTTCGGTACATGTCCATAGAGGATAGGACAGGGAGGAAAACATTGGGTCTCTATTCTCATCACGGAGTCATCCTCTAGACTCTTCTATGCAGTTTCGCTCGTAATCATGTTTTCATGGTCTGTTTCAGCATATTCTTGATGAAGTAGCGAACAGAAGAGCAGTAAAAGAAGGGGTCTAGCGTGGAATGGAATAAAAGTTGCAGTAGCCTTAAAAGTATACTCTACGTGACTAAAATAGTTCTGATATTGAATAAAAAATGAAAAACTGACGAAGAATGGCATCTTCATATCACTGGACACTCCAGCCTGCCACACGCAAACCATTCCATCTCCGTCCGCTGCTGCCAACTTGCTGCCGTTCGGAGAGTACGAGATACGCGTCACCTGTACAGAATAACTATATTTTTGTATCGAAGTTTTGATTTTTGATTTTTTTTGCAAAATAATTCAGAAAATGAGTAATAAAAATACCTTTGCGTGCTGTCCGGCGTGTCTCGGGATGAACAGCGGCTGTCCCACTCCCCACTCCCAGATGCGGATCGAACCATCCGACGAACCGGTCGCGTCTGAGATTGATTACCGTAACCCTGACTACCGTAACCCCCAAGTACCGTAACCCTGCAAACTCACAGTAGGGTGCGGACGGATGGGCGTCGATGCGTCGGATGCCGTTGATTGGTCGCTTGAACATCTGAAGACGTCAGCGTTGATAGCAAATCGAAACTAGACTGTAGTCACGACACTGACGCCACTTTCCACTTAGAGGGAGCGAACCACCAGATCACAGAAAGGCGACAGGAGTGAGAGCTAGACGGGAGAGCGATCTCGAACCAACACAACGATGAGAAACGTGGGTGTGATCGAGCAGTGGTCTGGCTTCCTCCTTTTAGCTCTATTATTGAAATCATTGGTCGAGAGAGTGCACAAAAGGGAGAGATCCAGACCACGACTCAATCAGTCTACTGCCACTCTCTGGATACCTTGCGAAGCGCCTTTCGGCTCCGATCCACTATGAATGGAGTGAGTTGCTAGAAAAGAGTTGACAATGATAAGAAATCGAGTTGTGAACAAGCGAGAGAGGAGAGGCCAAATGAGGAGGAATGCTGTGTGACCGAGTTACTCTCCCAAAACATGCACTGACTCTCCTATTTCTATCGTAAATTGTTTCAATGCCTAGACCTATTATAAAATATGAAATATATATATATATTTTTAAGCTTCAGCCTATCGGGAAGAGTAACCGGCCACTATTATTCACCCAATCAACGAACCATCTTGGCCGAGCTGCTCTTCGTCGTCTGTCCATCAGTGAACAGTTGGTAGTCGTCGTTATCGATCTTCGCGTCTCGACGGAGACCGAATAGGGCAACGTCCAGCTCAGTCCTGAAGGAGTGATTCGAAAGTTTTTATAGCAATTTTGATTGAGAAATAGCCATTTTTAGTCAAAATCGATAAATTCGAGCATTTTTTAGAAGAAGCGCACCTATTGGACATCCAGGTTGAGTTGGCGTTCTCCTCGAAGATGGGCGAGATATCCATCTCTTGCAGCTCGCGACCCGTAGAGACGACCAGCAGACCAGGACGCTCCTGAATGACAAAATTCTTTTCTTTATTAATATTTTTTGGTCTTCTTTTGACTGAAATCTCAGATTTTTGGCTAAAATTAGCCTCACTTATGAAATTTTTATTTGTTTCAGTTTGTATTAATTGTATTGGTTCTTGAGCTCAAAAAGAGACGTTATAAGAAGCCACTTAGTCACTCGAGTGAAGGCTCGTCGATGTATCTCATTCACATTGTATGACTTGTCATTCCTACTCAGCCTCGCGGGCGCACTACGAAAACAAGTTCATTGCGCATGCTAATGAGCATCTCGAGACAGATCTTCGATCGTGCGCTTCCTTGAGTTGATACACAATTTCTGGAAGATGGAGGAAAATAATTCTAGGGCACTATTGAATGGAAGGCGTCATTCAATCCAACTTCCGAATCCGTGAAGCTCAACGAGAACATCGAAACTTCTAGAATCCTAACCTGACTGCACGCGAAGGCGACGATGGGCTCGTTCTCCTTCTGGATGATCTTGTACGCTTCGGGGAGGTTCTCCTTCAAACACAATACATTATTCTCTCCATTTCTTTTAAAGAACTGTACCTTATTCGCTCCTCCACTCGCTCCAATCTTCTCCGTTCCCTTCTCGTTCTGTCCAGGGGCGAAGACGTTAGCGATGAAGATGTTCTGCAGATTCTCCTGTCGCACGAGGTAGATCCACAGTCGCTTGACGGGAAGAGCGTGCGGGCCTGAAAGGGGTGATCTTTGATCTCTAGCACTTAAGTATTATTTTTAATAATCAACAACAGCAAGAAAAAAGAGTCTACGAAAAGTGATCAACCAAATTCAACCAACCCTCATTCTCGAAGGGCGTATTGCTCGGTTCGAGCAGTGCTCTGTACTTGAGGAGTGTCGGTCCAGCCGCAGTCTCTGCCGTCTCGTCAGCGAACTTGTTGGGAAGGAGATCGGCTGGGCATCCATCGGGGAACGATCGGAGCTCCTCCCGTAGTTGATACGCCCAGCCCTCGAGCATCTTGAGAACCGAGTTGACGCGCGGAGAGATGCACGGAATCTCTGGAAAAAATTGTTATTTGCTAAAATTTGAACGAATTCGTACTATTGCGTCATTATTAGGTAATTTGAAGATTCCTCACCGGACAGATCGAATCCACTCAACACGAGGAACTGCTTCAGCCGCAGACTCTGCTGCACCACCAGTGCGAGTCTCATCAGAGTCCACGCGTACGAGTTCGGATTCGCGTAGTCCTTCGGTTCTTCGTCGTCGTTGAGAGGATGCTCCTCGTCCTCGCTTCCCGCCTCAGAGACGCAGTCGATGTCGTCCCCGAGGTCCTCGTAGATCTGAATGGTAATGAGGTCAAATGTTGATAAGAGTTCAAAGGCCAAAGTCTGTAGATAAAGTGAGGAATCCTCACCTTCTCTGCATACATCTGGACGATATTCTTCTTGGGCGGAACCCATCGGTAGATCGTCTGCTCGATTGGCTTCGCCACCTTTAATTAAAGTTAATTAGTCCCTCTAATTAGCCAAATATGCCATAAGGATACGGATTGTGAATACTGTAATAGACATTTTGACAATCCACACCCCAATGACAATTAGTCCAATACCACCGCAGGTTCTGCCTTCCTCCGGCGCAGTGTTAGTTGTTCCAATCGTGAAATTCGTCTAATAATGCTAGTCTTGGCTTGGATTGCTTTGCCCAACTTTGAGAAGGCAGATTCGTTTGAATTGGTTTGGTTTGTTAGTCGACGATCGATATTTCTCGGTAGCGGTTGTTCTTTGATTGGATTGAATTGGTTAGTATCGGATGCTGGCTTGAATTGAGAAGGATTAGTACAGCAAACATCAGATGAACGGTTTCGAATGAAGGACATCTCGAATCGATCTTTACCTTAGCAGCAGCAGCCTCGTTCGCTTTCCTCTCGTCTTCTCGCTTCTTCACCATCACTGGATGGTTCTCGATCCCGAATACCTGAATGAGTTCCACGATTATGCGTGATCATCAGTATTCGGTTCTTTTCATGTGGAAAATCGATTACTTTGGCATGCAGTTTGGCTCTGAGGGCGAGACTCTCTGCCACAGTGTCCACCTGCGGGTTCTTGTCGATGCTGTTCGAGTCAGCGTGCACCGAAGGAGCTGCGGGGCCTGCAATGTTCATCTTCATTTCCTATCTATCTGTGATCTTCGAAAAATCGAAGTTTCAAAAAAAGAGTTTAGAAATATGTGAATTTATTCATACGCGGCGGTCTCGCAGGCGGCGCCGTCTTCAGTTTCTTCTCTCCTCCGCCGCCGAAGATATTCGCGAATTGGTTGTTGTCGACGAAGTGAGCAGAGAGACGGAACAACCATCGGGCATCGTATGCAGAGAGGGCGAACGAGAAGAGCGACCTGAATGAGGATTGATTGGTTGATGTCATCTTCGAGGATTCAGACGCCCTCATTGTCGTTTGCTACAGTACTTCAATCTTCATCGACAAGAGTATTTAGAATTCATTTCAGTTCAGCATTTGCTTATGTTTCCATTGTTATCGTCAGCATTACTCGCTAATGAAGTTCGAGAGGGTGGATTCAGACATCGCTACCTCCTCTATTCATCTCTCGCGCGGGCAACTACACCTTTGCAAACGCCCTGGAATTTCTAATCAGCTACCCGGTGCTTGGTTATTCCAATCTCTTCAGGGAATCTGCGTCAAGAGTTTCTCTCGCGAAAGGTTTCTCATGCATATGCATGCACTTGTTGATGCCGTTTCCGCGGATATCAGGATCAAACCTCGCGTTGGAGTTCTCTTCGTTTGGTATGGGATCTAGGGGCTCAGATCACTAGAGATAAGGGAAAAGTGAGAGATCTCGGTTGACATTTCCCCGTAAAGCGAGGCGTCAACTCATTACCAACTTCTCACTGACTACTCATCAGTTACTAGTGCGTGCATGCCCACACTACTTATTCATATCCTAACTTATTTTCGAGGACAGGAAACTTTTGAATCTTCAATGCAAGAGGGACCCAGACAGAAGCAAGGACAGACAGCGACCTTGAGACCATCGAGATTAATATTCCTCCCTCACTTTCACTCATAATAATAGACGAGATCGATTGAGATCTCGACCAAGAGGAGAGAGTGTAGCGAGAGGAAGCGAGATATGCATTGATCTCAATGACAGGCATGACGATAGACAAATCGAGATAGTATGGGATACGTGGAGAATGTTATCACTTCGATAATATTGTGCGTGATTTGGTGCGATACAATATGAATGTGTGCTGCAGACGGGTTGAAAGTCGGATGGGATGATAAATCGACGACTATGAAAGAACCTAGGGACCAACTGCTGCTGCATTGTGTTTTAATTTCGAATTATAAAATCCATGCACAATCCGTCCTTTCATTGCCGTGCATGAGCTAATTGTCCGCTACAATCGCCATAAACTTACATAGTAATAGCGACGAAGCATTCTGCGAGCAGCAGTCTCAGCTGGGGTGCATCCTCGTCCCTTTCCCTCCCGAGAAGAGCCACCACGTTCTCCACGCCCGGCCATTTACCTGAATAGAAACGTTAAAATGTAGTAAATATGGAAGGAGAAAGTAAGAGAAGCCAGGAACGAACCTGGCTGCGTCGTCACTCGAACATCGTCGATCGTTGTCTGTGCACGCGAACGACGAGTGAGGGCACTGAAAGATCATCATAATTGACAAATGAAGCCGAAAGCTTGACAGAAAGCTCAGTAGCCACTCAGTGGAAGAATGTTATGGGTGAAACTAATTTACAGGAAGTAAAGAAAGTAAAAAGTAACAGTAATGACTTGGAAAGATCAAAGATCAACATCTAAAAATTAATCACCCCAATCCAGGCGCGACGTTGCTCGAGTTGTAGTAATCGACGTCAGAGAGTGACTGGTAGACACACGATGAGAGACCTTGGCAGAGGTTGTACAGGATGAATACCTGAAAGAAAAATATGTTATTATTAGAAAAAACATATATTTCCACTTTTTGTTTCAAAATCAATGTAGTTTTCGAATGTTATTTGCTGGACGGATTAAAAAGGTACTACAGAAACGTTCTCTATTCAATAACAAGAATAAAAATAAAATCCACTTTCATGTCGACAGAACATGAGAGAATAAGCTACAAGAATGTGATGACGAACCTTCTTGATGGAGTGATCCAGTTTGGGCACGTGCACCAACTCGGAGATGCTCATGAGGAGGTCGTAGCACTGATTCTCGATGAATGCGAGTGGAGAGGAGACGAACATCTTGTAGGAGGAAACCGAAGCGACGAGAAGGGGGAACGAGTTCATGTCGGGGAGGGTTTCTGGAAAGAGTAATGGTTACGGTACGATTACTGTAGATTGTAAACACTCAAGACTATGGTAGCTAACGCATGCAGAGAGATACCGTACCTCTGAGACTAGAGCTGGAGTTGTCCTTCTGCAGTTCGAGTAGCAGCAGTAGCAACTCCATGAGGGCGGAGGTCAGTCGATGATTCTGTGCCGAGTGAAGAGCGCAGAAGGATGTGAAGGAACGGAGCAGCTTCTGCAATTATTCAATTGTTTGCAAATTTACCAATCACTCTCTATATGTTTTATATTTTATCTACGCTCGCAGGAGCAAAGAGATACAGTAGGAATTTGGATTTTATCTTTAGCACAGGATTGAAGTCGTTCGATCTAGCAAATTAATTACTGCATGGAAAATATATGATACATTTATATTTCAATACTGAGAATCATATTCTCACCTGATTGGACACGAGCCACTTCCTTCTGTGCATGGCGATCTTGTATCGGGCAGCCATCAGCGCCCGATCCTTGCTGATGATCTCGTGAAGGGCGGAAGTGCTGTAATTAATTAATTAATAATTTTCAATCATAAAATAATAAATTTAAATCATAAAATAATAAATTTAAGCAATTTTGTTTTAGTGAAATAATAATCTGACCCGCCGAACTAATTTCGACCCAAGAGGACTCAAGGAGAAAGAAAGTCAGTTCTCGATATTCTACCGTATTCACTCCCATACACCTTCCATACACTTTACGCATCGCGGCCCAATTTTTCACGATTTCAGCTACAAACTACAGTTTTTTCATAGTTCAAACTCCTGGATTTCTGATTTTTGACATCTCCGAGGGTAGTGTGATGGTCAGTGCGCGATTCGGTGATGGGAAAGTAAGCTTTTGCTCTAAAATATCGCTGTTTTATGCAATTCTGCGCTCTGCTCTGTCAAAACCAACCGTTATTCACTGGATTCACCAGCTCGTGAGTCCCCTAGTCCTTTACCTGTAATCGTCGACATGTTCTTCGACTGGTTCATCCACGTGTGGTTCCTCTGGTTCGCTCGTTCGATAGTCGCACAGCCTCTTCAGCACGTCGACCTCCTTCTCCAGCCAGTGGAACAACTGCAATTGTTTTACTTTTAATATGTTTATGTATTTTAAATAGGTGGCAATCATCGTCTCCGTTCTTCCTCACCTGATATCTCAATTGTCCTCCATCCACTTCGTATCCACTCGCGAGTGTCGACAGTTCTTCCGTCAGAATTCGCAGAGAGGCGACGAACTTCATGTGTTGAGCGATGATGTCGACGATGCCGGAAGAGGCGCCCGGAGGAGGGAGGGAACGCTGCCAATTAAATTTATTGATTTTGAGCAAATCAAATAATTTACACTGCGCACAATTTGATAATTACTGCTATGAATGCGAACGTATTGATATTTGATAACAAATTGAGTTATCAGAAAATCAAAGACTAACCGTATCATCATGCAATCCATTCACTGGTTTCTCCTCTCTCTTCTTCGGTTCTTCCTCTTCCTCATCATCGTCACTCTCACTCCATCCCAGTTCCAGATCATCGTCTCCGACAACGTTCGTTGGGGCCGACCTGCACGTGATTATATTACTGCTGATCATCACAAATTAAAACAAATATTTCACATTATGCGTATACACTGTAGGATTCATTGACATTCAAAAAAACTTGGTAAATAGTGGACGTCTGTTTGCCAACTAACCAGTCGACGTTCTCTTCCGTCTTGGACGGCGCTTTCGTGATTCCTACGGACGTCTTCGCACTCAAAGGCATCGACGTCATGTTGTACTCCTCGACCTGCGATTAAATTAGTAAATTGTATATTATTTAGTAAAATATTATCAAATTCTGCTTAGTAATTGATCCAACAAACCTCCTGCGACAGGATATCCCTCAGCGACTCGGATCCCTCTCCTAGCATTGCGATCTCCTTCGGTAGTCGAGAGAGAACATCGAGGGCAAGCATCGGGCATCCGAGGGCCATGTGCTGACCTGCAGTGATTTTTATTTTAATCGTTGACTAATATATCCAAAAACTGACTAAAAAATATATTTGTGCATATTCATAATCAATCAATAACTGACCGGCAGTTCTGAAGTAGAGTCTCCTCTCGGGAGGAGTGATCAGCACCTCCAGACGACGAGCAACCGCAAGGAACTTCTCTGTCGAGCCGACCTGCGAATAAATCAGTTCGTGATCGTCACAAATCTACCGTACCTGCAATAACAGCCTACTGAACCACTAGTTCGTTATCGATTAATTATCTTACCGTATCCACTACTCTACTGTACCGTCCAATTGTATTATTATTTCCATTACGTACCTGCACTCCTGCATCGGTTAGCCTCTGTCGAATGACGAGCGGATGCTTCCTTAGGAAGGAATAGAAGTTGAAGATGTTAGAGAGTGAGACGTCTGCCTGACTGCTCACGTGCAGGGAATTGGCCTGAATATGTTTATTAAAGATTACATAAATGATTAAATAGCAAGTAACAATTACCTCGACAACGAGCGTGTGTGCGGCGCGTGAATAGTCCTTGAGAACCCAGTAGGCCATCGAGCGAACGAATGGATCTCTGCAAGAAATATAAGCTGCTCTGATTCCTTTTGATATTTGATCTTTGATTTTTCATAATTTTCTGCTCTGTTCGCATTCTAAATCACAATTTTCTCGAATACGAGAAATGTAACGAGAACTCGTGAAACTTAACACCTTTCACAGTCTGTTATTTGAATTTTTTTATCATTCCCCAGTCACTCACTGATGGGCGTTCTTGTGGAGGGCTGTGTCATCCTCCAATCTTCCTCTGCTGTCTTCGAATTGTTCGACTGTCTGATCGAGAATCTCCCTGCACAGCATCTCACGCATCTGCTGGTTCATCACCTGCAATTCATTAATTTCTTTTCTTTTCAAATCACTTTTTAATCAAACTGAGAACAAGTATTATACGTCGGAACGCTTTCATCAATTTGCATCTCGCAATCGATTGACCGAGTTACGAAACGTATCCTGATGTCCTTCCTTCCCTCCTTCTCACCTCAGTATCCGTCTCGTACAGTCTCAGGACGACCATCGCCAACTGGATGTCGTTCAGCTTCGCCAGAATCGTCTGGAAATATATTTACAATATTGTGGACAGAGTTTGAGCCAAATTTTAGGCAAAAGAGATATTCACGTTAAAGTATAGACATTTTCGACCAATTTCCGATACAAATCAATAAATTGAGTTATTTATTATTTAATCTCTACCTGCAGTGCGTCCTTCAACGATCCTGCGAGGAGGAAGAATGCGGCTGCGTGAGCGAATCTCTGCTTGGACATGAGCACGAATGCGTTCTTCTGAGCAGCCTTCTTCCAGTGGTCGGACGAGAAGTCCTGAAGCAATTTATTAGATTTTATTTCCTCATCGGCTCTTCAACACTGCTGTTAACGATCATCTTCTGATTTTTAAGGGTTCTATAAGCGATCAATGCAAAAAATGCAAAACTGGAAGGTAGAAAGAAGTGCAAACCTGCATGAAGAAGTCCATCATCATCTGGTTGCTGGAAGTCTTGAATAGATGAGTGAGGACGTTCTTCTTCCTCAGTGCGAGATAGAACAGGGCTGCGTCCATTGGGTCTTGCTTCAGTTGGAAGGCTGACTTGGCGAGCTGCGAATAATTTTCATATTTTTCAGTCAAATTTCCATCCAATCAATGAGTCATACAATAACTCCGCCCTCTATTTCTCTGCCCTTCCCTCCTCCTTCTACCCTTCGGTTCTCTCTCACATCCTCATTTCCTCGTCTTTCCTCTCTTGTATTGTGACCATCCGTACTCGTTCCGTATTATGTGATATCTTCTTTAAACTGTTCTGATTAGGTGTCTACTCCACCTCGGCTAATCGCAACTCGCAATACAATCAAGAAACAACGACTCTCAATCAATCTGGATAGGATGAGCTCGAATCAATGTCTGATCATCTGACAGACATCAACATACGCACCTGGGGCGAGAGAGATAGAAAGGTATACTGTAGTCGACTGTGATCGTTAGTACTCCATTTGGATTGTTTTGCGAACAGTGACCATTATCCTTTCTCTATCCAGCGGAAGATCGTCTATTAGGGATGAATCATTTGAAAAAAAGAAACTAAACTAATGAAAACTTGACACCTAATGCAATTGTTCAGGATTTCGTCCCTCTTCAACGACAACGAGGATTTACAAAGAAAAGAAAGGAATGTCGGATGAGCGCAACACTAATCAACTATTTAAAGATTAATTGTTGATAAATGGATGTGTGACCACTGGTTTGACTAGCAGCATGTGAATACGGTGTACTATCGAGCTATGACCAACGGAGAGTCAATCCACAGGACTGCCACCTATATTTTGCACTGAATTCATATCACAATTCTCCGAGCAACGATCTGCGTTTCCCTTCACTATATTCCCTCTTCTCCCATATTGATACTAGTCAAGAAATACGAAGTAGCATGTCGAGATTGGATAACTCGATAATCATTGCTGGTTTCAAATGGTGAATCATTGAGATATGAAATCGCTCCGCACCTTCTTCTCTGCCTTCCTCTCCTCCTTCCTTCTCTTCTCCACCATTTCTTATTTTCATCCTCTTTCATCCAGTGACTAAACATTTCCATTTATGGTTGACAGTTGACTTCACACTATCTCTCTATAACGCTTCCATTTTGCATGTGTCTACTCCACCTCGATCGCTGATATTAAAAGTACGCAGTGGCATCAAGATACAACGACTGAAGAAGCAAGACACGTGACGGTCTCGGAAAAGATAAGAAGAGATCGATCATGTTCGGAGTAGTAAGTACTTGGCGTATTTGGTGATTAAGTGTGCGTAAATCTGTCAAGCTGCGCATGTAAATGCAATCGACGAATATAAATCATTGATCCTTTCAGCAATCCCTCGAGGGCGAGAAGAAAAGAAAAGGAAGGGTGAAGCTGGCCTTCCACCCCAACCAATCATCTTTGTGAAGATTTGTTGTTGATAAATGGCTATGTGACTACTGACTCTCGTTTCTCAAAAAAAAGACTAAACAATTATGGGTAGAAGGAGGAAGAACGACTTTCTCATCTTTGATCTCACCAAAAAGATGTGCTGTTGATAATTGGTGGTATCACAAAGCGTTGGGAAAACCATGGGCAGGAAGTGGAATGCTGAAAGCAGATCAACGGAAAACCAATCCACGTGACTAATTACTCTAGTTTGTATTGATTTGAAGTCAAAGCAGTTAACTTTGCGAAACAAAATCCAAATGTATTCAGTGCATAGCGAGCATCGATTTTATCACTCTTTCACACTCTACTCCCCCTGTGTTGAGGAAAGGCGAGAAGGGGCGTAGAGATGAGAAAAAGAGAGTGCTGGACAGCGCCTGTCTCTAAATCATGAATCAGCAATAAAATCACTCCGCCCCTCTCCTATGTCTCTCTCTCTCTCTCTCTTTCTCTCTCTCCACAGCCCCTTCTTTTTCCATCTCTTCTTCTCATCCTCTCTCATTCAGTCACTATACGCCATCTCTTTATCGCCGATGCTTATGTCCCTCGATGTGTTTACAAAAAATCAATAATTCAGTTAGGTGCCTACACCACCTGGTTCGCGGCTCTGCATAGCCGTAAATATCGCCATAATGATGTGAATATGAAAGGAGAAGAATGAACAGTGGAAAGGGATGGTGAGTTCTGTTTGTTCGTTAAGCAAAAATACATGTAGCACAACTAGTGGAGCTGAAGTATATTTTCCAGAAGCAGCTGCAAATGTTCAACTGCGACAATTTAATGATCGATGACGTAAATGCCAATAAACGCCTGAGACTCACCAATGGACGCAAACCATAAATTCTACAGCTTTGATTGTGTGAAGTTATGTGTTGATAAATTATTATGTGTTTACTTGGTGAAGCATTACAGTAATCAAGCCGGGGAGAGAAGGCTAAGATCTGAATGCAACCAAGAGAGCAACCGTTTCTGCATCAGAGATTCAGCCCTCATCTATGAATTGATCGCCTTTTCTTGATATTCATTTGCAGAGGAATGAGTGATCAACACCTCTCAGGCGAAGTAGAGAAGTACATGCACATGCAAGATTGACTATGCTGAGTCGTCGTTACCAGACGAAAAAAGATAGCGACTATTCTCTGTGTAAGATATATGAAGAATGAAATCAAAACACTGACCTTCTCAACACATATCCTCAAGGAAGCCTGGTTCTTCAGCCACCACGCAGCTCCGATTCCTCTCAGATCGTCCCACACGAAGTTCGTCTTCTGCATTGCAGGCACTGCATTCAACAGTTCGTTCTCCGTGTCCGAGTGAGTCGCCCAGATGACGTGCGCCGACGAGAGACCTGCGATCGAATGAATATTTCAAAGCCCGTGTATCCTTTGCTTATTTACAGCTGAGAAGCCGTACACTACAAAGAACAGTTCACTCCAGCCTACTAGGCTTATTTTTATTTACGTCGAATTATCCTAACTATTAGCCCGTTTAGAATTTCCTTTCACTCACCCTTGATCCTCAATTGCTGTCTCTGCTTGATTGGGAGGCAGAGGAGGAGGTATTCATGCTGTTTCATGGCCATCAGGAATCGAAGTCCGCACTCGTCGATCGTCTCCACTCCCGCAGTCGCCGTCGCGTATCCTCCCGATTCACCGAGGACGGACGGAGCGACTGGGTTCATCGCTGAAAGGGGAGGAGATTAGGAATTGATCTTTAATCTTTGGTCTCTGAATTTATTTATCTGTTTATTTTTTCGATATTTGATCTGTATCTTTGATCTTTGGTCTTTGATATTTTTCTTCGATCTGTACTTTCCCCTCTGGTTACGCTCGGTGCTCTTGACACCCTCTGGCTACTCTTCGTACCCTCTGGGTACTTTGGGCAACCCTTGATTAGTCTAGGTAGTCTTCGAACCCTTTGGCCACTCTTCGTACCCTCTGGTCACGCTTAGTACTCTTTTATTAGTCTAGGCAGTCTTGAAAATCATTGGAGGATCCAAGAGGGTTCAAACCACCAATTTGCCTTAATGTGGACAAAGTTTCAAATCTTCGCGATAGGGGATCAATCAATAATTCATGGCGAAGAGGGAGGAATTCGAGATTCAATCATCATAAATCTACTATTCCAGTGCCTCAACGATTCATCCCATAAAATAATCAAAGCATGCAATCGACTAATGAGCGTGGAGTTTACCCCATCATTCAGAATGTTTCTCAACAGCAATTCTTAGCTCCAATTGATATTATATTCGACTTTATCTAATATATAATTCTGCGTGGACTCTACTTCTCATTAAAATCTCGATTCCGTTTCTCACCTGCATTCGCCTGAGCCAGTTTGTCCATTACATCAGCTGAGAAGTGCGAGAGAGTATCGGCGATGGCGAGAAGATGCATCTGATCCACCGATGAGAGACCTGCCATTTGTTTTTTTTATAATTACATATTAAATTCAAAGTTCACTGAAAGTCTAACTCTCCTTCCTCTGTGTATCAAAAACTAGATACCATTGATCGACTAGGGGAAGGAGGAACGTTCAATTAGCCGGTGTTCACTCACTCGAACCGTTCCCCTCCCATTCGAGTCAGTTGAGATCATTCTCACTATCTTTAGTCATGCCATCGACTTCACCCGTCGTCTCTCCTACTCTTTCTCAACGACAAGTTAATGCCCTTCTGATCATCGTCGGTGAACAATTCGACGAGTTCAAGGTATCGTTCCGCTCTTTTTCTCATCTAAGCACATTATAAAAAATGGAACGCCGAATTCGTTAAGCTAAAAAGTACCGAACATTCCCAACAGTTCTCTATCAACAAAAAACTATATCTGCATGTCTGCAGGCAATCATTGTACATTCTAGCTTGTGCTGTTATCGACCAAGTTAAACAGCGTGTTGTGTAGTTCTAGCGAATAGCCATGTGCTTTTTCGGATCTCTCTCGCTAATTCGTTCTCATCTAAGATCGATCAAGTTTCAGCACTTTGTTTGGCCCGACTCTGACCTACAACATCAAACCATCTATACTGCTCTCAAGACTGTTCAGACGTGCCTTCGACTCAATGAATATGTAACTATTGGATGAACCCTTGCACTGCACTAACATCATTTGAGAGTAACCACATTGCAGGTGCCTCCCAATAGACGATGCATAGTCATTGACCTATGCACGCACTTCGCATGTCAGATTGAGAAGATTTGCCGTACTGTTGGCCAATTCAGGATTAATTATATCGGTGATTTGGATGTCCAACAGATGATCAACGAAGCGAGACTGTTCTACCTTCCGCGCTACTATGACCAGGTGAAAATATTGACCTATTCCGACATTGATATCGTATTCAAGGCGCTTAGCTTATTAATCATGAGAATTTATCAGCCTAACGACTCCATTCACACTCTCCTACGTACAGCCGATCGTGACCCGATCAAATGGGGATCAGCAGGGCAAGTTGCCTTACGCGGAGCGGTGAGTTAATTTTGAGAAAAAAGAAAAAAATGTGAGAAACTAAATGATACAAATCATGGAAACTTAATAAATTTGCTAGTTCTCACTCACATTTCAGGTCATGTGCCTCTCCCAACTCAACTACGAAGACTATCATGTCGAGACACCAAAACGCGAGATCAAAGAGGAACCCGCTCTTCCTACTTCGCTCATTACTCGTCCTGGTCGGAAGAGACGTTTTTTCCGAACTGGCTATTGATGTGGACAGCCGCCCGGTTATGAAGACGTACATAGGTTTTTTTAAAAACCACCCTTCAAACTAAATTTTATAACCTAGAATCGCTAATGAATAACTATAAATCTCCTCAATTACGAATTGCAGCTGTACTATCAAGAGCGATGGCTTCCACATCGCCAACAAAGACAACTCCCACATACTCAAGGATGTTGCTTTCTTGGTGTGAATCGATTGATTTTTGATCTAATACAACATATCCAATGAAGGACCGCGAAAAGCCCGGTTTCATCCATTACTGCAGAGCTAAAGGAAAGGATAACAAGGAAAAGTGAGTTATTGTCACACTCAAACAGTGATATTTGACTTCCGCGCTTCATGCACATGCACACAAATTTATTTAAATTAAGGTGGATGTGTTCTTTGAACCTCCGCAAGCAACGGTATGAAGTCTATCGATTCGACTCGACTCCAGTCCATCAAGAGTGTGCGAACGAAGTGAAGCAGGAGGAATGGAAGATCATCAATCAGCGATTCTCGCACGTCAATATGATGTGCGAGAAGAAGAACTACAGAGAGTTCGAGCCAGTTGTGGCAAAGGAGAGAAAGTGGGATCTGATCTGAGGTCTACCCGATTGCTTTGAATAAATTATTATTCCTAATAATAAAATAGATATTCTCCAAGTGATCTTATAAAAATTGGACATCTCAATATTGCTGGTAGCTGCACAATTCGTGTCTTGTAATAGTCAGTCGATAAACATATTCTCCCTTTTCCTTACCAGGCAGATGGGTGTGGGTGAGGTACTCCGTGAGAATTCGATTGTGTTTCGCAGTGAATACGACTTCCACCGTCTCTTCCATCCTCATTCCCTGATTGCCTCCCGGATCCGAACTAGTGGAGACCAATCGACTGCGACCACCTGTTAAAAATATATATCAATTGTACAAAGTCTGAACACATGAAAGATAAAAAGAAGGAGTGATGTTCAACGGACCAGCAGACGAGTTTCCATCATCATCATCAGCCAGCATCGCATCCAGATCATCGTCCTCCTCACGGGCGAAGAGACCGTCGTATGATGGACCCTGATCATTAATTATTTTATTTTTTCCAACAGAAATAGAATATTTAATTATACAAATTAGATTATTTATTTCAAAGAACGAGTGGACTGACAGTGGCATTGTTCTCGTTCCTCGATTGATCCGTCGCTTCATCAGCCGCCATGAGAGAATAGAGTGGGAGAGGGGCGATGTCGTCGATTTCATCGTAGTCGAGACCCTGAATGAGAATGATCTTTTATCTTTGATCTTCGAATCATGCTAATTTTTCAAAAGTTGTAAAGATTCAATTACGCCGAACCTCATCGATCTGAATGACTTGAGTAGTCTCTGGCTGATCGACCGATCCCTCCACTCTCGACATTCTTCTGATAGATGCAGCACGGGAGAGGGGATTCGGCTTGCCCTCACCACGACGACCCTGGAGAAAGATTGATTAATTAATTAATATCATTTATTATTATTCGAAGTATCTGAAGAATGATTCGGATAATTATCATTATCTATTATTCTTCGAAGTTAATGAGTCAATAATTATTTTCATCTAATTTCCAATGCGTGGATTAAAAATGAAGCCGGAGGGCAGAAGCACCCCCAGATTGTATCATTCTCACCTTGAGACTCTTGAGAACGTGCAGCAGAATGGCCTTGACTCTCTTCGTTCTTCCTGCATTCAAGAGGACGATCAGTTGCTTGGGATGGTATTGAGGAAGGATGGGATTGGCCATTCGAGCAGCTTCGAAGAGTCCCTCCTGAGCGAATGCTTCGGCCACTTCAGCTGCTGATGTGACCGCCAGCGTGTCCTGGGAGGGATTACTGTTCATTAGAGAATACTCGAGTGCACAAATAATAGCATCAACAAAAGTCTGATCTTTGATCTGTTTCCGTGATCTCGTGCAGTTTTTTTTTATCTCTTTCTTTCTTTAAAAAAACCTTCTTTACTTTCTCTTTGATAGCTTTTTGTTTTAAAAAATCTCTTTTAGTTTCCGTACCTTATTCATGGCCTTATTCACGATGTCGAATATCATCTTCTGCTTGTTCTTCTCCTCTTTTCCCTTCTTATTCAGCTGTTCGAGCATCGAATGAGAAGGAGAAATCGTGAGAGTCGGAGCCGACGCATTCTGTTTCTTCCTGAAAGGTGGTTTTACTCTATGGAGACCATCCAGAGGGTCTTTGTTCTGCGGAGATGGGCCAGAGGGTTTATTTGTACGGATACAGGCCAGAGGGTTCTCTCTCTACGGAGACGGGCCAGAGGGTTTTGAAGAATCTTTTGAAACAGGATGCAACCTTTTGTACTTGAATAATTCGTCAACACGTTATTCACGAACTGTTCTCTTGTCCTTATTTAAAAATAATTATTATCACTCCCGCTACATTCCCAACTTACATGAGTACACTCTTCTTCTTATCCTCCTTCTCCTCCGTACTCTTCGCACTCAGATTCCACTGACAGTAGCACCTGTGAAGTGACAATTTAACCATTCCTCTGGAAAATCTTCTCTTCTCATGGATATTGACACCCGGCTGTCACTACTGAGGAAACAGGGATACCATCAACGACTCTCTCACCTCATCTCACTCTGCATGCCCACAATGAGCAATCCGTCTCTCGCCCACGTGAGACATGTCGGAATGGGCGGAAGTCCATCGGCAGAGTGCAGTTCGAGAACACGAGTGCACACCCAACGAACCTGAATATTTAATAATAATTATCTGCATTTCTTCAACTCAATTCATTAAAATACGAAACATTGATGATATTGCAAAATATATTCAATGACTATTACAATCGCTTACCAATTGACTCCTCTGGAATGGAATCTCGTTGGATACGAGGGAGGATGCTTTCCTCAATGATGGCCGACGCATATTCGTCTCTGCTTCCTTCATTGCGATGATGTTTCGTTGAGCGGGGTCTTGCGAGATCTGGAACGAATATAGCACATTTTGTATGAAATTAGCACTATACAAGTTTGCACGGTCGAAATCTCCAAAAAAATGAACTGAAACTGATCTTTGATCTCTAATACCCATCTCTGCTCACCTGGGTGTACAGATAAATGTTGGCAGCGACTCCGACCGTCAGAATATGTGCTCCGTCCTCCGTACTCACCCAGTCGATGCGCACGACGTCCCGCATGTTCACTGCAATAGATCAGGGTTAGGGTAGGGTACGGTAGCATAAAGGCATTTAGGACTACAGTTTTGATCGATATTCGATACATACGTTCACAAATTGGAAGAAGACCGACAAAAGAGAGCACGAAAGTGATAGATAGTGAGACATAACCCGAAAGAACGGTCCATGCTCGTACGATACTGTTACAATGATGACATGATAGCGCCATGCAATCTTTAGAACCACGACTGTGGAAATGCTTGCCGCTTTTAGGTCTTTCTGCATTACCAATCACAAGCAATCAATGAATCTGGTGCGCAGTCACGAGCACTTCCACAGTAGGCTCCGTCTCCTATCAAAGACGATCGTTTTCTGAATGAAAAGTAGTCGTACGGCTCTCGTATAGCTGCTGGGCGCGGAATGCGTGAGTGGAGACGGCCTTCCTCATGTGATCCGTGATGGTTCGATCGGGGAACGGAGAGGGGCCAGGGACGCCTGAATGAGATGCCACAACTGGACACAGGCATGAGAAAGAGGAAAGATTGCATGCAGTTTTCGGTTTTCGGTGGTTGATGATTTGGAAAGGAGAAAGTTATTTTCTTGGTACCGCTCCGCACGAACGACAAAGCCACGCAATTCAGTGAGAAGTGGTTTAGATGCTGCTCGGATCTTAGATTTGGGGTGGTTAATACATTGTTAGATTCATGATTCGAAAAAGGAGGTGAATACAGGATCCGAGCAAGGGAAATAACACCAAAAGAGTACCAAATGTCCATTCCATTAATCCGTTGTTAAAGTTGCGCAGTTTTGTAGTAGAAGTTAGTCGTCACTCATCAAAAGACTGGAACACCACCACCAAACACCTTAGAAGAAGAACAAGAAAGAACACGAATACTAACAGGAAGGGCGAGTGAGGTCAATATGTGAGAAATTCATAAAATCGTGAAAATATGTTACATGTTCCACGTTATGGGTTATCAATGATTAGGTTGCAATAAGATGATCTTTGATCTCACTCGTCCTCCCTCACATACACACACAACATCAATCAGGACAATGTGGGGGCGGAGTAGTACCAAGGTGGGATTTACTGCCGATTCGTGTGAGTAGAGTGCCATTACGCTGAGAGGGACGAGAGTTGATGTCGGCGACTATTCCTTCGAGAGACGGAAGAGGATCGTGCACGCCAAAGTCCTCGAGACGAGGCAGTCTGAAGGGGATTTCGATTGATTACGGTATCTAGAAACCTATCATTAACTACATTAAAAAATAGGAATCGTTAATGAAACGAGTCAGAATCTAGAAATCGGATATCAAAGATCAACTCCTGACTTGAGCTGTGGGAATGCGACATTGTCGATCGTTAGAGTGTCCTCTCTCAGCCATTCGACTCCACCGGACGACTCGCACTCGAAAACGATCACTTGTACCTAGAAATAATTATTAAATTTCGAAAAGACGATTCGGAAATCTCTATCGACACGATGACACAATCTAATACATGGAGAGGATCTCTCTAAACGAGAGGGAATCGAATCGACCTCAACGCATGACTTCTACTAGTCTCTCTACTACTACACTCACGAATAGACGGTCTCTCGGTCGTCGAGCCTGTACGGGGGATTATATGGGACTCTGA
Organism: Pristionchus japonicus; assembly: GCA_900490845.1. NCBI lineage: Eukaryota > Metazoa > Nematoda > Chromadorea > Rhabditida > Neodiplogasteridae > Pristionchus > Pristionchus japonicus. The sequence continues at coordinate 529,979 of LS495404.1, forward strand.
CCACCTATTCCTCATCATAACAAAAAATGTAATTATCAAAAGGTTGAAGACAAGTACAAGCAGTATAACTAGAAAAATAAACGATTGGAAAATTTTGTCGCAGCCATGAGGCTCCTGACAGCCGATACATCCCAGATGCCCTCTTCTCACCTTATTCGATTTGCCGGCTGTCGCTTCCCTCTGGTAGGTCGAGTCGTAGGCACACGCGATTCTTCCCGAGTGAGCAGCTGAGATGGCGTAGATTCCTCCGTCGACTTCGAGTTCAGAGGGAAGAGAATCGGAGACCATCCGCCACTCCTTCCACTCGAATGATGGAGTACCTTCCTAAAGGGAGGAGTGATTAGATTATTGAATTGACTGATTATGATTGATATAAATCACCCCCAAATAAATATTTGATAGGCGGAATGAAAAATATTATACCGTACCTTCTCATTCCTGACGCACTTCCAAAATCGAATGACGTCATCAGAGCACGAAGTGAGAATGACGAAGGGAGCCTTGCACGCGGGATAGAGAGAAGATGAAGAGAGATGGCCGGCGGCTGGTTCGGCCGAGACGATTCTGGTACCCTGCAGAGAAGAATGGATTACGAACTGAAAAGATCGGAAACGGATCGACACTGAATGAATTCTCATTAAATGAATTGTGAATGGATCAACTACTTTCAAACCAGCGAACTGTAAATAATTTCTTGTTCAGATATCTATGAATGTTACCTCCGGCAGATCGATCCTCTGGTGGCAGACCTTGACGTGGTCGATGAAGAGATTGGCGATCGATGGAAGATTGGGAGAGGCACTGCGGAGGAATCCAGACTCGTCCATGTCAGAGATTGAACCTGCGATAAAGATAGATTTGTTCAGATCATTCAAGATCAAAGATCATATGAATGTCTTTGAGAATCGGATGATTTTAGGTTTTTGATATACAGGAAATTCTCAAATGATTAGAGTTAAATCGATTAAGACCCAATGAAAGCTCAATCAAACTCACTGAGTGGTCTCTCGTGCTTGGTGGGGACACTGCTCAGGTCGATGGAGTACATGATGAATGAATCGTGCGTCGCTCCCTTCTCGATCAGCACCACGAAGTAGCGATCAGTGAAGATGATGTCCTCAAATTCATAGTTTTTATACCGTAACCCTACAGTAATCTTCAATAATCCGTATAAGAGCTACCGTAATTCGTCCTACCTTGCTCCTATCGACAACTGGTCCCAATCGGGCGCTCGACTCATCCAGATGTTCCTCTCCTTCGTTGTCGATGAGAAGACGTTCATTGAAGACATGAAGAAGGAGAAGAGAAGAGTGCTCCTGAGAATGAAAAGGTTACGGTAAATCTACTGCAGTATTCATTAACGACTGATTCAGCTTCTCAAGAATCCACGTCTCCTAATTACATTATCACAATCCAATCCCTCCCACATACCTTGATAGCTGCGTCGATCTTCCCAATCTCCAGTACACATCCTGGTTTGGCAGTCGATTGAGTGGAGACGATCTTGAATGCATCCGATAGACTGGATCCTCCCATCCCCTCCGGGCCGTCTGGTTTGAGAGAGGGAAGACACTTGTACTCCTTCACTCGAGGAATGGGAGACTGTGGTTTCTCAGAGTGGAAGATCTCCGAGAGAAGACCGCGAGCGTCTACCACTGCCTGAGAATTGAGGGGTTCGAATATTAAGATAAAAATAGTAATTACGTAAGGAGATCAAAAAGTGAATGATTCGAATATTCTATAATAGATTACGTAGCTATTGTTCAAGTATCCTCGTTGCACACCTGATAGATGATGAGATTCCTTCCATCGCTGGCGACGAAACACGAGCTTGGACTGTTGCAGACAGTTCCGAGTGTGAACGAAGGAAGAATGGCCGGGATCCATCCGAGATAGTTGAAGGCATTCTCCCTCTTGTGTGGCACTCGCGCCAGCTCTTGTACTCCCCCAGACTTGCAGAGTGGTCCGACGGTATTGATCTTCCAGAGGATCACTTCTGACAGCGCATCGCGACCTTCCTGACCCTGAGAGTGCGAATGATTAGAGATCATTTCCAAATTATTTTTGTCATCACTAAATTCAACTTTCCTTTCGAAAAGTTCACAAACGCACTGGCATTCTTCAAAGTTCAAAAGAACAGAGGCGTAATGAGATAAGGTCAACTGCTAATGGGAAGAAGCAACTTCGTACCCCCTGGGACCAGCCAGAGGGAAGAGGTCACGTACCTTCTCGCTCTTTCCGAACTGTGATGAGGTGAGAAGTAGAGGGAGGACGGGATGAGCGACGACCTGAGATAGAGTAGTCACTATTGACACCCGGCTGTCACTAAAAATAAATGAAGCTCAAACTAGAACCTGGCTGATCTGGAATCGATGGCCGCACATTCGACTCATGTGCGTGATAGAGAGAATGGTGGAGAACAGCGAGTTCTCGTCCATAGATAGCTGCCATAGATTGAGTGAGCTGCAAGGTACACAATTCAATGGAGAACAAGTTCATTGCTCGCCAGAAATGAGTGAAAGTCAAAGTGAGTTCCCAAAAATCCACAAATGAAGAAATAATTTCTCACCCGTTGTCGTGATTCGTTAGCAGGTAGACCATGTTCATGTTCCTCTTCTCGGCGAGTTTGTCGGGTAATCGATCTGCAACGTGATCATTGAAATCCATTCTGAGAACTATACTCAAATGGTTTCACTTTTATCCTCTCATTCCCTTCATAAAATTGGACTCTGTGCTCTTTTATACCTCCTTTCTCCTCATTCCCAGTCGTCTAAGGCTGTTTTCCGATAACTTCCTGTGTGAGGACAAAAGAGGCCTAAGAGTGGGAAAATGGAGAGAGGAAGAACGAAGATGCACTCGCATTGCAGTCAAAAAGAAGCTTGCGAAATTGGAATTTGGGGACGAATAAACACACCATTATCCTGTCCTTGATTCGCATTCCTCCTCAACACCTCGAGATACGCTGGATCGTGAGGATTGAATGTGACGAGATTCGAGTGAAGAGAGGCTGCGTCAGTCAGAGGGAAGGCATTGGGCAGTCGAGAAGTGAAGGAGACCATCGGAGACTTGTGAAGATCGTCCAGCCATTCGACGGTCCTGATATTATTGATTAGATTAGATAGATATATAATGAAGTGATAATGATTGATAAGTTCTTCAACTACTGACCATGTGATTAGACTTCCATCGACTGGATGGAGTGTGAAGAGGATGTCGATGCTCTTGTTCCACTGTCTCAACAGCATCTCCAATTTCACGTCGAGGACGTCCTTCGAGGAGACTGATTCCTGAAAAACGAAATTATGTGATTTCAATTAGTTTCTTTTGGAAAAGATGCTTGAAACGTTGCTTCTGTACAAAATCAAACAAAATCGGCATCTAACCGTGATAGGGTACTTCATCACTAACCGAGTAAGTATTACTCTGCTTGGCCCAGTCTTCTCCCTCAGTCACATTACTCTTCCCTTCGTCTTCTCCATTCTGTCGATGATTCGAATCGCCGAATGCCTCGAATTGGATCGAAACCGGTCTGAAATGGCGAATTTATTACCAGTTATGAATTCGTTCTTGTTCTCATCATTCTAGTTCCATTTCTTCAGAAAAATTTCAATTTTGATCTAAATTCAAAGAATGCGTGCAAAACTGGATTAGTACTCAGTCAGCAAAGGCAAATTTCTCACGACTTTACAACTGACCGACTGGAGCTCTCCGCTGTGTCCGTATTCGATGCAGATACATTCGTAGTATCCGTTGAGTGATTACTGCTCGCTTCACTCTTCTCCTCATTCGATTGATCGGATGTTGGCGATTCGATTGATCCCTCGCATTGAAGGGCCTCGGCTAGCAGTTTCTCCGCTCCCTCAAACAAGAAATTTAGATCAAATCAGTGAAAAACGAGTCTAGGACGAGAAAATCTGTCATCAACATCTACTCCTGACAGTCATCCTGACAGCCGGAGTCAATTCTGTTTATACCTGCGAGAAAACGAGTTCCTTGTTGTTCAGCCAGTGAACGGAGAAGGTCTTCTGATGACGAGATCCATTCTCCATCAGAGGAACGAGAAGGCAATCTGACAATATTATTGTGATTGATAAATTCGTCTATTAAATTCAATCCAGTATCTCATCTCATTCGTTTCTTGCTAATCTAATCAGCCGTCCTCCTTAGACTAAGCAAACCCAAATTATGACGCATAGAGCTATTCCCGTCGAGTCGGAAGTGCATTTCCGCTTATTAGACTTCCCTCTATAATTGATCTTCACCTGCGTGTTTCATGAATACTCAAAAATACCCAAACCATTGCAAAGTCTTCCAACCCACCAGTATCTGCATTGATCGTCGCCGCCAGATGGAATTTGATGTAGAGGGCGGGGCTGGTCGTAGTATCGAAGTCGGAGTACGAAGGAGACTTCGTTATCTGTGCTCGCAATCCCAATTCACGCGCCTCCGATGAAGAAGTTGACAGCTTCTTCTTCCGATTCTCTGGTCTGAAATTATTGGAATTTTAAATCGCTACGTGATTGAATACATTCGACGATAACTTACAATAGTCCCTTCAACTTCGTCATTATCCGATTCTTCGTTCTCTTGATTGGAACCATCCTCATTCCCTTCTTCTTCTTCGACTCGTAGAAGAGATTCGGATCAGAGTCACCTGCAAAAAATGATTTTTTTTTAAAATTTAAACATGAAAAAACAAAAATTCATTTCAAAACGGTCAACTCACTGATATTCATGAAGGTGATTCCGTCGGTGTTCTGTGTTGATGGATACCATCCAGCCAGATCGAGAACACTCATCTCGGGTGGAGTCGATTCCTTCCAGATTCGGGCCGTTTGATCTTCGCACCACGAGATAATGCAGTTTTGCACGCATTTTCTGCAAATTTAGATGTAAATTCACGAACTTTCAAGAAATGGAACTAGGGATCAAAGATTAATTCTTGATTCACCTTGGCATGTATCTGCCAGTCTTCCTCCATTCGAATCCGGTGACTTTCGCCGGATGTGTGAGAGTGATGAAACTCATTTGCATTTCCTCGGTGAATCCTCCCTCCATCAGCGGTACTGAAATCGACGTTTAAAAATAATATTTCGAAATAAATCTGCTACCCTAGGCTACGAGTGCTAGAGTCAGTATCCTTCAAGATACGTTGTTGCCAGCTGCTATAATTAGTCTCCACTTAATTATCCTAGCTGACAGATCCTTTCCGGTTGACCGGAAGTGCGTCTATTCACAATCCTTTTTTACATAACATCATAATTAGACAGGTTGTTTCTAGAATAGGTGAAACACCTCCGTGCAACGAATCTAGTTCCTTCTTCATGCACCTTCACTCACCGGGAGTATCGGCGTACCACACTTTGACGATTTTGTCCTCGACTCCGCAGGTGGCAAAGTAGACTCCATCGGGGGAGAATTGGATGAATTGGACGGGCTGAGCGAGGGTGCTTCTCCACACTTCATCCCATTCGTTCACTGGATGGTCTCCCGATAGGGAACGCTCCTGAAATCGGGATTGATTTCATCTTTAGTCATCGTTATCAGTGTGCAGTTCCATCCTGACCCCTCACAAGTCGATCAATGTTGACCCAGGAATAGCAGACATTCAGAGGTCAAATGCAGGTCAACAACAGTCATGGCTCCATTCTATCAGACCGGAATGCAAACACGCACCCATCCTCTGATTCACTCCCCCCTCCTGATCTTCGACCTTTGGTGGATTGGCCGCACTGTTTCCGCTCTCTTCTCCCTTATCAATTCCATCCCGCATGACAACTATTTGTGTGTCCATCCCTTCCCCTTCTGAACCTCTTCCCTCTCTATCTCTCCCTCTCTCTCACTCTCCACTTTCCCACTCCCTCTCCCCTTACACACAAGTATGCTGCCTTGTCCTCTCCCTCCTTCAAAAGGGCGTCCCAAGCTATGCTTCTATCCCACCCTCCATCGATTCCCCCGTCCCTTCCCTCTTCTCCTACCCGCTTCCTTCCCTCAGTCCTCTCAAAACAAAAACCCCGCCCCAGAATGCATGTTGTCAGACCCAGGGGGACGAGGTTGGAAGGGAGAAGAGAGAGAGAGAGAGATGCCCAGATTATGCGCCTATGAATGAGAGCGAATGGACGAAACATGACAAAGGCAAAGTGAGTGAGAGAGAAAGGGAGAGGAACAATAATAGTAGTCGAATAGAGCACGTCCGAACCGTATTCGTGCTATCGGTGATCTACCAATTATTATCTTTGTAAAAGTAATCCTACCGAAGCTCAATCGCATCTAATGATCAAATGACACCGAAAAGAGAAGATTTCGCAAAGCGATAAACGAATACAGAGATAAATTGACCTACGAAATCGCTAAAAAAAGTATAAATAAATCGGTTTCACTAGTCAAGTATCGTAATCCATCGATATTACTATTCAGATACTGTAAACAGTTGATCTGACTAGCCAGAAACCGTAACCAATCAATCTCACTGTCCAGAAACCATAACCAATCGATCTCACTAGCCATGAACCGTAACCAATTTATATCACTAGTTAGGAACCGTAACCAACCGATTTCACAAGCCAGAAACCGTAACCCATTCAAATCACTTGCCAGAAACCGTAATCAATCGATAACACTAACCAGAAACCGCAATTATTCGATTTCACTAGCCAAGCACCGTAACCAATCCATATCACATGCCAATGCTCATAATCAATCGATATCACATGCCAGGCACCATCAACTCCCTCACCTCCTCAGCGATACAGAACATGACGGGAGCCGACGATCGAGAGGGCGTCGAGCTTCCAGTGAGGAATCGATGCTGGTAGAGGAAGAGTTGGTCCTGGCACACGACCTGGAAAGGGAAAAGGATCGATATTGGATGCACAATCGAAGCTCAATCAAAGACGATTATCGAATACTGTTGGGAATGCCCACCATGAGCCTCAATCCGTCCATCGCCCACAGTACGGAATTGACGGTGCCGGCAGCTTGGATCATCTGTGTCTCGAACCATCGGTAGTTGAGATTCTGAAATGGTCATTGATCACATTTGGATTCCATCTAGTCGTCGCATTGGGGTTTACGGGGTGAATTGCATCGAAAAAGCGCACATTCGTTGAAGGTCAATGACCCAGTCACTATTACGAGTTCAAGTGGGCGTTTGATAAAAAGCACTAAATGACTGGGTGATAACTCACGTGAGTGGACTTATGAAGAATATTGTGCGTTGGCTCGAATATCCTGATGGCGGTGCCATACGTCGCCGCAATCTGAAAGAAGATGAATGTTGCTTGATCCCGCTGCCATACAATTTGTCATCACATTTAGTGAGTGATCTCTCCCGTTCAATTAAACACTGCGAGGAGAATGTGCGAAGAACGTGCCCAACACTCGGAACCGGATTGAAGGGCGATTGCTTACCTTTCCCGAATCGTTGCAGCATGAAACCGATGTAACCAGTCGATAATCGGCGTCGCTCGTTGATTGAGGGGCCGGAATGACCTCAAATCAATCCATTAGATCGACCATGGTCATCCAAACGTGTCATAAACAAGAGTAGATACGATTGTTTACCTGTACTCGCTCGAAGTTTGACGCTAGAATGACCAAGTCGGATCCAACTGCACACGCTGTGAATTGGATTCCGTCGACGCTTCCCACTCCAAACACGTGTTCTCCTTTGTTGAGGGCACCAGCAATGATCTGAAAGGAAAGAGTTGTCAAATGCCGATCAAAAACACATGGGAAGAGGGGTAAACAGTGTGTAAACGGAAGTAAACTACCAAAAGACAGTAAGGGAATGTCAGGATGGGTCCTTTACCTGGTGAGCTGCCATCCCTCCTCGTTTATCGCCGAAAATCTTCTTGCGCAGCCAACTTGACACTGGAATTGAGTCGTTTAGTGAGGGGAATACGCGATTGCTCAATTGAAAGCGCGCGCGCAGTGACACAGGGTCAATTCACGACGCAAAACGGCCATAAACGAGTGCATTACGAGGAAAGGAAGTGGGAAACTAGTGGGCAATCACTGTTTTAAGAGTGAATCACCAATTGCTAATTCAAATACTGATCAAACAGTGTTTACTGAGCGCGCGTCGTGTTCAAACGGGAAAGGAAGGGCGGAAAGGGAAGGGAATCGAGCAAAATAGGGATTGGACTGCGATTAGAGCGAGGGAAAGCGATAAGTAAGTGAAAGAGACACGATTAGGTATGCACAAATCGAGTTGGAGCAGGGAAATACGAGAAAGAAAGCCAGTGAAAGCGAGAGACGAGAGTGGGAGGGGCGCTTTGCCGAAAAGCGCGCACTTTCCGCACGCGCGCCGTTCCGCGCGCGTTTCTTCGGTTCGGTGGGGCGACCTTATGATTGCGCCTCTGTATTTGTTTTTATAATTAGTTTTTGTTTTGTTTTAATATTATTTTTATTATTTAAATATTATCAATAAACCAAACAATATTATCACAGTCTTTGACGAGCGGTATATTCGAATTGCATGGAAATTGAGTGACTTGACACATGTATTGCAATACTGAAGTTGATTCAGAACTGCGCGGTATAAATAGTAACATTGTAGAAGATTGCAAAATAAGGAAGGTCAACAAGCAAAAAGGAAATGGAGGAGTCAACACGTGAGGTGAAAAATAACGGAACACGCACAACAACACACAGGCATACGAATGTCAAAACACTAAGGATAACGACCATTCATGTATTCCCAGCTAGCCACAACACTGAAATGGAAGGAAAGGGGAAGCAAGACAATTCATTAGAGACTTGATAATATCTCTCTCACACTGAACCGACGCACATAATCAAGAGAGAGACTGGGAACTACTCGTTCCTTTACCCTGATCAGGCTTGCTTCTGCCTTGAATGTGAGCTTCTCAGCGAGTTTCTTCGACTAGATCGGCATCTAATCATCTCCCTCCCCTTTCCTCCTACCCCACATTCGCTTTCCAACTCGATCCTCACCATCGAAGTGCCCTGTATCCGGCATGAGTGTGATCTTCTCAATGAGTTTCTTCGACTAGATCGGCATCTAATCATCTCCCTCCCCTTTCCTCCTACCCCACATTCGCTTTCCAACTCGATCCTCACCATCGAAGTGCCCTGTATCCGGCATGAGTGTGATCTTCTCAATGAGTTTCTTCGACTAGAGTGGCATCTAATCATCTCCCTCTCCTTTCCTCC